>MCJB01014003.1:0-57891 GCA_002018475.1 Nicotiana obtusifolia | reverse complement strand
ACTTTTGAAAGTTAAAATATATAATATTGTTTTTTTTTTTGGAATGAAAAACTCAAAATACATTCTTTTATTTTGTATTTAAAAAAAAAAAATCAAAATATTTTCTTGCTCTTTCTATGTCTTCTTTCTTACTTTTATAAATAAAGTGAAAGTTCCAAACTATTTTGTTTTAAGTATTCAAAATACTTTTGTTCGTGCTTTTTGATAATAAATCTTAGGAGTTTGAGGCAATTAAATTTTTTCTTCTCTTCCTTGAAAAGATAAAACAGAATTCAAACAAAAAACTATTTCCTTTGAAAATTCCCAAAGTAGTCTTCCTTGAAAAAAAAGATAAAAATCCAGGAATACTTCTTTCTTCTTTTGAGTATTTTATTTTAGCAAATTTCAAAATGAAAATGGTTAGGTAATGTCGTCTTTACATAAATAGCTCAAATGTCTCCGAAAGGACGCCGGAAGGCTATTTTTGCAAAAATGACTACCTATTTCACTTTTGGCTACTTAGCAAGCACAGCCCTAAAATCTTCTCATTTGAAGTGCTGAAGGGCCGTATTTGCAAAAGTAGCAGTTTAATTAAATATGTGCAAGATCGACCTTTTCGTTTGATAATTCACTAACTTTTTCAATCACCATAATTTAAATGTGCAGAACGAGCACGAATCTAAAATGGGGATACTGACTAAGATTCCGTTGGAGCTGCACATGTGGTGGAAGGATTTGAGTGAATCGGGGCAGAATACTGTCAAACGATATTTGGACGGTCTCCCGGATTTGCTAACAATTAGGCCTAGGGGAGACCTCATAAAGGCCTTAGTTACATTTTGGGACCCGGCCCACAATGTCTTCCATTTCTCAGACTTTGAGTTGACACCAACCTTGGAGGAGATGACTGGGTATATCAGGAAAAATGAAGTTCCAATGAGGCATGGGTATCTGATTGCTCCAAGAGCCGTTACTCCGCATAAATTCCTAGACATGCTGAAAATAAGTAGAGGGGTCCAAAACCCGGATCTGGCAAACGGCTTTTCTACCCTGCAATTTATCTATCAGCGGTACGGTCATGTAGGGGGGTTTAATAATCCGAAAAGCAAAACCTATAGTAGAGAAAACCGATCGAAATGGGAAGAACACAGGTGTTTCGGCTTCATGGTAGCATTTTGTGGGTCTCCTAGTGTTCCCCAGAAAAGACGGACACATTGATATACGGATAGCCGGAGTTGTCAGCACATTGCTCACTCAGACCAAGAGTGTCCCTGCGCCCATGATCGTATCTGAGATTTTCCGAGCCCTCACATCCTGTAAGGCCGGAGGAAACTTCTTCGAAGGATGCAACCTTCTGTTGCAAATATGGATAGTTGAGCATCTATGTCGGCGTCCCCGGTATATGAGATACAGATCGACAGAAATGAGCTGCATAGTAGAATTTCAGGCCAGGGTTGAAGGTGTTGGTATGCCCGAAGGGGTCACAGAATGGATATCCCGTCTCCGTTCTGTCACGGCGGAGCAAATAGATAGGACGGTCGTTTGTTCTCCAGTCGACGAAATCCTATATATGCCGGCTACTGGGGCCTTATTTTCTCTTAATGGGTCTTAGAAGCATTCAACCCTATTCACCATGCCGGGTCTTGAGACAATTGGGAAGATTCCAAATGGTACCCAAGGATGAAGTTCTCAGCCGTCATGCAATTGAAATTAGTGCCGAGGGACAGTTCTCGGAAAAAGCGGTTCGTCAGATTTGGAGCGAAGGTCAATACCTACTGTTCGGGACATGTCTCGGGGAGAAGTCTCCCCTGGTTATCTAGCATGGTACAAGAAAGAAGCTGAGTCCAGACGACGGCCAAAAGACCCCACCTCCAAGAATTTGTTAAAGAGTCACATGCCCAATGGGACTGGTTGGCCAAAGAAAATGAATATAGGGCCACCATAGGCAAATTAGAAAAATAAGTCAGGGATCTTCAATTCGAGAAAGGTTTTCAAGCTGCAGCAGACGAAGGAGAAAATAAAAAACTGACTCAGGAAAACGAAGCCCTCAAGGCTCAAATTCAACAGATGAAAATAGCGGCCAGAAATCAAGAAAGAAGCCAGGCAGACGGAAAGCTTATCAGTAGCTTGAGGAAGAAGGTAATAGAATGCCAAGACAGTCTAGAAAAATCTGAGGTAAAATAGGAAAAAATTAGAAAACAATTGGCAGAAAACGCCGAAGGGCGTGCACAGTTT
Source organism: Nicotiana obtusifolia (assembly GCA_002018475.1). Taxonomy (NCBI): domain Eukaryota; kingdom Viridiplantae; phylum Streptophyta; class Magnoliopsida; order Solanales; family Solanaceae; genus Nicotiana; species Nicotiana obtusifolia. Next base: position 55,677 of record MCJB01014003.1, on the reverse strand, counting down.
GTCCGGCAAATAAAAAGAAGATATGAAGGAACAACCGCTGACTTGAAAAGAAAGATATCCAGTCTTGAAAATGAAGCAGAGAAACAGGCCCGGAACTTTAAAATAGATAGAGAACATTGTTATGATCTGATGGCCCAGATGGAACACGATTTGCAACAAATATAGGATCAGAATCGCTGTGACATTCAGGTGCTGAAAGCCCGGGAACAGCAAATAGGGCGTCTGCTTCAAGAGAAGGGTATTATCCGAGAGAAGGTCAGGGCAATTGCCGAATATATTGTTGCGAAATGCCAAGCATGCGAAGACATGACTCAAACCCACTTTCTTCGCCGCAGTAATGATATTCGTCCGCCGGATAATGAGCGATCTAGAGCAGCTCCAAGGGGATCTTGCACAGAGGCCCGTAGCGAGACTGAACGATGTCCCACGGGCCCAAGGAACTGAAGCCTTAATGTATTCCTGATTTTGCAATATGTATTTTCTTTTCTTATTTTGAGAATTGCTTCAAGTCTGTTGTATTTTTTCTTTAAAGATTGAGTTTGTAACATAAATGTTTTATTAATGGAAATTGAAAGTTTACAAAAATTGTTTCTCTATTTTCATATTTATTTCCCCAGAATTATGCAGTATTTAATTTTAAAAAAAAAAGGAAAGGAGAGCAAGAATAGAACGGAAATAAAAAGTGAAAATCAGAAAGCAAAAGAAAAAAAAAAATAGGCAAAGTCGGAATGGAACACGCAACCGTCATGAAACACATAGGAATACATTTAACTGCTTAGGTGCATCACACCCCAATGTGCGATTACCTATGTGTTATTTGCCCTGAACTAACCGGTTCTCTGTTGAGCATAGGTTTTGCTACTTCGGTGATTGGTTTTGTGGAAATCTGGCATCTCATCTATATTTCACAAGGTCGAAGGGAAGTGTTGAAATGGTGTCTGAGATAATGTTGCCAACCATTCCTATCATAGAGGAAAACCCAATTACAGGCAAATTGGTTCCAGAATCGGCAGCTGCCGAAGAAAACAGACTATTACGTCTCCGCATGATGGAGATGTGGGATTCTTGGACGAATGGAAAGGAACCACCGAGCGTAATTCCAGGATTTCCTGAGCTCTTTCCCAGGGCCAGTGGGACCACTAACATTCCAATAAGTTACCCACTGGGATATTCTACCATAACTGCCAATTTTGTGGGAAGCGCTCTGAAGATCACCCCCAGGCATCAAATGCCGGTGCGACATCAAATACATTCACTGCACCACCTTGTGCAGCCACAACGCAACCTGCTTTGCCCCGGCCAAGTTTCAATCCTTCACCTTTTTCATATCAGGCACAACCTTTTCCAGTTGAGTCAGCTCAGTTTACCACAACGGCATACCATCAACTGCCTAGATATGAGTTTGCCCCAGGGCAGGAGACAAGCATAAAGACTCCTGAGCAAGATGAGATAACTAGAAAGATGAGAAGTCTTAAACAAAGCCTTAAAAACATACGAGGTCTAAGCGGACAGAAAAACGTATCATACGCGGACTTATGTATGTTTCCTCACGTGCATCTGCTGGTGGGCTTCAAAACACCGAAGTTTGAAAAGTACGATGGGCACGGGGATCCTATTGCTCATCTCAAAAGGTACTGCAACCAGTTAAGAGGAGCGGGTGGAAAAGAAGAGCTCCTCATGGCTTATTTCGGGGAAAGTTTAGCAGGCATCGCCTCTAAATGGTATATGGACCAGGAGATGTCCAGATGGCACATTTGGGATGATTTAGCAAGAGATTTCGTCCGACAGTTCCAATACAATATCGATATTGCACCAGACTGAAATTCCTTATCCAATTTGAAGAAGAAAGCTACTTAAAGTTTCAGAGAATATGTTGTCAAATGGCGCGAACAGGCATCGAGGGTAAAACCTCCTATGGACGAGGCTGAAATGGTCATGGTTTTTCTGCAAGCACAAGAGGTTGACTATTATCAAAATATGATGTCAGCGATGGGGAAGCCATTCACTGAATCCATAAAGATCGACGAAATGGTAGAAAATGGCCTAAAGACAGGACGGATTTTAAGCCAATCCGCAATTAGAGCCACCTCCCAAGCCATTCAAGGCGAGTCTGGAGGGTTAGCCAACAGGAAAAAGAAAGAGGAATCATTAATGGCTGCCTCAGGTACAAGAAAGCCTCGGCCACCTAGGCCTCTCTTCTCTGGACGGGCCCCACAACACTACTACCCCCACCAGGACATAGCTTCGCCCATCCACCATACGCAGTCATGAATGCCCAGCCATATGGTAGGCCTCAACAATCATTCAATCAAAACAGAGCTCCACCTCCTAGAAATCAGCCTCCATACCAAATCTACTACAATACTCGACCTCAACAAAATAATTTTCGTGCTCGAGAGCCACCAAGGAAACATTTCACACCCATTGGTGAGTCTTATTCAAGCTTGTTTCCGAAATTGGTCAAATGGGTTTGCTTCAGTCTGTTCCCACGAACAGACAAAACCTAGAATCGCCCTCCTATCAAAGAGGCACTTGATGTGCATACCACTCCGGGGCCGAAGGGCACGATACAGAAAACTGCTAGACACTGAAAAGGGCATTGGAAGACTTGATCTAACAGAAAAGAATAGTGCTAAGGGATGAGGATGTCCCCAATGTAACTAATAATCCACTACCGGCTCACAACAACGGGCCAGTTATTGGAATGATTTGTGAGGACAAAGAGTTCAACCCAGCTTTGAAGGCTATCATCGCCATAGCCGACACAGAAATAAAATCAAAAGCTGTCCCAAAACAGGACAGCACAGAGAAGAAGAGCCAAAGTATCCCTCCAAAGGTGGAAGAAAAGTCAAAGGCTGAAATCAGGTCATTGCTATCCAAAGATGCTGTTCTTTACATTCTCCGGGGGCAGAAGAAAGAGCAGAAACCATTAAGCCCTCCCAAGAGATTTGAGTTAAATAAACAAAAAACTCAAATGTATGTGCCAAAGGGAACCTATGTGGTTTCTGGGACCAATATGTCCACCAAGGCTGAATGAGCCTGTGGTCATCGGTCGCGCGCCACAAAGGCCCATGACGGATCCTGCTGCCGTACCATGGAATTACAGCAAGACGGCAGTAACATACAAGGGTAAAGAAATCTTGGGAGAAAGTCAGGAAGACAAACCGGTTGAAAGATATCTCAATTTAAGGGAAGTAAACAGTGCTACAAGAAACGCTTCCCGTCTAAGAAACCGGTAAGTCCTGAGGAGGTAGAAGCATTCTTTCAAAAGATGAAAACGGCAGATTATAAAATAATCGATCAACTCCGGCAATCCCCCGATCAAGTTTCTCTTCTTTCACTATTAATGAGCTCAGCTGAGCATCAGAGGGTCTTTCTCAAAACCCTCAATGAAGCCTATGTCCCTGTTGAAACTACAATAGAGCAGCTGGAAAGAATGGCTGAAAGGTTTTTTATAACCCATCAAGTTTCTTTCAGAAAAAATGATTTACCCCCGGAGGGAGCTGCCCACAACAAAGTCCTTCATCTAACAGTCAAATGTGAAGGGTACTATGTGAAGAGAGTCATGATAGACGGAGGCTCTAGGGTAGATATTTGCCCGCTTTCAACCCTGCAATGCATGGAAATATGCACAAAGAAAATCAGGCATAATGATGTATGCGTACGCGCCTTCGACGGTTTAAAGAGGGATACTATTGGAGAGATCGACCTGATTTTGACTATCGGACCGGTCGATTTCGAAGTAACTTTCCAAGTTCTGGATATGGACACTTCCTACAATTTTCTTTTAGGACGTCTATGGATCCATGCAGCAGGGGCTGTACCCTCCGCTCTCCATCAAATGGTCAAATTCGAACACGAAAATCAGGAGATTGTGGTCCACGGAGAAGACGAACAATCAGTCTATCGAGATCCATCGGTCCCATGCCTTGAGGCAAAAGAGGGAAGCGAGCATATAATCTACCAAGCTTTCGAAATTGTGGTTGCAGACCAATATGAGGAAGGAAACCCTTGCCCTCAAACCTTTCTGTCAAATGCATCAATGATGGTGGCCAAGGAAATGATCAGACACGGCTACCAACCTGGAAAAGGGCTCGGGAAATCACTGCAGGGAACAACTGAGCCCATCACCTCGACTGCTAGCGAGGGATTCTTCGGGTTAGGTTTCCGGCCCATGCCAGCTGATTTCAAATGGGCAAATAAGAGGAAAAATGATGGTTGGGTATTGATTAAGCCAATCCTGCCCTTATACAAAACATTCATCAAGCCTAAGTATGTTGACGAAGAGGAAGATGAAGCCTCTATAGCTGAATAAATTGAGGAAATTTGTGGGGGCTATGAAACAAATGTTATATGAAACCCACATGGTTTAGGAAGGGGAAGGCTCAAGCACCGCTGAGGTGCTGTACATGGGGCCCGACGCCAAATTACAAAATTGGAAGGCTATGCCCTTTCCAATCAGGCGGGAGTCCCGGTAGACTCGTCTTGCCACTTTTTCTGCATCACGAGTTATCCCAGGGTGTAACTCGGATGTTTCCTTTTAGTTTCTCGTCTTTTAAATTCCAAATGTAAACCCTGTTATCTTAAAATTTAATGAAATGAAAATCAATATTTCATCTCTTCTGATTCTGTTATTTTACTTTTCTTTCTTCTTTTCAGTTCTGGTAATGCGGCTTTAAATAACATGACACGCTTGCGGACTTCATGCCCAGGTCCAAACGCGCTGTCTAATTGTGATGTAATGAATCAAGAATCGGAATATAATGAAGAAGAGGCTTTTAATGAAATTAACCGAGAGTTGGAGCAATTCGAGAATAAACCTAAGCCAAATCTAAATGATACCGAGCCGGTTAATTTGGGTAGTTTCGAAGAAATCCGAGAAACCAAGATAAGCATTCACACAGATGAAAAAACTTGAGATGCACTAATCCAACTCTTGTTTGAGTTCAAAGATGTGTTTGCTTGGTCATACGCTGACATGCTAGGGCTCAGTTTTGACATGGTGGTTCACAAATTGCCAACATACCCTGATTATCCCCCTGTTTAGCAAAAGCAGAGAAAGTTCAAAACTGATATTAGTGACAAGATCAAAGAAGAGATCACAAAGCAGTTGAAAGCAGGAGTGATTCGGGTAGTTCAGTACACCACGTGGCTAGCCAATATAGTCCCAGTGCCAAAGAAAGACGGGAAAACCCGAGTGTGTGTGGACTATAGAGATTTGAACAAAGCAAGTCCCAAGGACAACTTCCCCTTGCCAAACATCCATATCCTTGTCGACAATTGTGCCAAACATGAGATACAATCCTTTGTGGATTGTTATGCAGGATATCATCAGGTGTTGATGGACAAAGAAGACACTGAAAAGACAGCATTCACCACACCTTGGGGCACATACTGTTACAGAGTTATGCCATTTGGACTGAAAAACGCCGGGGCAACATATATGAGGGCCATGACTTCCATTTTCCACGATATGATGCATCAGGAAATAGAAGTATATGTGGACGATGTGATCATCAAATCTAAAACTAAAGAGGATCATGTACGAGATCTGAGAAAGTTCTTCGAAAGGCTACGCAAGTACGATTTAAAGCTGAACCCAGCCAAATGTGCGTTCGGAGTCCCATCTGGCAAGCTCTTGGGTTTCATAGTCAGTCGAAGGGGCATTGAGATAGACCCAACCAAGATAAAGTCTATTCGAGATTTACCCCCTCCCAAAACCAAGAAAGATGTCATGAGTCTTTTGGGAAGACTGAACTATATCAGCCGGTTCATTGCTCAGTTAACATCCACATATGAACCCATATTCCGATTGTTAAAGAAAGATGTGGCCATCGAATGGATGGACGAATGCCAAGAAGCTTTTGATAAAATCAAAACGTATCTGTCGAATCCGCCAGTGTTGGTCCCACCTGAGCCAGGAAGACCTCTGTTCTTGTATCTGACACTCTTGGAAAATTCTTTTGGCTGTGTCCTTGGGAAGCATGATGTGACCGGAAGGAAAGAACAGGCCATCTACTACCTGGGCAAGAAATTCACTAGCTATGAAGCCAAGTATACTCGGCTGGAAAGAACTTGCTGTGCTTTAACTTGGGTCGCTCAGAAATTGAGGCATTACTTGCAACGTACACCACATACCTCATAACCAGGTTGGATCCTCTAAAATACATATTCCAGAAGCCGATGCCCACTGGGAGGTTAGCAAAGTCGCAGATCTTACTCACAGAATTTGACATAGTCTATGTCACTTGCACGGCGATGAAAGCCCAGGCGTTAGCAGACCATCTAGCTAAAAACGCTGTTGATGATGAATATAAGCCCTTGAACACTTACTTCCCGGACGAGGAAGTAAATTCAATTGAGGTAATATACGAAGACACCAATACTTGGAAAATGTTCTTCGATGGAGCAGTAAATGCAAAAGGTGTTGGGATTGGGGCAATCTTGATCTCGCCTGATGGTCAGCATTATCCGGCCACAGCCAGGCTTCGGTTTTTCTGCACAAACAACACGGCTGATTATGAAGCTTGCATTATGGGTATGAATATGGCGATCACTTAGGTTGTTGAACATTTGTTAATCATGGGAGACTCGGATTTGATTATCCGACAAGCCCAAGGAGAATGGGAGACACGAGATGTTAAGCTTATTCCATATAGACAACATGTGGAAGATCTGAGCACACGATTCGAATCAATAGAGTTCAGGTACATCCCACGTTGTCACAACGAATTAGCTGATGTACTGGCTACTTTGGCCTCGATGCTGCCATACCCAGGTAATGTTCTCATTGATCCTCTGGAGATCCAGATCCGCGAAAGGCATGGTTATAGTAATACGGTTGAAGCAGAAACAAGTGCTCAACCATGGTATCACGACATTAAGAGGTTTCTGAAAACTAAAGAATACCCGGATCAAGCTAGTGGAGACCAAAAGAGAACCATCAGACGACAGGCATGTGGTTTCTTTTTAAATGGTGATATCCTATACAAAAGGACTCCGGACCTCAATCTGTTAAGATGCGTTGATGCTGAAGAAGCTGGAAAAATCATGCACGAAGTGCATGCAGGAGTTTGCGGACCCCACATGAACGGGTATGTCTTGGCAAAGAAAATCCTCCGAGCGGGCTATTACTGTTGACCATGGAAAAGGACTGTTTTAGATTTGTTCGGAAATGCCATCAGTGTCAGGTGCACGGTGATTCGATTCGTGCACCTCCCACAGAACTACATCCCATGTCATCACCTTGGCCATTTGTTGCCTGGGGCATGGATGTCATTAGATCGAGCCAAAAGCCTCAAATGGACACAGATTCATATTGGTGGCCATTAACTACTTCACAAAATGGGTTGAAGCAATCACCCTCAAATCTTTTACCAAGAAAGCGGTGGTGGATTCTGTGCATTCCAATCTTATATGCCGTTTTGGCATCCCCGCAACCATCATCACAGATAATGCTGCAAATCTGAATAGTCATTTGATGAGTGAAATATGCGAACAATTCAAAATAACGCATAGGAACTCTACTCCATATTGGCTCAAAGCCAATGGTGCCGTAGAAGCAGCCAACAAAAACATCAAGAAGATTTTGAGGAAGATGATTCAAAGTTCCAAGCAATGGCATGAAAAGTTACCGTTTGCACTGTTGGGGTACCGCACCACTGTGCGTACATCGATTGGAGCAACTCCATATCTTTTGGTTTATGGCACAAAAGCCGTGATAGCTGCGGAAGTTGAAATTCCTTCCTTGCGGATTATTGCCGCTGAAATTGAAGATAGCGAGTGGGTCAAAACCCGCCTGGAACAGCTAACCCTGATCGATGAAAAGCGAATGGCCACAGTCTGCCATGAGCAGTTATACCAACAAAGAATGGCTCGGGCTTACAACAAGAAAGTACGGCCTGGAAAGTTTGAAGTGGGGCAACTCGTTTTAAGACGAATTCTTCCCCATCATCAAGAAGCAAAAGGAAAGTTCGCTCCTAATTGGAAAGGCCCCTATATCATCAGAAAGATATTGCCAAGAGGAGCACTGTATTTGGGAGACATTGAAGGAAATGATCCAGAGATAGCAGTAAATGCCGATGCCGTCAAAAGGTATTACGTGTAATCTTTCTGATTAGGATGACGAAGGCTTTCATTCTCGCTACCCCAAATACTCCAATCCTTTGCTAACCTTTTGAGCCGGTTATTCTTCTTTGGTCGCCCTCTTTGGAACTCGAAAGCATCAATGCAAAGTTAGTTGAAAAAAAAAAGACAAAAAAAAGAAGAGAAAACAAAAATCCAAAACCAACTGCCTGAACTACGTCTGACTTGATTCCGAAAGGATACGTAGACAGCCTCTCCCGGAGGTTCAGTCACACCAAAATAAAACCCAAATTCCCCCAAAGTGAAACTGGGGCAGATGCTATAATGGTTTGGCTGTGTTCGCCTGAAATGTTCCAAAGTTGTAATTCAATCAAACTCTCTTTTACCAAATCCCGTTTAAGTTCTTCAGATCAATCGGTGAAAGGTTTCCAAAGTCAGAAAATGCATTCAAAATGAGAGAAATAAAATGAGAGAGTCTTATTAGTGAAAACCCACACGGGCACTGTGAGGCGACGTGAGTAGAGAAATTAAAAATGAGAGAGTTTTGTTAGTGAAAACTCGCAAAGAGCACTACCAGGCGATGGTGAGAAGAGAAATGAGAGAGGTCAATTAGTGAAAACCCGCAAAGGGCATCATTGATCGAAAAGCAGGAATCCTGGCCACTATTGGTACTGAAAGAGTACTAGCAAGGTTTCTCGGTTTCAGAATACGGATTGTGATGGGTTCGTGAGAAAGTTGGATAGTTGCGTAGATAAGGCATCCAAGTCCAAGAAGCATGTCATGCCTATGTGAAGTCTGCATATAACCCAGATAAGTCATTCTCTCTTCCCCGAAAGGGACACTTTTCTAGATTTATTCTCTCGCTGTTTGTTTACTTTCCTTTGAATCCCTTTCGGTCTAATTTTGCTTCCGAAACTAATACAAAGAAAAGATGTCAAGACTGGTTTTACATGGTCCCGCTTAATAACAGCCAAATCCAAAAGAATGTACCAGCCTCAGGGGGTGCATCGAGTCAACCCTGACTGGCCGTGATGGCTGATGCTCCGAAATCCAAAGTTGTGGAAAATGAAAGAAAGTTAAAAGGAAAAGCCCCAGAGCCAAGAAAATTGAAAACACAAAGTCCCATATGGGCAATCTGTCACAATAAACTTACAAAATTGGGTCCCTCGGTTCAAGAAAGAGTTCAACCCTCGGAAAACCACGCAAGAAGCGGAGATTTTCGCCGAAAGTTGGGCGGGATCAAGTGATCAGAATCATCAAGGCCACAAAACAAATCACCGTTTCAAACTAACAATTACTTTTGTTTTGAAAATAGGAAATTGGTATAATCCAAGGCAGCCTTACAAGATGCAGGTGTAACCAAAAGGAAACTGCACAAAGGAAAAAAACAACTTTAAAGCACTAGTCAGAGGGAAGTCTCTTCTAAACTCTTCACTGCATTATATTAGATTTCTTTGGCATAACCCCAAAGATCCTCTATTATTTGTTATCCCCGGCATAACCCGTGGATCCCTTTGGCATAACCCAAAGGTCTTTTCCTTCATTCCCGGCATAACCCGTGGATCCCTTTGGCATAACCCAAAGGTCTTAACCTTCATCCCCGGCATAACCCGTGGATCCATTTGGCATAACCCAAAGGTCTTAACTTCATCCCCGGCATAACCCGTGGACCCCTTTGGCATAACCCAAAGGTCTTAGCCCTCATCCCCGGCATAACCCGTGGATCCCTTTGGCATAACCCGAAGGTCTTAACCCTCATCCCCGGCATAACCCGTGGACCTCTTTGGCATAACCAAAAGATCTTTGTTTTATCCCCGGCATAACCCGTGGACCTCTTTGGCATAACCCAAAGATTTTTGTTTTTTATTTTCCCCGGCATAACCCATGGATTCTCCGGCATAACCTGTGGATCCCCGGTGTAACCCGCGGACCTCTTTGGCATAACCCAAAAATTTTGTTTTTCTTTTATCCCCGGCATAACCCGTGGACCTCTTTGGCATAACCTAAAGATCTTTGTTTCCTTTTTCCCCGGCATAACTCGTAGACTCTCCGGCATAACCCGAGAACCTCTTTGGCATAACCCAAGGACCTTTATTTTCTGTTCTCCCCGGCATAACCCGTGGACTCCTTGGCATAACTCAAGGACCTTTTCCTTTTATCCTGGCATAACCTAGGAATTCTTTTCTTTTTCCCCAGTAGAATCGGTCGATAACACCCTCGGCATAACCCGAGAACTTTACTTTTTCCAGCATAACTCGGTTGGCTTCCAAGCATAACCTGGCAATCTTTCCTTTATTCTTATTGTCTAGTTTTTAGTTACAAATAACTCACAAATTTTTTCCCAATGGAAACTGGGACAGGATAATTTTGTTCGTTTGATTTGGTTTGGTGTCTGAGAAGGTTCCCCCTCGAGGCACAAAGTTGAGATGATTAAAAGAATGAGTCTCAATCCAGGATAAAGAAAAGAAGAGAACAAAGGGGAGCAAATTCAAATGCTGCAATGAACAAGGATGCGACATATTCAAAATTTGATGGAAGTCATAAGCCTCGCATGTTTTGCCTCGATTCAAAAATCGTAGAAAGAATCAGCACCGACAACTGATGAACATCAAGAAGTTTCAGATAAGAATATGCCTCGAGAACCAGCCAAGACTCAAGATCAAGCTTCAAGAAATCTGTAGATAGGAATCTTGTAATTCACAGTTTAGTAGACATAGCTAGTTTAGCTTTTATTTTTCATTTTGGTGTAATAAGGAGTGCAGCAAGCAGTAACAGCAGCAGCAACAACGAAAATCACAGTTTCCTGTTAGTCCATCTACCAAACTCCTCGAATTACACTAACCTGATTCCTTTATAACCAAGGATATGTAGGTAACCTTTGAAGCAAGGTTCGGCTAGACTCTTTTCAAAAATGCTTCTCATGGAGTTTCGGATAGGAAAAAATCCCACAGAATTGCTCATTTTATCTTTGCCCGAAAACCCTTCGTGTCTCCGAGCAAAGAAGGGCAGCTGTGAGCATGTGATTTTTGCCATACCCGAAATACTCCTATAAATCAATAAAATAGTTTTAATTAGTTATTAGACCTTTTAGGAATTTTATTAGATTTTAATTACTTATATTTTCTTGTTTTTGAGTAATTAACTCATGAAAATACCCAAAAAATATCATGCATTGCATTTAGGATTTATTTTATATTTTTTTTGGATTGAATTAGTAGTTGTTGGTTTTATAAAATTGAAAAAATCATAAAAATAGTTCATTTTACACTTGTCTTAATTTTCAATCTTTAATTCTTAGAATCAAGCGTTATTATAATTTTTATAAATAGTTATTTAGCTTAATTTTATATTTAGGTAAATTAGGATTTTTAGTTACTAAGTCTTCTAGTTTTTAAAATTAAAAAAAAAATTAAGAAAATAAAACAAAGAGAAAGGAGAATCGGATGGGCTGGTTTATATTAAACTAAACCATGCCCAATTTAAATGTTCCGGACCAGCCAAAACCAGCCCCCTTCCTTTAAAGACAAAACGACCTCGTTTCATTTTAAATGGCTCATCTGAGCTGTTGATCTTAACAGATCCAACAGCTCAGAACTAACGTCCCCTTACTATAAAAGTGTCGGAACCAACCCTACCCCCCCTCATTTCCTTCGTTCTCAAACCGACCCCCTTTGAAAACCCTAGCCGCCCCTTCAACCTCCCGCAGCCATGGCTGCTACCCTTTAAAATCCACCCCAAATCGATCCACAATCGTTCCTTCCTCACCCCGAAACTACACTCCACTTCAACCAAAATCCCTAAAAAAGCATTCCGATTTTAAATCAAAAAAGTCAGAAACCCTAAAGTTCAAAATCGAAGCTTTGTGGAGCCGATTTTAAACCAAGATGAACTTTAACCGTGTGTTCTTGTTTAACCGTGTGTTCTTAATAAGAACACACGGTTAAAGTCGATTTTGGTTTTAAAAATCGGAGTTTTAAGGAGATTTTAGTCTGAGGTAACTATTTTCCCTTTTTCTTTCAATTTTTTTTGTTTTCTGTTAATGATTAGTTAGGTATTCTCATCTCCTACTCCTTTCTTTAGTTATTTAGCTTTTGATTTTTTTAGGGGTCATAAAAGCAGTCCGTTTCTTGTTCTGTGGTAATCCATAGATTAGTTTAGAATGGTCGAGTTATCAAGACTCAATAATGGTTACAATTTAAAGAGGTCGCGGATGAAAATAGATTTTTGAAATGGAAGCCCAAAAGATTGGGTTGAAATACTGTTTGGACCGGGTCATTTTGACCCATAAGATGATTAAAATTAGAAATGGGTTAATCTGAGTAGTAATCTATAGAAATTTCTTGCAAGCCCTTAGTGGCAAATTAAATAAATCAAAAAGAAAACATTGGGGGGCAAAAAGATACTTTTAAAAGTTAAAAACAGAAATCTGTTTTAGGGGAATCTCTGGTCACGCACATGGAAAACTGTTGAGAGGGAGGGTGATGTTGTGTGAGTGGAATTTCTGATAACAGAAAATCAAAAACAAATCTAAGGGATATTCTGAATTGGGTATATAAAAAGGGGCAGACTCACATTTGAAAAAGAGGATAATTTTACGGAGATCAGTCACTTTCGAAAAAAAAAAATAACACACCCACACTCTCACTTCTTTAAACAGTTTTGCACACATAGGAATATTGGTATACTCTAGTGATTTCTGGAATTCAGAGGGATAATTAGAATTTTGCCTTGTTATTGTTGGGTTATTAAAGTAGATCGATTGGGGAATGGTTGTGGTTGACTGCTGTTGCTGTTGAGTAGATAAACGTTGCTGTCACTCTATATTTATGCCTGAACACTGATGTAATGTCAAATTGTCACTTGTTGATTCACTGTTGCGCAGTTAACATGCCTAATAATTCTATTTGCTTAAGCTTCTTGCCTCATCAATTCTTCTCTGAATGTTCTAAGTATTGGTAGATCACTTGTTAAAGGTTATTTGGAGTTGCTTTGTTGTTTATATTAAATTTAAAGAGCTGCTATATTATGTGCTCATTTAAAAACTGGTAGACTACTACTGTGTTCTGCCCTTGCTGCTACCTCAGTACCCACCTTCCTACTTGTTTGTTGTATTGATTGAAAGGGTTAAAACCTCTATCCAAATGTTACTGTGGTGAGGATGAGTATCTCATCACAAGTTGAATATGGCTAGTGTAATTTAAAGAATGAAGCAGTTTCATTTTTTTGAATTTGCTTTGACGATTTCAGTCTGAAATTTGACTGGTTGATAGAGGTAATACCATTAGTATACTATTCTTAGTTTTGAGATTTGCCACATTAAATAGGAAGCTCGAAAGGATTTAACTCATCGACATTGATGTAATTAATTAACAGGGTAATTAGTTGCCTACTTCTAATTTTCCAATTGATTAAACTCTTGTAAACTAACTTGCTCTTGCCTGCGAATATACAAAGAGGAAGCATCTACTGAAATGCTCCTTTCTTTGTCTTTAGATTGTTATTTTAGTAGTTGTTTCTCAAATTAATGCAAGAACTCAAATATGGAATTAGTGTTAAATCATGGTTATTTCTGGAATTAGATAAAATTCAAATTTTGGTTGTTTTCGAGTATTAATGTTAAAAATTTAACATATTGCTGCTGTTCTGGAAATAGTGTTATTAGTGTAAAATTCAGAATATAGTCGATGTACGGGATTAATGGCTATGTTTGTAATTGGGCTATGTTGATTGGCTTATCTTAAGATTGCTGTTATGAAAATAGTGCTATTGATGTAAAAATCCAGAATATAGTTGTCTTTATGAAGTTAATGGCTATGTTTGTAATTAGGCTATGTTGATTGGCTTATTTTAAGATTGCTGTTATGGAAATAGTGCTATTAATGTAAAATTCAGAATATAGTTGTCTTTATGAAGTTAATGGCTATGTTTGTAATTGAACCCGCCTCGTCTGAAATTTGTGCACCTTAAGAGTCAAATGGGGTTGTTCCTGAAAGTTAGTCTTAAATTTAAACTGTATTTATTTTATAAATCTAGTGGCTATATTGACAAATAAAATCATGCGGGATGATTTGTTTTGGCCCTGAACTAATAAATTTGGATTCCACAATGGACCCGCTGATCATTGGAAACCAAATAGGCCTGCTGCTTTAGTAATGTGTAGTGTTAAAGTTCCTTGAAATTAACGGGGATGAGCCATGTAATTAACAAACAATCACTCATGGCCCTCTTAATAGTTAAATACAAGTTTTGAATAATTAAGCCTTAACGCTTCAAACCTTCGTAGTTTGCTTTAGGCGTGATTTACACATTGTGACTATGGGTACGGTTCCCGTGATATAGTAACAATGCCAATTTCGAGGGTGCCTTTTAGGTGACTGGATTTCAATAAAACTTGAATAATGAAACTATCAAATAATTTGAGGCGTGCCATGCCAAATGAAGTCTCCAAATACATGGCCATCATTAATCAAATACTTAGAAAATCGAGGTGCGCTGTTTAGTGAATTTCATGGCCCTTGAAAAGCTAAAAACGCGTAGTTGCTTCAGGTGCGTTATTGTAATAACTCAATTTCCTAAACTCGGGTGCGCATTTATGTGACCCAAATCCAAAATCTCAATATGTAATTAAAATGTGTTACGAATTACGGGTGCATTTATGTGACGTGGTTTGTGACACATTTTAATTAATGTTGCAATTCTATATAATTATATGAAAGCGGTTAAAAGTTAAATCTACCATAAGCCAGAAGTATGCGTTAAAATCAGATAGTAAGCCAATTGTGACAATTGAGCGACCGTGCTAGAACCACGGAATCCGAGGGTGCCTAACACCTTCCCTTGGGTTAACATAATTCCTTTCCTAGAATTTCTGGTTCGCAGACTTCGTTAAGAAAGTCGAAATTTTTTTCCTCGATTTAGGATAAAACTGGTGACTTGGGACACCAATCTAAAAATTTCCAAGTGGCGACTCTGAAAATAAATTAAAATAATCCTATTTCGAATAATGTCACTTTAATTGGAAAAATTCTTTATATACTCCTTGGGGGTATACGAGAAAGAGGTGTGACACCTTATATTTATATTAAAAAATTCATTAAATATATATAAATATATTTATTACAAATCTAATAATAAAATTGAGCTATGAATTCTGTAACAGAATGAAAATCCATAAACTTTAAAGCTTAGGCTCCACCTCCAAGAATTCTTCTATAGGCCCTTTAACCGAGAAGTTGATTCCCACGAGATGTGGCAATTTCTTAGCCTGCAATGTGATAAAAATGGAAAAATTCTCCAGATGTTGCTGAACTAGCTTTTCCAAATGATTCGCGAAAATGAGGAAAATTGTCCAAGTCGTATAACATCTTTTGGCATCTCATTAGCAAAGAGACTTGTTCAATCTGTAAGAAAAAAACAATCTGATTCTTTTCACATGATGGTTTTAAAAAGTTATTATAATGACTAATGACATGCATATAGAACAATTTTTTCGTATGAATACTTGTATCGAACATAAAACTTATGATCGATAGTAAAATATCAATTCGAACATAATCTTCGTAGAGTTCTCGAAATATTTTCAAGATTTCACGAGCTTATATATAGCTTCTGTGGCTTCAAGTCCGGTTTTTTTCCAACCTTTTTTCTATTACTATATAGCAGGATCAACAAGAAAGAAGGAAAAAGGCGAGAATTGAAATTTACACTTAATGTGTAAGAGACCCCCACCGATATCAATTTACTATCAACTTAATCGTAAGTTCAGTTTGGGAACAAGTTACAATTAGATTAAGACTATGCTTAACTTTCAAATGTAATTGTATGAGACTAACGCTTGACAACCTACATCACGTTCTTGTTTGCACGACATTGCATGTTAACGAATAATTTGTTTGTTGAGTTTTGATGAAACTCTCAAATTATTGCTCAACGAATATTTTCTCGAATAACATTCTCTTACCTTATGAAATATTTCAAATTGGACACTATAGATTTATTATCACGTTCAGATTTTACTGGCACAACACCTAAAATTCACGTTTGATCTAAATCTTGTTTATGTCAATTTATTTCAAAGTTTTTAAGTGTATTGTAATGCCCCGAGAAATTTTTTCACTACGTATTGCATCATCCCGAAGTTAGACACATGAATATTTGAAAGTTTTAAAGGTGTATAATACCTAATTTTATGTGTAGAAGGTTATATGGATATCTATAAGGGGAATAAATAGTTTGGAACAAATCGAAAATATTTAAGAGAATAAAACGAATATAGTCGCACATGACCTAATTTTAAATAATCATATCTCTCAATATATAATGAATTGAGTTATGAACGAGATATCGGATGAAAGCTCCTTGATATTCGTTCTCTGTTAGCTTTATATTAATACTTTGCACAGGTCTTTATCTCTAGTAGGTGTCTTGACTTGTCTCATCATTACTCTACCGAGGTTAGTCTTGATACTTACTAGGTAGCGATTGAGGTGTACTCATACTACATCTGCACATTTTTGTGCAGATCGAGCCACCTTGGAGCGTGCCCGACATTAGTTATCTGCTTGTGATTTGCTGCGGAGATTTCAAGGTATACCTGGTTGCAATCGCAGGCCTCAAAGTCACCTTTTATTGTCTTTCATATAACAGTATTGTATTTAGAGATGTTAGTGTACTTAGTAGAGCCTATGACTCTGTACTACCTATTTTGGGGTTGTTTGATTGTTGTTCGGATCAGCTATGTTATTTCAGTTATCAGTTAATGGTTTGCAGATAAATTGGTTATTTATGTTAGTTCTCAGCATATATTAGGTTTACCTAGTCTGAGAGACTAGGTTCCATAACGATTTCTAAGGTGAGATTTTGGGGTCCTGACAAGTTGGTATCATAGCTCTAGGTTCATAGGTGCTACGAGTCATAAGCAAGTTTAGTAGAGTCTTGCAGATCGGTACGGAGACTTATGTACTTATCTTTGAGAGTCTACGGAACTATTAGGAAATTTCACTTCTTTGATTCCTCATCGTGCGGATTTGTCGATTTCGAAATCTGAGCCTTTGTCTTTTCTATTATCTCACAGATGGCAAGGACACGCACTGCTAAATTAGATGAACATACACTCGCACCCCCTGCTAGAGTTGTAAGAGGCCGGGGCCGGGGCAGAGGCAGAGGCCGAGGAGGGGCACGTGCCATAGTTAGAGCAACGACTGAGGAGCCACTAGTAGCTCTGATAGGGAGACAATCACCCGAGGCGCCTGTTGCTACCCCTGGAGTCTAGGAGACCTTGGCACATTTTCTGAATATGTTCCGTACTTTATCTCAGGTGGGATTAATACTAGTTTCACCAGCTACATCTCAGGTTGCGGGAGAAGCTCAGACTCCCGCGGCCAGTACTTCAGAGTAGCGAGTCGATGTTGATAAGATTCTGGGAGTTATGGTTATCCCGGTTCAGCTTGAGCTCAGGCCAGAGGCATCATAATAGGAGCAGAAGAGGCTTGAGAGGTTCAAGAAGTATGATCCTCCTACTTTTGGTGGCGCAGTTACTGAAGATACATCAGATTTTCTAGACAAGTGCCACCATATTCTCTGCACAATAGGCATTGTGAAGGTGAACGGAGTCGCCTTTACTACATTTCAGCTATTAGGGACAGTATATAAGTGGTGGCAGGCTTATGAGGAGGGTAGGCCAGCTGATGCAGCGCCACCCACTTGGACTCAATTTTCGAATTTGCTTTTTAAGGAGTTCGTGCCACAAACCCCCAGGGATGCGTGGCACACCGAGTATGAGCAGTTGCAGTAGGGGACTATGACCGTGTCTAAGTATGCTATGAGTTTCAATAAGTTATCTTGTCATACACATGCTTTGGTTTTAACTGTTAGAAAGAGAGTCCCGCAGATTTATCGAAGGGCTCAGTTATTGTCACATACTCAGGATGGCACGGGAGTTGGAGACTAATACATCATTTCATTAGGTGGTGGAGATCGCTAGGAAGACCGAGCGCATCTGCGATTTAGAGATGGAGGACAGGGAGGCTAAGAAGCCTCTTGGAACGGGAGGGTCTATTGATCCTTATTTTGGAGGCAGGGCGCGTCATGGTAGAGGTTTTATTGGTCAGCCATTTCAGTCGCCACTTCAGGCATCACGTGGTGCTTTAGTTATCCATGAGTCCCAAAGCACTCATTCCGAACAACTTTCACCGCCACGTCAACAGAGAAGTTGCTTTGAGTGTGGGGATACCAGGCATATGGTGAAAGATTGTCCTAACTCCGGGCAGGTGTACCACAGCGGAGTACTCAGGCTATGGGTTCCACTTTAATTGTTACTACACCTTCACAGCCAGCTAGAGATGGGGGACAGGCGGCTAGAGGGAGTCCTAGAGAGGGAGGCTCGACCCGTTTTTATGCTTGTCCTGGTAGGGTTGAGGTCGTTGTACCAGATGATGTCGCTACAGGTATGGTTTCGGTTCGTCATAGAGATACATCAGTTTTATCTTGATTTGGTCCTATTTATCGATATGAGTCATCCTATCTTGCTTCATATATGGATATGTTTCGTGATTCTTGTACTTTGTTTATGTGTCCACACCTGTTGGGAGCTTTATTGGGGTAGGCCGTGTTTATCATTCTAGTTTGGTCATTATTGAGGGTTATGTTACTAGAGTGGACTTTCTGTTACTTAATACCATAGCTTTTGATTTCTGGATTTGTCATGACTTGTGATTTTTTTATGCAGGGTGAGTTGGCGAAATGTTTTCGATCGGTGTAATTCTGTTCTACTTGTGATTTAGGGTTGAGGATGGGATCCACATGTATTCGTGTGGATCAGTATGTTTGGACTGGACTACGTGCGCGATGGAGTTAAGTTAGGATGAGATTCTTTGTGATTAGTTCATATATTTTATTTCTCCCTTTTGAAATGGATTCGTAGTATGGTATCGATGGGGAATTGTAGAGGTTGGATTAGTTTGATAGTTCTCTCATGTGTTTCCCCTTCCGTATTCAATCGTGTTCGAGTTGTGCTTATGGGGTTCAGATTGTGATGTATGTGTCTAGGTGGCGTTCGGTGTAACTTGCTGGTCAGATGGGTGGCTATGAGTTTTACATATTTCTTACATCATTATCGATGTTGTAAATATTTGGAACAAGGTTCCAATTGTTATGAGGCTACTTACCAGTATTAGGTTTGGTAATTGGTAGCTATTATTATCAGAGTTGTTGCTATGGACATATGGGTGATGTGCTACGTCGTGTAGTTATACCTTGTGGATGTATGCATGTGTTATTGCAACTGGTTGAGACTGGTACAATGTGTTAATGTGAGAATCGGGTCTTTGGAGGATGCTTGGATATTGAAATTTGGTACTAAGAATTACCGGTATGGGTGGAAGGAATAGTCTTAATTTGAGATGGTGTTGTCAAGCTTATGTGGATTGGGACGACGTGGGGTCACCCATGTGGATGTGTATGATAAGCCTATAGAGTGATTGATGACTTTAGAACGACTCTTGGCACGTTCGAGGACGAACATTTATTTAAGTAGGAGAGAATGTAACGACCCGACCGGTCGTTTTGAGCATCTGCATTCAGTTCGGTAGTTTGAGATCATGAGTAGCTTCATATGATTTATTATTAATTGCGCGTATGGTTGGTTTCAGTTTCCAAGCGGTTCGGGATTTGTGAATTTTGTCGGATTTCGGGATGCGGGTCCGAGGTTAACTTTTTGAGTTGACTTTTTAATTTTTATTAAAGATCTTAACTTTAATTATCGGAATTGGTTTATCTTACATTGTTTGATAATATTAAGTCATTTTTTCCTAGATTTGAGGCGAGAGGAGGTGAATTTTAGAGGAAAGGCATTTTAGATTATTGATTGAGGCTTTTGAGATAAGTATCTTGCCTAACTTTGTGTAGGGGAAACTACCCTGTAGGATTTGGTTTAATTGTACTATTTCAATTACGTGAAAGAATTGTACATTAGGTGACGAGTGTGTATACGGCCTTATATGTGATAATTGACCGATTTGGATTCTTGTATTTTTTATACGCATTTAATTGAAGTAGTCATATCATGTTATATCTTTTATGTCAAGTTCACTCTTATATGCTTAAGTTGAAGTTGTTAATATGTGTTCTACTATTCATTGTCGATTTTACTCTTATAAGCATTTATATTGAGGTTGTTATTACTTGTCATATCTTTTATTGTTGAGTCTATTCTTATGCATTTTATTGGAGTTGTAGTTATTGAGAGCTATTAACATGTTTTAATTGTAGATGTTATTTTTATAGAATATCTTTCGTTGCTGAGTTATTTCTGTTTCATTGTGTTGTTGTTGATCTTGAATCCATTGTTGTTAAGTCGTGAGCTATGCATTATTGTATTATTGGTATTATTATTTTGGCAATATTGTGTTTACGGACACGTGTGATGCGAGTTGATATGTTGTGTTGATTGTGAATTTGGCACATGCGAAGTTGTTGAGAGGATTTTTCGAGGTGTTTGCACGAGGTTTTGCCGTGCTATTGTTATTATTGATATTTACACATGCGGCGAGATAGGCGGGCTATATATATATATCGGGTTTGCGCATGTGGCGAGACAATGTGGGATAATTATTGATACGTATGTGACGAGACAAGGTGAGCATTTACTTTATTGTTGCACATGCGGCGAGACAAGGGGCTAAGTCAGGGATGATATATGATAGCCTGGGGGCATATTATTAATGATACTCGTGTGGTGGTGTGACTTCCTTGTGTATGTCAAGCTTATTACGTGATTTGTGATGTTGTTTCCAATGTGCTACTCGATGCCTCTAATATTACTTGTTAACTTGATCTGTGATAGTACACTTGCACATGCATACAACGTAACACGTTAGTTACACCGGTTTCGGAGTATAAAACTTTATATTCATTGATCATGCACATGTATATTTGTATATATGTTCTCTCTGCGAGATAATTAGACTGTTAGCACGTGACCATGTTGGGCAGATTGTGATATCGGCACACGAGTGTCCGTATGGTTGTAATTGATAATGTGGGCACGAGGTGCCATGTGTATATGATTCGTAAATTATGACTCGTGACTTGTGATTATGAGATGTGGTGCCTCGGGATGTTTCTTGTTGAAAATCTTGGCTTAGAACGGCTTGATAATTTGGTTGTTATTTGTTCTCCTTAATTGGTTTTATTGGTGTTTAACTGCACTCTGATTATTTTGCTACGTTATCACCTTTTTACTCCTTGTTGCTATCTATTGCTTTTACTTTCCATTTAGCTTTATATTGATATTCGTTCTCTGTTAGCTTTATATTAATACTTTGTACAAATTTTTATATCAAGTAGGTGTCTTAACTAGTACCTCGTCTCTACTCCACCGAGGTTAGTCTTGATACTTACTGGGTACCGATTGTGGTGTACTCATACTGCATCTGCACATTTTTGTGCAGATCGAGGCACTTGAGAGCGTGCCGGATGTTAGTTAGCTTCTTGTGATTTGCTGCGGAGACTTCAAGGTATACCTGCTATTGCGATCGAAGGCCTCGGAGTCACCTTCTATTGTCTTTCACTACTACTGTTTTTCTTCATTCCAAAACAATATTGTATTTAGAGATTTTAGTGCACTCAGTAGAGCTTATGACTCTGTACTACCGGATTTGGGGTTGTTTGATTGTTGTTCAAATCAGCTATGTTATTTCAGTTATCAGTTAATGGTTTGCAGTTAAGTTGGTTATTTCTGTTGGTTCTCAGCATGTATTAGGCTTACCTAGTCTTAAAGACTAAGTGCCATCATGATTTCTGAGGTGAGATTTTGGGATCGTGACATATACACAACCCAATAGATCTTGAACATGCACATGAATGAAATCCTCTACAAAATCCCAAATCACAAATGTAAGAAACAAAAAAAAAGAAATTTAAGATTTACCAAAATTGACAAGTTCTGAGCACCAATACAGTGCTTGTTGGGTCTATAGAGACGATTCCACCCAAAATCGAAACTTGATTCTTGTTGGATGCCGCCGTAAACCACCGTGGTCGAGGGGGTTGAGTGAGATAGAAGAAAGAGAAAATGGCAGAAAATTTTGGTGAAATAAGGTTTTTCAAACCTTATAGGTGACCAACAAGTTTTAATTCCAACCCAAAAAAAATTGAGAAAGAAAATAGGAGGACACTTGACCAATTAAAATTTTTTGGAGATCTTATTGACAATTCCTCTCTAGTTTGTGTTTAAAACCCCACAAATTTAAGTACGCAATATAGGGTGTAAGGTTGTAGGTAAAATATTGTTGAATTTTTATTTATTAATCTGCAAGTTTAGATCATCGTCAATTCTTTCCAAGATAGATATAACTAAAAAAAATATTTAGTAGTTTTAAATGAGAATAGTAGCATTTTCATTACAAGACAGAAGAGTTATCATCAATGATTATGATGGAAATTAGAACTCTCAAGTTTGAGAAGTGTCTCCCTTTAATAGGCCTTGCACAACGCGAATCGAACGGATTAGTATATTTTGAATACTAAATAATTATAGAAAACAACGATCAGAGTTATATAACTAGTAGAATTGATTTGTAGTAAATGCACCCAAACAACACAATAATGTGTTGACAAAAAAAAAAAACACAATAATGTGGCCCTCGCTTATTTTAGTTTTCTCTTATATCTAGTAATTGCATAAAAAATGTTATAAAACATAATTATTCACTTAATATTGTTGAAATTTATATTAATATTTTTTTAATAGCCGAATGAAAGTCAGTAATAGATTTGCTTAATCAAAATATGGATGATTCAAATCTATAAGAAATGATTTCTTTTTTCTTTTGCGAAATACTTCCCCTATTCGTAAACTCATCCTCACATAATATAATTTGTAAAATAAAGAAATGATGAAGTTGATCGAACCCACCCTCACCGGCAGAGCCTCCACATCCCATGGGTGCAATTGACACCCATTCGTCCAAATAATTATACTGTATAGTTAGGTAAAAAAAAAAGTTAAATGCATAAATATTATATGTTGAATTCCATAAATATTTTTTGTATATATATTTTTTGATATTCTAACATATCTAAGTGAAACTTTTGGCTCTGCCACTAACCCATGAAAGTACAAGAGGTGGGAGGGGGTGGTGAATTGTCGATTTTTCTTTCTGTATGATAAGTGGTTGACTAGTTTACCAATTAGTCGACTAAAGGTAATAACAGAATATAAATAAAGCAGAAATAAAAATACAGGAATTAAATATACCATAATTTTTATACTGATTCGGATTCAATGTGAATCCTACGTCCAGTCCTCTTGGGTTGCAAGGATGTTCTCTTTTAGTATTTGAAGTTTCTCGATACAAGAGAGTTGATGTAGTTTTACACCAACAGCTTAGTCACTATGTTACTTCTCGCTTCTTGATACAATGCCTCACTAGTGATTTTTCTCTTTCTTTTCTCCTTAGTTACACAGTGGATCCAGAGTAGACTATAACGCTTATTTGGAGTAGAACAAAAAGAGTAATAGTGATTCGATCAAAGTACATCCGTTCCAAGCTAGTGCAATGTGTATTTATACTCCGTGAGGCCTTCACGACTTGTGAATCTTGAGAGATTGCAAAACCAAGAAGGTTGATCTCAGAAAGGAATCGTAGATTGATTCTTTCCAAGAATAGGATATTGCTTCTGTTGATTTGCCTTGACTTGTGGTCTTTATTGGATTCTTCCTTTGTTGAGTAGATATTCCCGTTATTTGGAATATCAAATCAAATCCCTTGATTTCGAATTCGGTTGACATCCTTAGATGGAGGAATCTTTAGTGTATAATTTTGTGCCCTTGATTCACTTTGATTGAGGTCCTTCCTATAATATCCTCCTTGATCTTCTGCCAAATCCTTAATTGATTTTGCCTTTGATTTTTGGCTACTCCTTCCTTTTTCGTCTTGATTCTTCAATGGTTCCTTTCCATTGCTTAAGGAATATTTCTGCACATAAATATTAATGTGTTATTTTGAATCATTAAAATAAACTTAGATCTAACAATCTCCCCTTTTTTGATGAGTGACAAAATAACAAATTAATAACATCAGTTTACTTCCCTGTTTATCAATCGACTCAGAGTTTGTTGTAGTCGACTCTCCCTCAATCTGTGTTTCTTGTCAGATATGTCTAGTCGACTCCCCCTCAGCTTGACATCCTGTTGAGCAGTGTTTGTAGTCAATTCCCCCTCAATTTTATATTGTATGATGTATCTGCAAGTTTCCTGGAGACACAAAACAACTGCAAGAAAATTTACAGAACACAGAACAACTACCAATATTAGGGAATACATGTCCTTAAACTTGCGTACTTTCTCTCTATTTGGCATCAACAGAAAGTTAGTAATATCAGTCTATAGTTATCTACTTTAGCATGCAAAATAGAAGTAATTGTCTTAATAGTAGAACCCATGACTGAAACATCAGTCCCAAAAGAAGAAAAAAGAACTCTTTTAAAGAACCATGCATCAACGATGCAGCAAATAGGTAAGAGTATTGCAGACAACCTCCTTGAGGCAATCAAAACTAGCATTCACTATGACAAAAATCCCATCAATGCTATCATGCACCTCTTTAAATGCCTTTACTGCATTTTCTGCAGTCTTGAGAATCTACACCCGATCTTGGACATGTCAGAGCCTATCTCCTTTGACACTCCATGGACATCTTCAATTGTGCTTTGCATAGAGGTTAGAGAGTCCTTGATTACAGTCAATTTTTCATTGATGGAGGCTAGCTTTTCCAAAAGATCAGGATCATATGCACTGGGAAGAGACAAAGAGGTTTTTGCTTTTGAGTTGGAGGGGGTATTCTTGGCTTCACCATCTTGCTTCTTTACCCAAGTTCCCTGTACAACAATGTATCCCATGCTAGCGAATCCCTTAGAGTTGTAAGACTTGGTGACAATGATATAGAGATAGTTGGCAAAAGATATGTTATTGGCTTCTAGCAAATGGGTGATGACCATACTATAGGAAAGACTCGTGGGATCATTGACACTCTTTATCATGAAATTGATGACCCATAAAGATAACTTGACCTTGTGTTTAATCAGAAGACATTAGACCTGGAAGGTATCATGTTGGGAGAAGGTAGAGAAGGATCCTGTTCTTGGGAGAAGAGTGGTTGCCACATTGTGCTAAGACACGAGTTTCAAAACAAACATTATTGGGTCCTAATTAATTGGGAAGAGAATCAGAGGGTGACTTAGCTATACACCTTTTTACTTTATTAAAAGAGATTTCAAAATCCTCAGGCCAGGATTCTTAAAAAGCATAGAGAAACCAGAACATTTACACTAAAAGATAGAGTTAAACAGAGCACAATCCAACACAATGCGTTTACCAAGAACTAAGGTTTCTAACTTGTCAGGTTTGTTAGAGCGAAGATTAGCATAGAACATTTTAACAAGGGATTCGTATACCTTTGGAGGAGGAAAAAGAGAATGTTTTTCCACCCCTGGAAGTTAAAGAGCTCCTTGACTTTGCAGTAGAGACTTTGCATGACATTTAAATCAATAACTCTACCATGGGCTAAAAGCTTGTCTTTGAAGGCTATGAAGGTGTACCTGTTGGGTGTGTCCCAAAAATTCAGGTCTGACTCGAGAGAACTTGAGAGATCAGTTTTGGGCTTTTTAGGTGTGAAGGTTTCAGGGAGATCTTCCATGGGTCATTTTCCTAGGGCTTTTTTGTTGAGACTGCAGGCGTCATCTGTGAGGTCCTGTGAAAAGGCAAAATCCTCAGAGTGCTCTAATCCTAGATTAACTGGTTCAGGAAGTTAAAAAGGAGGGCTTTTCTCGAGAAAGAGTGCTTTTACGGGATGAGGCAGAGGGCTTTTTGAAGTTTTTCGCTATTGTAGGATTGGGTGTAGAAGAATACAAACAGTGTGAGAGAGATTGATGAACTTGGGCTTAGAAAGATGGAAAGTGGCGGTTGAGTACAGATGAAAAAGCTTCAGTGATTCGACGCTATGATTGACTGATTTCTGAAAAGGCATGAAAAGGTGTGAAAAAGTAAAAGTAAAAGATACACAATTAATGCCACTTACACACATAAGGAAATATGCAAATTGAGTGACGATAAAATTAAAAAAATATCACCAAGGCTCTAAAATTATGAATTAATGGAAATAATGCAAAGTGAGTTTCGTAGTGCAAAAAATTTGTCCTCAAGCAGGGGTTTTGTATGAATATTTTCCAGTTGATCAGTGGAGCTTACAAACGATAACTCTATGTTACCTTTATGGATATGATCTCTAATAAAATGATGTTTAATATCTATATGCTTAGCTTTAGAATGATGCACATAATTTTTATACAGATAAATAGCACTAGAATTATCATAAAATATTTGAATAGGTGTGAAAGATAATTCATAGTCACCCAATTGATGTGACATCCAGAGTAATTGAGCACAACATTGTCCGATTGCAATGTACTCTGCTTCAATTGTGGAAAGAGCTACTGATCCCTGTTTTTACTGTTCCAGAAAATTAATGCCTTTCCCAATAATTGGCAAGTGCCACTTGTGCTTTTTCTGTCTTCCTTGTCACCTGCAAGATTAGCATATGAAAATCCTTCAAGTTTAAAATTATTAGAGCGTGATTACCAAAGTCCATAAGAAGTGGTTTCGATAAGATAGCGAATTATTCGCTTTACTACAGTGAAGTGTGAATCCGTAGGAGCTGACTGAAACCTGGCACATTTACAAACACTGAACATGATATCTGGTCGACTAGCAGTTAGATATAATTGGGATCCATTCATTCCACGATACTTCATTTCCTCCAAAGAGTTTCCCTGTTCATCCTTGTCTAAACTTGTAGAGGGACTCATAGGAGTTCCAATTGATTTAACATTGTTTATTCCAACCTTTTGAATTAATTCCTTCGTATACTTGGTCTTGCAGATGAATATCCCATTTTCTGACTGATGAATATGGAGTCCGACAAATAATTTCAGCTCTCCCATCATACTCATTTCGAACTCACTCTGCATGAGATTTGAGATATCCTTGCACAAAAGAAGATTAGTACTGCCAAATATAATATCATCTACATAGATCTGGATAATGAGATTACCTTCAATGGATCTTTTGATAAATAAAGTATTATCCACCTTACCTCTGGTGAACCCATGATCAGTTAAAAAGGAACTCAATCTTTCACACCAAGCTGGATGAGCTTGTTTGAGTCCATAGAGAGATTTAACTAACTTATATATATGGTAAGGAAATTGTGAGTTTTCAAAGCTAGAAGGTTGTTTAACATATACCTCCTCATCAATAACCATTTAGAAAGTCACTTTTGACATCCATTTGAAATAGTTTAAAATCTTTAAAAGATGCATAGGCAAGTAGTATACGAATTGATTCTAACCGTGCTACTGGTGCAAAAGTTTCATCATAGTCGACTCCTTCCTGTTGTGAGTAGCCTTGAGCTACTAATCTACCTTTATTTCTGACTACCTTTCCTTCTTCATTTAGCTTGTTTCTGAATACCCACTTTGATCCAACTACAGTAGCATTTGCTGGCTTAGGTACTAGTTTGCAGACTTGATTCTTGTCGAATTGATCAAGTTCGTCCTGCATAGCTTGTACCCAGCTAGAGTTTTTTAGGGCTTCATCAACTTTCTTTGGTTCTACTTAAGAGATGAATGAAATGTTTGCTTTCTTTTTGAGATCTCCTCTGGTTTTCATTCCTTCTCTTGGATCCCCTATGATAAAATTTTGAGGATATTCTGGTTCGCTTCTCTATTCATTTGGTCGCTTTCCAACTGCAGGAGTAGTTGACTTCTTTTGTGGTTCAGTATGGTTGCTCACAGGTCACTAATCGACTTTGTGACTATGTCTGTGCTAATAGTCGACTTTTCTGACTTGTTTGCCTGTGGTGCTTCTTGGCCGATATCTTCATCACCTGCAATGATTCCTTTCTCGGCCGTAGTGTTAATGTCATCAAATATAACATGCACTAATTCTTCTACAGATAAAGTACGTTTGTTGTAAACTCTAAAAGATCTACTATTAATGGAGTAACCGAGAAAAATACTTTCATCAATCCTTGGATCAAATTTTCCAAGGTTATCCTTACCATTATTGTGGATGAAACACTTACTTCCAAATGGATGAAAGTAGCCTATATTGGGCCTTTTGCCTTTCCATAATTCATATGGAGTCTTCTTTAAAATGGGTCTTATGAGACATCTATTGAGAATATGACATGTTGTACTTACTGCTTCTGCCCTAAAATGATTTGGCAATGAATGTTCTAATATCATTGTTCTGACCATGCATTGTAAAGGCCGGTTCTTGCGCTCAACTACCCCATTCTGTTGGGGTGATCTTGGGGCTGATAAAGTGTAAGTATATCCCTGATCGTTGCATAATTTTTCAAAAGCTCTGCTTTCAAATTCTCCTACATGATCACTTTGAATGGTTGTGATAAGATACCCCTTTTCTCTTTCAATTCTTTTGCATAAAATCTCAAAGTTTTTCAAAGCTTCATCTTTATGAGATAAGAAATCAACCATCTAAAACATGAGTGGTCATCAACAATAACAAAAACATATCGATTACCTCCAATGTTGGCAGTTCTAGTGGATCCAAACAAGTCCATGTGAAGCAATTGTAAAGGCTTGATAGTGGACACAATGTCCTTGATTTTGAAAGAGTTTCTAGTTTGTTTACCAATCTGACATGCATCACATACATGATTTCTAAAAAAATTGAGTTTGGGAAGGCCAATAACTAATTCATGCTTGGAGAGTTTTTCAATTAGATGCATGCTTGCATGACCATATTTTTTATGCCAAAGTCATGGATCATCAGATATGGATGCCAAACAGATATGACTATCTTAATTTCAATGCCATCAAGAATGTAAACATTTCCATACCTTTTAACTGGAAGAATGATTTTAACTGACTCATCTTCAATGACACATCCTGTTTTCTTGAATTTAACTTCGTACCCAAACTCATATAGATGATTTATACTCTAGAGATTATAGTTGAGTCTATCTACAAGATATACTTCTTTAATATCACAATTACTGTTGAATGGAACTGTGCCGGTACCAACGATCTTTTCTTTTGAATCATCACCAAATTTGACATTTTTTTCATTTATTTTTGTGACTTCTTTCAACAGATTTTTGTCACTCATCATGTGGGGGAACATGCACTGTCTAAATACCATTTTCCTTTGTGACTCTTTCTGTGGTATTCTTGCAAAATAGAATTATCACCGTATTTTAGGTACCCAAGCTTGCTTGGGTCCTTGTTGGTTAATTCTACTGGAGTCAGGGTTATTTTTGGGTTTCCAACTCTATCCTGAAACATTGATTTATGAAATCTATAGAAGAAATATTTATGTCCAACCTTGTTACAGTAATGACACACAGGGATTGATCCAGTTTTTGATTGAGCACTTATATTAGTACTTGTGGACTCAGTTCTAATAGGTCTTTTTCTAGTTGACTTGTAAGTCCTAGTTAGACTTGACAGAACTGTGACTGTTGGATTTTCAAATGCCATTAAGTTGCATTTGTAATTCCTGGACCTCATCTTGAAGCACATCTCTTTTGATTTAACAAACTTCAAGTTTAAGTTCCCAGTTCTTCTTTTCCCTATTGAGTCTCTTTAATTCATTTAACATTTTTTGAGATTCCTTTAGGGTAAGCTCAAGAATATCCTGCAATTTATTACACCTATCACAGTTGTAGGATCTTACCTCTCTTGTATCACCACGTGCCATGAAACAGTTTCACTGTCTTCTTTGCATTCATCGTCTTATGCATCTTCGTTAGTCCAACAACTAGAATATTTGTTTATATCATTTGCCAAAATATTCATGAAGCACATGTTTGCTATTTCTTCGTGTTCTGAGCTATTTTCATCACTCCTACGTCCGAAGGATTTGTTTTTATTGAACCCTCTAGAGTCTTTTCTTTTAAGATTTTGGCATTCAGCTTGAACATAGCCATACCTTCCACATTCAAAGCACATTCCGTCATTTTTGTCTTGTTTATTGTATTGCCTGGTTCGTCTAGATGACATCCTTTCTTCTTTTATGTTTCTGTATCTTCTCATCAATCCGTTCATGTTTCTTGACACCATGGAAATTTCTTCTTCAAGAGCTTCTAGATCATCATCAATATTATTTTTAGATCCTTCAGTTGTAGTTTTGAAAGCAACTGTTTTCTTCTTTTCTTCCTGACGCGTTTTCTTGAGATAGATTTTCTCAAATGCTATCAGATGTCCTCATAGTTCATCATATGAAAGTGTGTCTAGATCTTGAGATTCGAGTGCAACTACTTTTGTCTGCCATATGGTAGGCAAACTTCTCAAGATTTTTCAAACTTGATTACCACTTGAGTAAGGTTTACCAAAGGCTTTCAGATCGCTAATGATTTTGCTGAATCTTGCAAACATCTTCTCAATGGTTTCTCCTTTTTTCATCTGGAAGAGTTCATAATCGTGAACCAACAGGTTTATCCGAGTTTCTTTCACTTTGCTGGTTCCTTCATAAGTAACTTCCAGTTTATCCCACATTTTCTTGATAGTATCAGCTTGAAGTTTTCTCATACTCTTCTCTACTTATAGCATTATAAAGCAAGTTTTGTGCCTTAGCATTAACTTGAACTACAACCATTTTCTCGTCTGTGTACTCATCTATATCTTCATTAGGATCAACGAGTGGTTAAGCTACTACTAGCAGTGGATAATTTTCCTTAATGTTAAGACGCCATGCTTTGACATCATAGGACTTTACATAAATTTTGATGTGCACTTTCCAATGAGAGAAGTGTTGTCCATTAAAATATGGTGGCCTTACATGCGATGTCTATAACGATCCGACCGGTTATTTTGTTTTCCAGATCCCCATCCCCTAATTAAGACTCCTCGTATGTGCTTTTACTATTTTATGACTTGTGGGGATGGTTGGCTTAGGTTTGGAAGAGTTGGGATAGTGGCCTAAGGTGGCCAAGGTTGACTTGAGTCAATATTTTAAGTAAATGGCCTCGGAACCAGGATTTGAAGGTTCAAATAGGTTTATATGATGATTTTGGACTTGAGCGTGTATTCCGATCGGGTTTCGGGTGATCCAGGAGCGTTTCAGTGCTTAATGTGGAAAGTTGGTTCATTCAAGGTTTTCTAGTTCTTTAAAATTAGTTTGGAGTAGACTTAGGTGTTATCGAGGTCCCTTTGGGATTCCGAGCCTGAGAATAGTTCTGTATGGTAATTTAGGACTTGTACACAAAATTTAGCGTCATTCCGAGTTGATTTGATAGGAATCGGACGCGCAGAAGTGTTTTTAGAAGTTCTTGAGTTTCATGTTTAATTCATGAATTTTGGCGTGATTCGTGATTATAGATATTATTTTGGTATTTCGATCGTGCGGGTGAGTTCGTATTATGTTGTTGGATGCGTTAGTGTAATAGGATGGGGTCCCGAGGGGCCTCAGGTGCGAATCGGATTGGAATCGGACTTAGTTTTGGACTTGGGGACAGCTGGTGGCTTCAGATCTTGTGCAATCGCACTTGCGAGGAAATGGCCGCAGGTGCGAGCTCGCAAAAACGGCCTAATGGTCGCAGAAGCGGACTTTGGCTGGAGCTGGGCGGCAGTAGATGCGAGACGTTTTCCTCATCTGCGCATCCGTAGATGCGATGGAGGCTCCACAGGTACGAAAATTGCTGGGTAGTGAGTGCATTTAATTCGGGACTTAGGTTATTTTCCACACACTTTTACTTGGTCTTGGGCGATTTTGAGAGCACTCTTGAGGGAGATTCTCATCAACAACACAAGGGAGGTAAACTCCACCTATTTTCAAGTGAAACTTCTGGGATTTAAATACGCGAATTATAGGTAGATTAAATATGAAAAATTAGTGAAACTTGTGGGATTTTGTGAAGAACATAGGGTTTAAGTAAAACTGGGATTTAATCATGGATTTGGTGGTGGAAATTGGAATGAATTATATAATTGTGTTCTAGAGGTCATGGGTAACAATTATATTCGAAAATTTTCGGAATCCAGCCATATGGGCTCGGGGTTGAATTTCATGAATCTTCCAAATTGGGTTGGGTAACTATTATAATAGCTAAATTATGAACTTTTTGAGCATATGTTTATTAGTTTTTACGACTTTTGATTAGTTTCGAAGTCCTCGACGTCGTTTGAGGAATTCTAGTGAGGTTGAAGAGCCGGATTGAGGATTTGGTTTCGAGGTACGTCTCTTGCAAAACCTTGTAAGAGGGAACTTATCCCCGTATGTGCATTATTGTTGTGTGCTACTTGTTGTGTGGAGCTACGTATGCACGAGGTGACGAGAGTCCATACGTAGCTATATTTCATATGTTCGGGTAGACTTAGATTCACATCATGCCTTTAATTGTACAGTTTATGCCTATCATGTGTATTATTTGCCTTGACTAGGACTGAGACTGAGACTGAGGATTTAAATTGGAGATATCGACTTATTTTCTTAATTTAGAAAAATTGGGAAATACTTGTTAAACTATAAATCCATGCCTTCTCGTCTCACAAGTGCTTCCGTGAGCGAGGTAAACTTCTCTACTCTTATGGGATCAGGCGGTTCGCCTCGGCATAATGGTAACACTACTCTTATGGGATCGGGTCGTTCGCTTGGCAGGTTGGTAATACTATTTTTATGGAATAGGGTCGTTCGCCTTGGCAGTACTGAGTACCACTTTTCCTATGGGATTGGGCTGTTTACCTCGGCAACTTCATGCTTAATAATTGGAACTGGATTTGGTTTGTTAATTATTGAGTTAGTGCCTTCAGGCCGGTTATGATGTGTTTAGTGATTTGATATAGCCTCATGTATGGACTTACTGTAGTTACTTTTATTTGCTTCGCTGCTACTTGTTGTACACTCGCTATGTCTACTTTATGCATTTCTACTATTATTTGACCTCTAGTAAGTGTGAAGTCGACTCCTCGTCACTACTTCTTCGTGGTTAGACTAGATACTTACTGGGTACGTATTATTTTTTGTAACTCACGCTACACTTATGCACTGATGTGTAGTGATGTGGCCAAACACACACGCAATTATATGCGGTCGTCAAGTAATAAAGTGATAAGATAGAGTGTCGAACCCATGATGACTTGTTATTAACTATTAACTAAATTAAACTATCCCAATTATCTAAACAAGAATTGAACCCAAAAGTATTGATGTTAAAGTAATTAAACTAAAAAGAAAATAAATAATGAGCTCTGAACAAAGGAAGATTAGAAATTTATGTTATCAATGTAATGAAAACAATCCAGGGTTATGGGCTATCTAACATTCCTATTATATTCTTCAATTGAATTGACTAACTAATTTATCTAGTTCATTGGTTGACAAGGTTAATATTGCTCATAAGAATCTGTTGAGTTCTTACTCACCTATTCAAGCTTACCTAACGCCTATATGTCTATGGAATTAGAACTAACACGAACTCATTTATAATTCCTGTACATCAACCAAGCAAGGCAATTAGGTATATGTCTATCCTAACTGCGAATCTGTTCCCCAAGGCCCAGATTCAAGAACTTGCTCTACTCAATCCTATGAGCAATGTAGAATTCTCACTTTCGAGTTCAATTCTAGATTCGTAGATAGTGTTCAACTGGTGATCAAGCAATTAAATAATTAAGCTCAAGATTGAATAAATAAACCAACATGATAAATAAAGAAAGTAAAATCAATATCCGAATAACAATAGTCATGAAAGAACTACAACCTAGAACGTGAAGTTTAGCTCCACATAGACATGGTATCCAAATAACAAATCATACGAAAAAACATAAAAATTACTAAGTTTGCTGGAAGAAAAGATGAAATCCTGCCTCCACAACGGTTCTGTGCTTGTGTTTTGCTCTAAAAAACGTCCTCCCCCCTCCAAAATAGGTTTATGGCCTCTTTTATACGAGTTGTGGGTGTGTAGGGCCAAAATAACCAAGCTCCGGGCGAAATAGGACAAGTCCCCGTCACCAGCGCCGAGGGTAGCGTAGGGCGCTAGTCCTGGCTTTGGAAATTTTATGCTTCTGGAAACTGGGCTATAGGTAGCATCCTTTGTGGCGCTACTTTGTGGCTTTTTCTCGTTTCTTCCCCTTTTCGCTTCAATTCATGTACCTTCATCCCAAATTGACTCCGGATGATTCCTACACATAAAAGTACAACTAATTAGTACAAATCATTACATTACACATCCGAAACCTCTTAAACATGAGTGAAATGCGAGGCAATACGCACATAAATATGCATACTTTAAGCTGAATATCATGCAGGTACTGAGACAGGTACTACCAGTGGTCACGCGGGCGCATAGCCGATCATCTACAGAGACTTAGTGGTGAGCTGCTTGCCTTGCTACGATCTGCATCACCGGAGTCTCCCTCTACCTTATTTATTATTTCTGTCTATCACTTTCAAATAGTAGTTGTAGTAGTTTTGTATATTCTCTATCATTTCTAGCATTACAGTGGATGTACTTATTATGCTGGTATTTGTTAAGAAAAGAGTAATTACGGTTGCATGAAATCTTGCTTATTTTGTTCTTTTAAAAGGAAAATTTTTGTTTCAAATGTTAAGAAGGGGTAAATAATTAGTAGTTTCACTTGTGGGCTTGCCTAACGGCAGCGTTAGGTGCCATCGTGACCTTTTATGGGCTTTGGATCGTGACAATGTCCTTTTTAAATGAGTGCTCCAATTGTAACTTGGTTTGACATAATCTTTTCTCAGTTGTTAAGCAAAAGATAAAAGTGTGAGACCTACTCTGATACCGATTGAAAGTACAAGAGGGGGGGGGGGAGGCTGAATTGTCGATTTTTCTTTTTGTATCGTAAGTAGTTGACTAGTTTACCAATTAGTCGACTGAAGGTAAGAACATAATATAAATAAAGTAGAAATAAAAATACAGGAATTAAAGATACCATGATTTTTATACTGATTCAGATTAAATGTGAATCATACGTCCAGTCCCCTTGGGTTGCAAGGATGTTCTCTTTCAGTATTTGAAGTTTCTCAATACAAGAGAGTTGATGTAGTTTTACACCAATAGCTTAGTTACTATGTTACTTCTCGCTTCTTGATACAATGCCTCACCAGTGATTTTTCTCTCTTTCTTCTCTCCCTAGTTACACAGTAGATCTAGAGTAGATTACAATACTTATTTGGAGTTGAACAAAAAGAGTGCTTGTGGTTCGATCAAAGTATATCCGTTCCAAGCTGGTGTAGTGAGTATTTATACTACTTGAGGCCTTCATGACTTGTGAATCTTGAGAGATTGCAAACCCAAGGGAGTTGATCTCAGCAAGGTCGTAGACTGATTCTTTCCAAGAAGAGGATATTGCTTCTGTTGATTTGTCTTGACTTGTGGTCTTGATTGGATTCTTCCTTTGTTGAGTGGATATTCCCATTATTTGGAATATCAAATCAAATCCCTTGATTTCGGCTTCGGTTGATGCCCTTAGATGGAGGTTCAGTGTATAATTTTGAACCCTTGAATTGCTTTGATTGAGGTCCTTTCTTTAATATTCTCCTTGATCTTCCGCCAAATCTTTGATTGATTTTGCCTTTGATTTTTCGCTACTCCTTCCTTTTTCGTCTTGATTCTTCGATGCTTTCTTTCATTGCTTAAGAAATATTTCTGCACATAAAGATTAATGTGTTATTTTGCATTATGAAAATAAACTTAGATCTAACAACCCATAGTTTATAAACCAGAGTAAATAATGGATAACTCGTTCAAAACTCAAAAGCTACTTTAGGTTAGGTTCTCTTGTGGAAACTGGAAAATACTAAAACAACAAAAACATGATGTGTACCTATAAATAAATATTTATACTTTTAACTCTAATTAGTTAATATACATCTTTACATTAATGGCAAAACTCAATATCTACTTTAGGTCATCATATGAAAAATACCTATTACATGCTATGAATGAACTAAAACAATAAAAGTATGAGTGTATCTCTTACTAAATAAGTAATATTATAATTTAACTTAGGTCATCATATGAAAAATACCTATTACATGCTATGAATGAACTAACACAATAAAAGTATGAGTATATCTCTTACTAAATAAGTAATATTATAATTTTAACTTTAATTAGTAACATATAGTAGTATATCTTTAAATCAATTTAACATACTTCTTACTCCACTGTCTTTTTCTCACACCAAAGGTCCCAATTCTCAGTCTTTAGTCATTTCAAACCTCAGTCAAATGACAGCCTTTTTCCCCCACATCATTTTCCTCTTGTCTTAGCACTTAGCGGTTAGCTCCTCCCCTTCTTTTCCCTCACTCCTCCCCACGCTTAGCAATGACAACAAAAACAACCAGCCCCATTTTCTTCTTCACTCTTCTCCTCCTTACTTTCACTTCAACCCCATCTTTCTCCATTGAAAACGATATCAAATGTCTTGAAGGAATCAAATCTGCACTTTCTGACCCACTCAATAAGCTCTCATCTTGGTCTTTTTCAAACACTTCTGTTGCTGCCTCAATTTGCAAACTTGTTGGTGTTTCTTGCTGGAATGAGAAAGAAAACCGGCTCATTTCTCTTCAGCTCCCTTCTATGTCTCTCTCCGGTTCACTCCCACCTTCCCTTCAGTATTGTACCTCTCTTCAATCCCTTGATCTCTCTGGTAACTCCCTCTCCGGTTCACTCCCGATACAACTCTGTTCTTGGTTGCCTTATCTTGTTAATCTTGATCTTTCAGGCAACTCTTTCTCCGGTTCTATACCTCCTGAGTTTATTAACTGCAAATTCTTGAACACCCTTTTGCTAAATGACAATAAACTTACTGGTTCGATCCCTTTTGAGATTGGCCGGCTCGACCGGTTGAAACGGTTCAGTGTGTCAAACAATGGTCTTTCTGGTCCGGTTCCTGATGATTTAGACCGGTTCTTGAAAGATGATTTTGAGGGTAATAATGGGCTTTGTGGGAAACCACTTGGATCTAAATGCAGTAATTTGAGTAACAAGAATCTTGTTATTATTATAGCTGCTGGTATTGTTGGTGCTGCAGGATCTTTGATTCTTGGATTTGGGATTTGGTGGTGGTTTTTGGTTCAGCCTAGTAAGAAGAAAAATAGAGAACTTGGTGATGGTAAAGGCAGTAATAATAACAGTGATTGGGTTGAAAAGTTGCGAGCTTTTAAGCTTGTTCAGGTGACATTGTTTCAAAAACCCATTAATAAGATAAAGTTAAATGATTTATTAGCAGCTACTAATTCTTTTGATAGTGATAATATTGTTATTTCAACTAGGACTGGTATTTCTTATAGAGCTATGTTGCCTGATGGATCTGCATTGGCTATTAAAAGGTTGAGTAGTTGTAAAGTGAGTACTGAAAAACAGTTTAGGTCCGAGATGAATCGATTAGGACAGCTTAGGCATCCAAATTTAGTGCCTTTATTGGGGTTCTGTGTAGTTGATAGTGAAAGGCTTTTGGTGTATAAGCATATGCAAAATGGGAGTTTGCATTCACTTTTGCATGGTAATCTTAGTACTGGGGTTAGGAGTAGTAATTTTGAGCTTAGTTGGCCAGCTAGGCTTAGGATTGCTGCTGGTGCAGCTAGAGGACTTGCTTGGCTTCACCACGGGTGTCAACCACCGTATTTGCATCAATACCTTAGCTCAAATGTGATTCTTGTAGACGATGATCTTGATGCTAGGATCACAGATTTTGGGCTTGCGAGGCTCGTTGGTTCCAGTGACTCGAATGATAGTTCGTTCGTCAATGGGGATCTAGGAGCGTTTGGTTATGTGGCTCCTGAATATTCGAGCACATTGGTTGCGTCGATGAAAGGGGATGTTTACAGTTTTGGAGTAGTGATGTTAGAGTTGGTGACTGGACGAAAGCCTCTTGGTGCGGGTAATGCAGAGGAGGGGTTCAAAGGTAGCCTAGTTGATTGGGTTAATCAGCTCTCGAGCTCAGGTCAAAGTTGGGATGCGATTGACAAATCTTTTGTCGGAAGAGGTCAGGACGATGAAATCTTGCGAGTTCTTCAAATTGCTTGTTCTTGTGTGGTTTCAAGGCCGAAAGATAGACCATCTATGTATACAGTGTACCAATCATTGAAGAGTATGGTGAAAGAACATTGCTTTTCGGAACACTTTGATGAATTTCCAATCAACTTGACCAAGTAAAATCATGATCATAAGGTTTAGATTATAGCATGAAATGATTAGACAAATGTTTCTAGTTTTGAATATTTTAGTTATGGCGCTTGT
Source organism: Nicotiana obtusifolia (assembly GCA_002018475.1). Classification (NCBI taxonomy): domain Eukaryota; kingdom Viridiplantae; phylum Streptophyta; class Magnoliopsida; order Solanales; family Solanaceae; genus Nicotiana; species Nicotiana obtusifolia. The sequence goes on along the minus strand of MCJB01014003.1, from coordinate 17,305 downwards.
ACTTCAGACTGAAGGTAGTTCCTCTTTGAAATTACTCGTCATTTATCGAGAGCTTTGTATAGTTTGAAATTACCAAACAACTTTGTATGAATGCATGATCTTTTCTGCTTTCTGGATACATATGTTGTCAATCTATGTATTAAATGTTTCAGTTGTGAATGAGTAAGTATTCAAGTGCTGTTTATCACATTACAAATTTGCTCCATATCTTATGTTAAGTAGCTTCTTTGATGAGAATGTTAAGTAGCTATACCATTGGTGTATGAATTTTTCTTTTTCACCCAGTCATCAATTCTCTGGTAATTGTCAACATTGATGTGGAATTCTATTTCAAGCTATTCATGACAGCTAATTAAGATGGTATTTGTAAGGCTAGCCACTTCTTGTTTGGGTGTTTGCATTTGGTATTACTTGCTTTGCTTGCTCATCCCATGTTTCCAATTTTGACCACTGCTTTACATAAGTTTTAATTTTCTTTTATAGAAGTGATTTTGGCGCGCACCTCAACTATTAGGTACAGGCAAACCTTTCTATAATAGTGTCATTTGTTATCGTGAATGGTTGTTATATAAAGATGATATAGAGAGATTTGAATTACATTCTCAGTAGCACTTATATAGGGTATTTCTGCATACCAGATGAGAAGAAACTACATAATTTTTTTGTTCAAAAATTATGAATATTGACCAACTCTAGTTGCATAACGTGACAAAATTTCCAAGCAGACCTCCCTTTTTCCCAACAATAAAACTGACGGAATTTTAGGAACAATACAAAGGTCAAAATTGAGTAAAAAGTGCTCAAGATGATAATAAATAAAAATACTACTTCCGACCTAAAAACATGGGACTCTCGTGATATTATTTATAGTTTGTCCTGAGGTTGAAGAGATTAGATTGGTCAATGTATTTTCTTCTGTGGACCACAAAATAAAATAAAATGAAATGGTGGCCCTCTTAATCTAATCCTCCATGTGAAAGTCAGAGACCCTTTCCCTTTCTTTCTCATTTGTTTTCTTGTTTTTCTGTTTCTATGCCTTTTGTTCTGCTTATTCCCTTCTTTTCTTTCCTTGCTTATGGAGTTTTCCCAACTCAAAACAGTATTCCAACTCTGGAATGTAATGTATTTGTGTGCGCACCTACCAACAATAAAAATTACATCTCAGTCCAAGCAAGTTAGAGATCGATGATATGAATCCTCATTTCTACCACCGTATATGTATTTAAAATTGAGAAAGGACATGATGTTCAACAATTGTTTAAATATCAGCATTGATCAACTCTAGTTGTAGCTAGTCAAAAAGATAGTTTGTAATTTGAGGAATATTATTGATGTTTGGTGCAAAAGATATATATTTCTATGTAAATCCCCTCATATTTGGCTTTTGTTTTATGAAATTGGGATGTTAATTGCTTCGATTCATGTTAAATTAATGTGTTTTTATGTGTAGGAATGAGTCGGGAGCAATCGGGGGGCGAAACGAGCAAGAAACAAGCCAAAACGAGACAAAAGCGGACAAAAAGGCATTGGGCGCCACAGGCAGCGCCTGGCGCCACCTGTGGCGCTGGAGGCAGCAAGCATGAAAAAACCCACTGGACGCAGCGCCCTGGGGGCGCCAGCCAGGGCACCGACATCGGGAACTTGTCCTAATTCGTCTAGGAGTCCACTATTTCGACCCTACCCCCTCCCAACTTCTATATAAACCCATCCAAACCCAAGAGGAAGGGAAAAACGTGTTTTTGGAGGCAATAACACTACGGAACACCGCGCGGAAGCAATCAATCATCAGTTCTTCATCTTTGTCTAGTATTTTTATAGTTATTTCAACACTTTATATTTTGATTGTTTTGAACACGAGTGGCTAATCACCCCTTGTTCTGGGGTTGTGATTAGCCATGAATATTGTGATTCGAAGTTGACAATTTCTTGTTTATAATTCATGATTATATAGTTGTTTCTTCAATTCTATGCTTAATTGCTTAGTTGTATGGCCATCAATTAAGTTCTATCGATTATCTATGCTATGTTTGGGAAAATTATGTTTAGATTAGAAAAGAATTGAAGAAAACATGTTCTTAACCTTTTAAAGGGGGGCGGATTCGTGGTTAGGATAGGAATATACTTAATCACCATGCTTAATTGAATATCATGTTTTTATTGCATTCTTGATAAATTAATTCCATAGGAATATAGGTGTTAATTTTATTAAGAATAGACGAATAGTACTTCGGAAGACGGCTATGAGTATGTTTATCGATTAATTAGCAACCATACATGAATTATATGAACGGGAAGTTAATTAGAACACAATAGGCTTGGTAAAATAATCACAACCCTGGAATATTTGTCTCCATTGATTTAACAACACGTAATTCGTTCTTTGATAATACTAGTTATAAATTAGAGCTGTAGTTTAGAGTGATCCATCTATTGAATTCGAATTGTGCTTGCTTAAATAACAATATCAGTCCGTTAGAAAGTAGTTAATTTAAGTCCCTGTGGGTACGATAACCTGGACTTACAATCCTATATTACTTGTCGACCGCGTATACTTGCGTGTGCGTTAGGGAGCAACAAGTTTTTGGCGCCGTTGCCGGGGACTTAAAAATCTGCTACTTTACCAACTTCAGCTTATATTTGTTATTTATTCAAGTTTCACTAATCGGCTTACGTTGTTTGCATTGACACAGGCTCTTCTATTGAATGCGGAGAAGTAGAAGCGCAAACAACCTTCTTCCTTTTGATCCAGAAATTAAACGAACACTGCAAAGAGTAAGGAGGGAGATAGAATCCAGAACTAGAATTAACAGAGAGTTGGACATTATTGTTCAACCACAGCTAATTGAGATGGCGGGTAATGCGGAAAGAGCTGTAATTGAAGCTGCAAGACCAAATCTTGCCAACATGACTCAGGCGATTGTCAAGCCTGAAATCACAGGGCACTTTGAGCTAAAACAATACATGGTGCAGCTGATCCAATCCACCGGACAGTATGTGGGACTGTCGCATGAAGACCCACAGTGACATACTCAGAATTTTTTGGAAATCACGGATACTTATAATTATCCGAACGTTTCCAAAGATTATGTGAGGTTGACATTGTTTCCCTTTTCACTATTGGGGGAAGCAAAGGAGTGGTTGCAAAAGGAGCCTGCGAATTCTATCTACACATGGATGACCTGGCCAGGAAATTTCTGATTAAATTCTTTCCAACTAAGAAGACAAAGTCACTGAGAAGCCAGATTCTGGGATTTGAACAACGGGAAGGAGAAACTCTTCGACAGGCATGGGAAAGGTATAAGAAGCTACTAAGGGACTGTCCACACCATTGCCAGACAGATGAGGTCCTGGGACATACGTTTGTTGATGGGCTAGATGAAGCTTAAAAAATGAACCTTGATTCAGCGTGCGGGGGCAGTTGCATGGCCAAGCCGTATAGTGAAATCCAACTCCTACTGAATAATTTCACGGCCAATGATCATAATTGGCAAGGTGACGGTGACTCGCGCAGAGCCATTAAATAAAAGGGAGTTGGGTTGATCGAATTGGATGACCTCGCAGCTATGAGAGTAGAGATGGCAAAACTGGCCAATCAGATGAACAGAATGACGATGCAGCAGGTTCAACCAAGACAACAGGTCCAACAAATGTCATTGTGCTGTGAGATGTGTGGTGACAACCACACGAGTGATATGTGCCCCACAAATCCGGAATCCATATATTATGTGGGACAACAGAACAGGGGGCCCTTAAATCAGAATACACAATATGGGAACACCTACAACCAAAATTGGAGGAATCATCCCAACCTTTCATGGGGTGGTCATCAGCAGCAGTAGAATCCAGGTAGACCGCAAGGGAATTACAATCAACCACAAAGGCAACCTCTACAGGCAGATGATAATACAAATGAGTTGTTGAAACAGCTGGTGCAGGACAACAAACAATTCAGAACAGAATACCAAACCTTCACCGCAACAGTAAGGAATCTGGAGCGCCAATTGGGACAGTTGGTCGGGGCTCAAAATACTCGACCAGTTGGAGCTCTACCCAGCGATACTGAAGCAAACCCAAGGGCAGCACTGAATAATGTATCATTAAGGAATGGGAGACAGTTGGAAGAGGTAGAATAGAAAAAGAAGAAGCAGGTGACCTTTAATGAAAAGCCAATCACCATAGAAGCAACAGCAGAGAAAGCTAAAAAAGTTGAAAAGTCGGTTGAAGAGGCAGGAGCTAAGCAACCCCCACAATTGGTTGCAAGGCCCCCACCTCCATTTCCACAGAGGTTACAAAAATTGAGGGATAATGAGGCATACAAAAAGTCCCTTGACATTTTGAAACAAGTACAAATCAACATTCCATTGGTTGACATACTGCAAGAGGTGCCTAAATACGCAAAGTATATCAAGGATATTGTGGCCAATAAAAAGAGATTGACTGAATTTGAAACTGTGGCACTCACCGAGGAGTGTAGTTTGAGAATTCAAGGCAAGCTACCACAGAAATTGAAGGATCCGGGCAGCTTCACCATTCAAATTTCAATCGGGAAACATGCTGTCGGAAGAGCTATATGTGATCTTGGAGCGAGTATAAATTTGATGCCACTTTTAGTGTTCAGATAGTTGGGGTTGGGTGACCCACGCCCAACGACAGTTATATTACAATTGGCAGACCACTCTTTGGCTCATCCTGAGGGAGTAATTGAAGACGTCCTAGTCCAAGTTGGCTCATTCATATTTCCTGCTGATTTCATCATCTTGGATTACGAGCCAGATCAAGACGTCCCATTTATTTTGGGGCGTCCATTCCTAGCCACCGGTCGTGCCATTATCGATGTCTGCGAAGGTAAAATGATGATGAGAGTGGGTGATCAGGAAGAAGTATTTAATGTTTATAAAGAACTCCGGCTGCCAACCCATTATGAGGAGTTATCCATGATCTCAGTGGTGGAGAGTGTCTCTACATCCTTAGCGCCTTACATGAGTCCAGCTGATCCTATTGAACGAATTTTGATTGGGGACATGGAATCTAATGAAGATGAGATGATGGGAGAAATCGAGCAAATAATGGACTTATCTTGCAATTATATTCAGGGATTCAGAAAATTCGAAGAATTAGAGAGGCCTGTTACTCTGACCCTGCCCAGGCCGTCTATTGAGGAAGCACCAAGGCTAGAACTCAAGCCACTTCCAGCGCATCTGTGCTATCCTTATTTGGGTAATTCTGAGACGTTGCCAGTGATTATATCATCCAGCTTGACCAGCACGCAAGAAGAAAAATTGCTTCGGGTCCTTCGAGAATACAAAAAGGCAATCGGGTGGACCATAGCAGATATCAAGGGAATCAGTCCATCTTTTTGCATGCACAAAATATTTCTAGAGGAGGGACACCGCCTCAGTGTAGAGCAGCAACGGAGACTGAATCCGATAATGAAAGAAGTGGTGAAGAAGGAGGTAATAAAATTGCTTGACGCGGGTATAATTTTTCCAATTTCTGACAGCAATTGGGTCAGCCCAGTGCAGTGTGTACCTAAAAAAGGGGGAATTACCGTTGTAGAGAACGAGAAGAATGAGTTAATTCCCACTCGAACTATCACAGGATGGAGAGTATGCATTGACTACAGGAAACTCAACAAAGCAACCTGAAAAGACCACTTCCCACTCCCATTCATTGATTAAATGCTCGACAGATTAGCAGGGCATGAATACTACTGTTTTCTGGATGGCTACTCGGGGTACAATCAAATTGTCATATGCCCCGAAGATCAAGAGAAGACCACCTTCACTTGCCCTTATGGCACTTTCGCCTTCAAGCAAATGCCATTCGGCCTATGCAACGCACCTGCAACATCCCAAAGATGCATGATGGCTATTTTCACCGATATGGTGGAAAAATTTGTGGAAGTATTCATGGATGATTTTTTAGTTTTTGGGTCTTCATATGATGATTGCTTAAAGAACCTTAGCAAGGTGCTAGCACGCTGCGAAGAAACGAATCTGGTGCTTAATTGGGAAAAGTGCCACTTTATGGTGCACGAAGGGATTGTATTGGGTCACAAAATCTCCAGAACCGGTAGCGAAGTAGATAAAGCTAAAGTGGAGGCCGTTGAAAAATTACCTCCACCAATTTCAGTCAAGGGTGTCCGGAGCTTCTTGGGACATGCAGGTTTTTATCGACGATTTATTAAAGATTTTTCTAAAATTGCTACTCCTTTGTGCAGGTTGCTTGAAAAAGATGTATCCTTCAAATTTGATGATTCCTGCCTCAAGGCGTTTGAAGCACTTAAGGAGAAGTTGGTAACTGCACCTATCATCGTAGCACCAGATTGGTCATTGCCCTTTGAACTTATGTGTGATGCTAGTGACTTGGCAATTGGAGCAGTGTTGGGACAGTGGAAAGACAAGGTGTTCCACTCAATCTACTATGCAAGCAAAACTCTTGACGCGACACAACAAAATTACACCACCACAGAAAAAGAGTTGTTAGCAGTAGTTTGGGCATTTGAGAAATTTTGAGCTTATTTGGTGGGAACAAAAGTCATAGTCCACACCGACCATACAGCAATCAGGTACCTATTTACTAAAAAAGAGTCTAAAGCTAGATTAATGCGCTGGGTATTGTTGTTGCAGGAATTCGATGTGGAAATCAGAGATCGGAAGGGGACTAAATATCAGGTAGCTGACCATCTATCCTGCTTGGAAAATTATGATCACGTGGAGGAAGATGGACAAATAAAAGAAATATTTCCAGATGAACATCTCTTTGCAATCACTCATGATTCTCCCCCTTGGTATGCGGATTATGTGAACTACTTAGTCAGAGGAGTATTTCCTCCAGATTTCAAGACTGAAGTCAGAAAAAGGTTCTTGCATGATGTGAATTTCTACTACTGGGACGAACCTTATTTGTTCAAACAGTGTGCTGATCAGTTAATGCGGAGATGTATTCCGGAAGAAGAAGTAGAGTCCGTACTGCATGATTGTCATGCCTCACCTTATGGAGGCCATCACGGAGGAAACCGAACAGCACCTAAGGTACTACAATCCAGTCTATTCTGGCCAACCTTGTTCAAAGACGCACATGCATTTGTTAAAAGGTGTGATCAATGCCAGAGAACGGGCACTATCACACGGAAGCAGGAGATGCCTCTAAACAACATTCTCGAAGTTGAACTTTTTGTTGTTTGGGGGATAGATTTTATGGGACCATTCCCACCTTTCAGAGGGAACAAATATATTCTATTAGCCGTAGATTATGTGTCGAAATGGGTGGAGGCAATTGCTTTGCCTACAAATAATGCCATGGTAGTCGCTGCATTTGTAAAGAAGAACATATTCTCCAGATTTGGCACTCCACAGGCATTAATCAGCGATGAAGGAACGCACTTTTGCAATCGGTTATTAAATAACCTTCTAGCGAAATATGGGGTTCGTCACAAAGTTGCCACAGCATATCATCCTCAAACAAGCGGCCAAGTAGAGGTATCCAATAGGGAGATTAAACAAATTCTAGAAAAGACAGTGAGCGTGAAAAGAAAGGATTGGGCTTCGAAGCTGGATGATGCTCTTTGGGCATATAGGACAGCTTACAAAACTCCAATTGGCACATCTCCCTACAAATTAGTCTATGGAAAGGCATGTCACTTGCCGGTGGAATTGGAGCATAAAGCTTACTGGGCGATAAAAAGGCTGAATATGGATTTTGAAGCAGTGGGCGAAAAGCGACTCATGCAATTGAATGAATTAGATGAGTTCCGGCTACAATCCTACGAGAAATGCCAAATTATATAAAGAAAAGACTAAAAGATGGCACGACAAGCATATCAAGCCACGCCATTTTGAACCGGGCCAACAAGTACTATTGTTCAATTCAAGATTAAGGTTATTCCTCGGAAAACTTAAATCGAGGTGGTCAGGTCCATTCGAAGTGGTGCGGGTCACTCCATATGGTGCAATCGAACTACGAGCGTTGAATAGTGAAAGAAAATTTTTGGTAAACGGTCAGAGGGTTAAGCATTATTGGGGAGGTGTGATTGATAGGGATAAAACCAAAGTCGTGCTCACCAATGAGTAACGCGAAAATCGGAGTGGTACCGCGACGTCAAAGGCGCTTGTTGGGAGGCAACCCAATCTTTATCGTTTTTATTAGTTAACTTCTTATTTTATTCTCTAGATTAGATAGAGGAATATAATTGATGTATACAATTATTAGATGTAATGTTGTAACATATAAGTGACATAAAAAAAAAAGCGAAAAAGTTCTGCCCTCAGCGCCCAGCGCTGCCTGCGGCACTGAAGGCAGTAAGTTCAAGACCCCCAGCGCCGGGCAGGGCGTGGGGGGTGTCAGGTAAGTTCTCTTCTTTTCTTTGAATTTCGTTATTTTACTCGCCCATACCCGATAACCCGACCCATTTACCCGTTTTTACTCACATTAAAACCCATAAAATTTCCCCAAATCCTAACATAACTTAAACATAACAAGAGAAAAAAAATTCCTTCCTCTCAGCTGCGTGTTTCCTCCTCTTCTTCACTAAAAAAATTCCGATTTTCTTTCTCTTGAATCGTCGTTCCTCAGGTATGATCGTCTTCTCTTCTCCTTCCTCTTCTCTTTTACTTTCTTTGTAGTTTATTTCTATTGTATATACATTAATGTGCCCACTCCCATAGAATCCCCCATATTTTCTTCTTCGTCTTCTATGCTCAAATATTCATGGTAGTATAGTGTAAGCCAAAATTTTGTTTGGTTCTTGTTGTTATCGGAGTAGTAAACTAACATTCCCTCTACTTCGTCCAAATCGGGAGGGATACTATACTTCACCATTGTTGAACGTGAAGAACACTCTTCGTGCCCACCACCTGTTTGTTTAAATGCATGAATGAGAATTTTACTGCACCGGTAAAGTCTGAGTAACCGGAAACACTTGTATATGCGTTTGAACTAAGTGTGGGGTATCTTGGGTGAATTTTACATGTTGAGGGGTAGGTCTTTGATGTCGACCATGTTCTCCGCCATAACTATTAATCATGTATGTTGTATAATTATGTTACAGTAGTTTATTACATTTTTACCATTAACATAGCAAATGCCGAACTTTTTCTTTATAGTTTCTTCACGTGGCCATGATCACTATTTGTTTTTGACACATGGGGAAGTCTTGAGTACTAATAATTTGTCGTGATACACTTGTTTATATGCTTGGAGTTTAAGTGTGGGGTTCATCAATGATGTGGTATTTGCGATACATATGTTACACTTTGCTTACTTTCATATTTGCTTGTGTGCAGGACATTATGGCACGAGATGATGCTAAAGGCAAAGGACTTGGCAAAGCCTCCGCTACTTCCCAAGCTCCTAAGAAGCGAAAACAAGGAGAGGGCTCATCGCGCCTGTCCAAGGGCAAGCAAGTGGACGAGGGATCACAGCACGTCCCCTCCAGGCCTCGCCCGCGATTGGACTTGATTAATGACACTGCGGCAGTATGGTATCGGAACTTTGTGCCAACTGGGCGCTATGTTTCTGAAATGGGTATAAACACTAATACTTTGGAAAGGCGGTTCCCGGATGTGCTTGCTAGACTACGCCTCTCCTGAATGGAAAAATTTCTAGATTGCCCAGGGCCAGCCAATTTGAGTCTTGTTTGTGAATTGTATGCCAACTGGAAACGTCATCGCTCCATCTCTTATGTTCGAGGAACCGAGGTTCCATTGGGTCGAGAAGAGCTGTGTAACTATCTCAGTGTTGAAAATGCCGATCCTCAGAACTTCAAAACCTCATCAAGAGTCCCCCTTATGAGCTAATCCGGCATACATTGTGTGGCATTGATTCCAATGCCAAGTGGAACAGGAAGCAGGGGAACATTCATCTTTCGATGGTCAGGGCGGATTTCAAGAACACTGCCAAAGTATGGCAGAATTTTGTGCAGGCTAGACTGATGCCTGCAGAACACAGTAGTGATTGCACTCGAGCCTGAGTGTGTCTGATTTTCTCCCTCATGACCGGACGACCTATAAATATCGCTGAGATTATGCTCAACGAGATGGCCCGTACCAGATTCGAGCGGCAGATTCGGCGGTTATATTATGGCAACCTTCTGACACAATATATAAGATTCTTGGGAGTGCCTGAATATCCTGGGCACGATGAAGTAGTAGAGGCACCAGCTGGTCTTATGGAAATCACCTCCGTCATGGAGCCATCGTCTAAGCTCACCCCGGCGGCAAGATTGGAGCGTGAGGAGAATTTCAATAAATACATGTACAACGCTCTCAATATGCTTATGAGCCGAGCCGGCATCACTGATGACGAGCGCATGCACCTGCGCGACGATCTATCCGGCGCGTCTAAGGAGATGTTAGGGATTGCACCTGGCAGTCCGGTACATTCGTCCGAGGATGCCAACACAGTGCAAGGCTCAGATCACGAGGGGGATGACGATGATGAAGCAACCGGTCCCATGGCGTTGGTACCTTTCGAGCTGGATTCTGATGAGACCGGCACGGACTGAGAGGGAGTTTTCTTTTCACCCTACTTTGCTTTTCATATTTTCAGTGCATCGGGGACTATGCATACTTTAAGTGTGGGGTGCGGGAAATACTTTTTGTGCTGGTAATTGTATGTTGTTAAAATTTGTGTGTTGTGTGATTTGGATATTAATAGTTGCTAGTTTTAATTGTTAGTTTTAAGTTACTTCTTTTTAGTATTTAATGATTCGTATTTTTTGTTCTCATAATAGGTTGTTTGTTATAATGTTTGCCAAAAAAAAAAAAATCAGAAAAACGAGAATATATATATATATATATATTCCAGATTTTTTCTGACGATGGATCGTTTTCTTGAGGGATAAAATTGGATTAAAAAAAAACAAAAAGATTTTGTTTTATTTATAGGTTAGTTAGGTAATATTCCTTGGTTTTTCTTAAGGCACCAGTTCTTTTCCAAGGATGTAGCTCGAACCGGGCAACTGTAATTTCTTTTTAGGACTATATTAGGAAGAACTGAGTTATGCAGTAATGCTTCTTGACATGGTTTATGCGAGTACAATAGGCTATGACACATGATCTACTTCCCGTTTAGTTAAATTGTAAGCCTAAAGAAAATCCGCCCAATTTGTGACACCTCTTCTCAATTGTTGACTTGCATGTCATATAGTGTAGTTACTGCTTAAATGTTTCAATTATATATGCTTGCTTAACTTGAAATTTGAACAGAATCGTCATGATTGAGTCATGTGCATTGTGTGAGTGAGGTTTTGATTCTCTGTGCTATCCTGTATAGTCTAGAACTTGCCCCGTGTGTTAATTGAAGCGAAATTGTAAGTTGGGTTAATCTAAGAAATGATATAGGCATTTTTTTTTGTTTGATTATGGATTTGCTCGTCACATCAAATATAAATTTGTCCGTTGCTAGCCATTTTGAGCCTATAAGCCTTTTTCTTTGATACCTACATTACAAGCTATTTCCTTATTTTGTTCTTAGATTAAGCCTTATTTGAACCTTTACCTCCGAAAGCACTTAGTCGCTAAAAGAAGTAAGGGTAGAGCTAGGGGGGTTGTCTTGATTATGAGCGGAACCGTGAAAAGACTTGTCGGTTCAATGAAGCTAAACTGAAAAATCACTAGCTGATGAAAATTTGTATGGAGTGTGAAAAGAAAAGAAGAAGAAGAAAAAAGAAGAAAGAAGAGAAGAAAAGAAAGAAAAAAGAAATTTGTTTAGTGAGAAAAGAAATATATAGAGAAAACACCCCCTATTGGTTTGTGCTAGTGAAATGATAGAATTGCTGAGTTGAAAAAGAATGGCTATGTATATGAGACAAGTTTAGTAATTGAAAGAAGAAAAGTGTTCAAATGTTGATTGTAGTGTATTAAGTGCTTAGGAGGACTAGCCACTATTACCAGATATATCCTACCCGTCCCCTAGCCTACATTACAACCTTAAAAGTCCTAGTTGATCTTAAATTTGACTAACTCAATTAGTAGAAATCTACACTACGGGCAAGCTTATGGTACTTTATGGGAAGCATATGAGTTCTTTGTGAGAGTGAGGGTATGTTGTTCAAAAATTGTGTGATTTTATCCATATATGTTCACTCTTCAAATTGTGGTAAGGGCACATGATTTCATAAGTGACTGGTAATGTTGTAAATTGTCTTGTTAGGTAATTATATGTATTGAGATTGCTTAATGTTGGCAAGTCGACTTTTGAGGTTGGGTAGTGACATTTGGGTTGTTGGATGATATTGAAGTAGTGTGCTTAAGTAGACTTTACGGGAAGCATATGGGTAATTATATGTTCATGCTTATTTGCTAGTATTGATTGTGTTCAAAAATATGATTTGGATTGAAAAGTCGAATGTTTCGTGATGATATTAAGAGTTTGATAGTTGGGAAGGTTGAATATATTTCCATTGCTCGAGGGCGAGCAAGAGTGTAAGTGTGGGGTGTTGATGTTTGGTGTAAAAGATATAGATTTCTATGTAAAACACCTCATATTTGGCCTTTGTGTTATGAAATTGGGATGTTAATTGCTTCGATTCATGTTAAATTACTCTGTTTTATGTGTAGGAATGAGTCGGGAGCAGTTGGGGGCGAAACGGGTAAGAAACTAGCCGAAACGAGCCAAAATCGGACGAAGAGGCATTGGGCGCCACAGGCAGCGCCTGGTGCCACCTGTTGCGCTGGAGGCAGAAGCTGAAGAAAAGTCACTGGACGCAGCGCCCTGGGTGGCGCCTGGCGCCAGCCAGGGCGCCAACTTCGGAAAATTATCCTAGTCCGTCTAGGAGTCCACTATTTTGACCCTACCCCTTCCCAACTCCTATATAAACACCTCTAAACCCAATAGTAAGGGGGAGAACGTGATTTGGGAGTCAAGAACGCCACGGAACATCGCACATAAGCAATCAATCTTTAGTTCTTCATCTCTGTCTAGTATTTTTATAGTTTCTTCAACACTTATTATTTTGATTATTCTGAACATGAGTGGCTAATCACCCCTTGTTCTGGGGTTGTGATTAGCCATGAATATTGTGGTTCGAAGTTAATAATTTCATGTTTATAATTCATGATCATATGGTTATTTCTTCAATTCTATGCCTAATTGCTTAATTGTTTGGCCATCAATTAAGATCTATCAATTATCTATACTATGTTTGGGAAAACTATGTTTAGATTAGAAAAGAATTGAAGAAAGCATGTTCTTAACCTTTTAAGGGGGCGGATTCGTGGTTAGGATAGGAATATACTTAATTACCATGCTTAATTGAATATCGTGTTTTTATTGCATTCTTGATAGATTAATTCCATAGGAATATAGGTGTTAATCTTATTAAGAATAGGCGAATAGTACTTCGGAAGAAGGCTATGAGCATGTTTATCGATTAATTAGCAACCATACATGAATTTTATGAACGAGAAGTTAATTAGAATTAAATAGGATTGGTGAAATAATCACAACCCTGGAATATTTATCTCCATTGATTTAACAACACGTAATTTGTTATTTGATTATACTAGTTTTAAATTAGAGCTGTAGTTAGAATAATCCATCTATTGAACTCGACTTTGCTTGTTTAAATAACAATATTAGTCCGTTAATAAGTAGTTAATTCAAGTCCCTGTGGGTACGATAACCTGGACTTACAATCCTATATTACTTGTCGACCGTGTATACTTGCGTGTGCGTTAGGAAGCAACAACCTGCAATTACATAAGAGATTGTTAAGTATGAGTTCATTTATAATTTGTTTATACTAAAAAAAATAAAAAATAAGGAGAGAGAGAGAGAAATGAAATAGGAAAGTAGAAGAGAGGAACAAGAAGAAATAGAACAATAATGGTCATTAGAAGATAGAGCAAATTGTTTGTCTAATGTAGGAGTCGTGGCAAAGAGGTAGCTATGAATCGGCGATCATTTTGCCTGAAAAGGCTCTGCCATCTGTCCGTCAAAAGTATCATATTCTACTCCATCTATATTCAACGCCTTGCACTGTAAAACAGCTAAACAAGCCATTTCATTTCTTTATTATTGGCGAGTTTACCTCATTGACATTGTAAGTTTCTTACACTATCAGATTAAAATAACTTAGGATATTTATTTTATACATAATCCTAATTTATAATATAAATGATGCAGTAAAGAATATGCTTAATCAGTTAAAATACATCGAAAATATAAAATTCGTTACAACATATACAGCGCGCGTCTTTAAATACTTGTTAATATTCCACTTCTTTCTTCGTTGTTTTTGTTGTTCCTTCTTATAAATTTGGGGTTTTGAGTGTTTTCCCTTTTTATAATTAAAGCCGTCAAGTAAAGCCGTACTCAAAGTCGTAAGTATTTCTTTATTATTGCACATAAGATACGTTAGTTTTCATGCGCTTAAACGCATACTTTCTTGAAGGGAAAGTTTGACGCGAACATGCTCTATTAACAAAAACCTGTAACATGGCTGCCGTACATATCATCGTATGCCGTCGACGTGTGACATACACTTTTAAGTTCATTGATGCATTAATTTCTTCAATCATTGCCCAATTACAGGCAATAAATTCAAGAAAGAGATCTGAAAACCCTATAAATATTATGATTAGTTATCCGTTTTTCCCAATTCGAAATATCAACTCTTGTTTGTATTGCCAAAAGAAAACCCAAGAAAGAAGTCCATTTTTGGTCTAAATGGATAACCTGATAATATCTTGCATTACTGTCATCTTATCTTCTATATTTCTATTCCTGCAATCAAATGCAACATCAACCTACAATGTTTTAAGCTTTGGTGCAAAACCAAATGGCCAAACTGACGCCACTCAGCCATTTCTGAAGGCATGGAGCGCTGCATGCAGCTCAGTGCAACCAGCGACCATTTATGTTCCCCGAGGACGTTATCTAATAAAGGCAGCAACATTTAGAGGGCCATGTAAAAATAGAATAACTGTAAGGATTGATGGAACCCTTGTGGCTCCATTGGATTATTGGGCCATTGGGAACTCCGGCTACTGGCTTTTGTTCATTCAGGTCAATGGGATTTCAGTCATCGGTGGAAATGTTGATGCTAAAGGAGCAGCTTTTTGGGCTTGCCGGAAATCAGGCAATAATTGCCCAGTTGGAGCTAGGGTATGTTTAATAACTCGATTTCAGGCACTAAACTATTTTCTCAGTCCCAATTTATGTAATAATATTTGATTGGCACAATATATTTATGATATTATGAAAAGCTTAACCAAATATATATGGAAAGTATAAAAAAATGTGTAATTCTTTTCGAAATAAAATAAAAAGAAAAGTATGTTACACAAAGTGAGACATAAAATAGTTATTTGATCAAAAATTGAAAAATGACCAACTTTTCTTGAAGGTTTAGGTCTTAAACTATACCTAGTAGGTAACTTTTCTTCGTTAAGTATAATCATTCATTCTTGAGAAATCATTTTTTCTTGTTCTAGTACTTGGAGTTGTAGGGCCTGTGCCGTGGTGGTGGTAGAAAAAGAAACATTTAACATTCATGTTGTAATTTAATTTCAACAGCAAAATACCATGGTTTTTCATATAAAAAATTTCTCTACTTCAACTTTCATTAACGTTCCTAACCTTTTATTTGACATCGTGTGAAATGGACTTAAAAATACGCACACACATTCTCTCCTCCAAGACATAATTATATTCTTTCCATTTCATTCTACATGTATCCTTATACATAAAATTATCCTTGTACATAATAAATATCTCAGTCCATTGTAGTACATCGAAAGTACCATGTCGTAACTATTCATGAAGAAAACAAAATAATATAAACGTAATATATTTCAATTATCTTAATTTCTTTATGTGAAAAGTGCAGTCAATAACCTTCAATTGGGCTAATGATGTTGTGATAAGTGGCTTACTATCAATCAACAGCCAGCTAACACATATTGTGATCAATAGCTGCAACAACGTGATGGTTCGAAAGGTAAGAACAATAGCCCCCGATCATAGCCCAAACACCGATGGCATTCATGTTCAATCATCAACTGGTGTTACTATCATAGATAGTAGATTCAAAACTGGAGATGACTGTATATCTATTGGACCTGGGACTAGAAATCTTTGGATGGAGAACATTCTCTGTGGACCTGGACATGGTGTTAGGTAAGCACTTCATGTTACTACCATGACCGTATAGCGACAATTCTATTTAAAAGCTTAAACTATTGAAAACATTATGCTTTATTTGTTTAATTATGTTAATAATAAACCTATCACTTTCAAGCCTAATTCTTTTTTATGAGCCAAGCATGCATATATTCTTTTTTTTTTTTTTAAATAAAGGACAGCGAGGAGACTCGAACAAATGATCTTTGATTCGAGGAGCTTGTGCGACATGTTAAAACGAGAATAACACAACATTTTTTAGAAACACTAGGATCAAATAATCTTTGATTTTAATTGTACTTTGGATATTGATTCTATAATTAATACAAAATTCTGTTCTCATAGATTACATAGAAAATACTAAATCACAATCTTTCATACTCACAATAATTTTTAGAAGTGGGAGAAAATGTTGTTAATTCTAATAAATCTGACTGCTAAGCTTCACTTGCTAAAACTCAAATGAGGGACTAGAGATCAATGATCAATTTCTAGGTTTCATTATACTCGGCTACATGAATTGGTGGTCTGTTTTTGAAGCTATACGACTTTTTCCAATAAAGAGGAAAATATTATTTGAGAGGTGGTTGATGTCAATATCTCGATATATATTTCAAGTACCATTTATTGGGAAACATATAAGCGGAAACTAATGACTTCTAGTTAATTAAACAAAGCGATGTTGACCTTTCTCATGTGAGTCATTGTTCATTTTTGCGGTTTCACACAAAAATCTTTAGACTTATGGTCATTACGTTAAATATATATACACTCCTAAAAGTTGCAATTTGACCATCAATGTCGTTTTATTTGACATTTAGTTTAGGGTTTATTTTGGGTGTACTTATTTCCTATTTTATGTTGAAGATCTACTTTTATTCTTTCTCTTGCAGCATTGGAAGTCTAGCAAGGAATTATGAAGAAGATGGCGTGCAGAATGTGACACTGGTTTACTCGATATTCACTGGATCTGATAATGGGTTAAGAATAAAATCTTGGGCAAGATCCAGCACTGGTTTCGTCACCAACATAAATTACCGCAACATAGTCATGAAGTACGTTGACAATCCAATCATCATTGATCAGAATTACTGTCCCAACAACCAAGACTGTCCAGGCGAGGTAAATATTCTTGGAATGAACAGAAAAAGATGGGAAGTTGCTGGAGGAGAGATGTGGG
>MCJB01013992.1:67658-105745 GCA_002018475.1 Nicotiana obtusifolia | reverse complement strand
ATGTTCTGCCCGTGTTCGCGACCCCTCATGTCAATTTCGCGGTTCGCTTTCTCAACATGCGAACCGCTTTTTGATCGCGTTTTCCACCTTAAGCCACTGCTCCACTTCGCGATGGGTTTGGGGAGTTTCGCGATTCTCTTATCCAAAAAGCGAATCGCTTTTTGGCCGCGAAACTCATCCCTCATCTGCTCTCTTTTTTCTTCTTTTACAAAATTAAGCCTAACTTTTTCATACGGAGTCCGATTTGGACGATTCTTTTTGCTATGGCTCCGTAATTTCAATACGGAGCTAATGCCTCAAACAAAATTGAGTTTGGAGTTTGTTTACTAATTTTAATACTAATTACACCAGAAAGTATTAAGTTAACGCTTTATAAAGCGACGAATTAAGTCCCGTCGACTATTCAAAATTCATCCGAGACCCCCGGGACTTTATCTGAACATGAACACATGTTCTATAATCTCATTCAAACTTGTTCCAATCATTGGAACACAAGGATAAACATCAAATTATCAGGTTTGCATTAGATTCAAACCTACAGACTCCAAGGATTTCTTAAATCGATCCTTTGATCCGAATCTAACCAAACCACGTCCGAATGGTCTGAAAATTTGCACGCAAGTCTTAAATCTCATAACGAAGCTACAGCAACTTTCGGAATTTCATTCCGACTTCCGGATCAAAATTTCACCTATCGACCGGAAATTCGAACTTCATCGATTCAAGCCTAGCTTTGTTTGGGGTCTCCAAGACTTACTCCGGTCACTCGAATAAGTCATAAATCCTACCCCGAAGCTAACCGAGTCGTCGGAATTCAAATCCGAACCTTCTAACTCATAAGTCAATCTACGATCGACTTTTGTGACTTAAGTTTCTTAAAAAGAGACCATGTGTCTCATTTCTTATCGATTCACTTCGAGTACAATTTACTCGACTTAATTTCACACAATATAAATAATGAAATAAATTCGGGGCAATAAAGTGAGTCATCACAATATAACACGTGCTTTACTGAGAGGCATTGATGCCAGGCACCCGTATAGTGCTGAGTGATTGTGTGTGGGTTGAGTGGGTATTTGGCAAACATATTGAGTATTTCTGTGAGTGTGAATACTTGAGGATATCACTGTGAAATCACTCATTTGACATGCATTTCTGACATGTAGGCATAGATATGTACTATTCCTCTTGCTAGTTGTAATTGACATGTTCCTATCAGTGTTGAGCTTTAATTGTTGAACTTGAAAGCATGTCTAAATTTCTGTAACATGAACGAGTTGATTATGATAAGTTCTCTAAGTTGTTTATTGTTTCTGTCATCATTAAACCTGTGTTATCATTGTATTGGACTCTAAGTGTCTTCTTCTGAGCTCGTCACTACTTTCAGCCCAAGGTTAATTCTGTTACTTATTGAGTACATGGTGTAATGACCTGACTGGTTGTTTTGAGAATTAGCATCCCGTTTGGTGGCTTAAGGTCTCGAGCAGCTTTGTATTATGTGTTATGACTTGTGTGTGTAGTCGAGTTGGTTTTCGGATGATTCAGGATCAATTAGGAAGAAGACCAAGTCACAATCCCCAGTAGTAAACGACCCCACGCTCATCATCGAGCGTGTGCCTTACTTCAATATAGCACTACGATGTGCAATCCGGGGTTTCAAACCCTCAGAGCATCATTTACAATCATTACTCACCTAAAATCGGCTAAATCCTTTGCCCGCGACGCCCTTGCCCTTTGAATTGGCTTCCTCGTGCATCGAATCTATTCAAATTCAGAATAATTACGTCACATTCTGCTATAGGGACAAAGCCCAAGCGAAAATAATCAAAATTACTAGGAAATCCTGAAATTAGCAAAACCCGAGCCCCAGGCCCACGTCTTGAAATTCAGTACTTTTCACCCCAACGGGTTCCTTATCTTCTCACGAGTTTAACCATATAAAATTTGTCAAATTCCGACATCGGATTGGCTTTCAAATCTTAAATTTTCGTTCTGTGAAGATTTGAAAAAAAAATTCTGATTTTTCTTCCATAAATTCATGGATTCATGATGTAAATGAGTATGGAATCATGATCTATGAAGGATTTATGATAAAGAACACTTACCCCGATGTTTTCCTTGAAAATTACCTCAAAAATCGCCTCAATCCGACCTCCCTAGCCCCAAATATGTTAAAATGGCCAAAATGGCCAAAACCCCCGCTTATAGACCTTTTCTGCCTCAGTTTGCGACCTCCTTGTCAATTCTGCGGTTCGCGGAGCTGATCCGCGGTCAATCCGCGATCGCGGATTTGACAATTCTGCAGACTTTTTCCTTGACACGAAAATAGGCATAACTTTCTCATACGATGTCCAAATTGGACGATTCTTTTTGCTATGGCTCCGAAATTTTGATACGGATATAATGCTTCAATTAAAACTGAATTTGGAGTCCATTTGCATAATATTATACCTCTTATTCTTGAAGATACGACATCGACACATTCTTGAAATGCCAAAGTTAAACTCCATCAACCATCCAAAAATCCATTCGAGACCCTCGGGACTTCAACCAAACACTCCAACATGTCCCATAATATTATTCAAACTTGTTCCAACCTTCGGAATGTTCAAATCAACATCATAACATCAAATTCGCATCGGTTCAAGCCTAAGGATCTCAAAGTCTTCTAAATCGCTCTTTTGATCTTAACCCGACCAAACCACGTCCGAATGACCTGAAATTTTGCACACAAGTCATAAATCACATATCGAAGCTACAGCAACTTTCGGAATTCCATTCCGACCCTCGGATCAAAATCTCGCCTATCAACCGGAAATCGCCAAATTCTAACTTTACCAATTCAAGCCTAATTCTACACGGAACCTCCAAAACTAATTCTGATTACAGTCCTAAGTCATAAATCATGTCCCAAAACTAACCGAATCATCGGAATTCACATCCGAGCCTTCTAACTCATAAGTCAACATACAATTGACTTTTACAACTTAAGCCTCCTTGAAAGAGACTAAATGTCTCATTTCTTACCGATTTCACTCCGAATGTAACTTACAATTACTTTACATAAAACACTGATAACAAGGCATAATGATACAGATATTGGGGAAGACGGAGTAGTAACCCATGAGACGATTTACCGGGTCGTCACAGTTTTGGTCGCTTCTGCGAAAGCACAAATGCGAAAAAGGGATCACAGGTGCGAAGATTGGACTAATTAGTTAAGGCTGCAGGTGCAGTGAATTTCTCGCAAATACGAGAGCGCAGATGCACAACATTTGTTCGCAAACGCGAAAAGGCCTGGGCAGAAGGTTATATTCGAGGGTTTGCCATTTTTATCACATTTTGAGTTAGAGCCTCGGATTTGAGCGATGTTTGAAGGGTTCTTCACGTGTTTGACTGGGTATGGCTTCTTTATTCGACGTTGATTATATTTCATGATTCCATAATTATTTTCATCATTAAATTAGTGAATTGAATGGAAGAAATGAGAATTTTATAAAATCTTTCAAAAATATAAAATGAGGATCTGAAGAGTGATTCGATATCAGAATTTGATAATTTTGGTATGGTTGGACTCATATCGGAATGAGTGTTTGGATTTTATGAACTTTATCAGGTTCCGAGGTGCGGACCGAGTTGACTTTTTAGTTTTAATTAAAGATCGACTTTATTATCCGGAGTTATTGCCTATGAGTTTTAATTATGATTTGAAGTTATTTTGGCTAGATTTGTGTCGTCCGGAGGTTATCTCACTCGAAAAGGTATTTTAGAATATCGATCTAGCTTCTTTGAGGTAAGTATCTTTCCTAACTTTGTGTGGGGGAACTACCCCTTAGGATTTGAGTCATTTGTGCTAATTGGGTCATGTGAAGGCCGTGTACGCGAGGTGACGAGTACGTACTCTGGCTTAATTGTGGAAATTTGACCGTTTAGGACTCTTAGATTCTTATATTCATTAGATATGAAGTTGTTTTGTCATGTTAAATCTTCCATTTACTAAATTCACCCTTACGTGTCTCATTTTGGAATTAATTGATTCATGTTCAACCCTTATTGCCAATTAAACTCTTATGTGCCTTAGCTTAAGTTGTTGCCTCTTTTATTGCCATGATATCTTGTCCGTAATTGCTTAACCTTAGTTGAAGTTATTATTATCTCTTCCATAATTTGCTTAACCTTATTGAAGTTATGTTATCCCTTCCATTCTTGATTTATCCTTATCTGAATTCATTGATTCATGATCTCTCTTATCGTCGAGTTGTACTTATGTGGAGTCATTGTTGTATATTATCTCTCCCCTTGTTGAGCTATTCTTGTTGAAACCATTACTCTCTGTTGTGTCTTTTATTGTGAGCTCGTTCTTCCGCTTCTTTGTGTTCTTAAGTTCTTATGTTGATTTACTTGCCATATTCTCGTGTTATTATTGTTATTTCTGTTGTACTCAGTGTTGTTGAGCCGAGGGCTATGCGTGGTTGTGGTATTGAAATTGTTTTGAGGAAAAGTTGTGGCATATGGGAACATGTGGTGAAAGTCATTATATTGTGTTGTTATGTTTTTGGCACACGTGGTATTATTGAGAGGATTGCCGGGGTCTTTGCACGTGAATTGTCTGTGCTATTGTTATTATTGATAGTTGCACATGCGGCGTGACAAGGCGGGCTATATATGTGGGTTTGCGCATGTGGCAAGACAAGGTGGGAATATTATTATGCGCGTGCGGCGAGACAAGGTGGGCATTTACTATTGTTGCGCACGTGGCGAGACAAGGTAGGCTATGCCGGGGATGATTTGTGGTGATTTGTAATAGCCTGGGGGAATTGGTATTGATAATATTTGTGTTGTGGTATGCCTACCTTGTGTGAGTTATGCATTTTATGTCTTATTGTGTCGTTTCCTATGTTCCATTCATTGTCTCTACTCTTACTTGTGACTTGAATTGTGATAGAATACTTGCACATGCATACACATAATTAATCACCCATATCGGTTTAAGAAGATGAATCCTGATGTTATTGACCATTTACATGTACTCTTGTTTACTTGCCTTCTGTGAGGGTTGTTCTATTGGCACGTGAGTTATCTGTGTGGTCATGAGTCATTTTTATTGTTGGCATGTGATTTGTCCGTGCGGATATTAGATATTGTTTCTCCCTTGGAACGTGAGCCATCCGTGTGGTTATGAATTATAGTGTGGGCATAAGATGCCAAGTGATTAGGGTTCAAGAATTGGGACCCCTAAAATGTGCTGTGAGGTGAAGTTCCTCAGAAAAACGCTTGAACAAATCTTGTGTGAAAGTAGTTGCTCTCAATGAGTTGTTACTTGTTTTTCTTACTTGGTTTGACCGATCTTAAAGGGTATTCAAATTACTCCACGGCGTTATTACCTGTTGTGTCTCGTTGCTAATTGTTGCTGTTAGTTTCCTATTACAAGCATTGTTTGTTATTGTTATCATGCTTAGGTTTATATTGATATTGTTCCCTGTTAGTTTCACGTTTATCAATGTACATGTTAGTATGTCTAGTAGGTGTTCCTCGTCACTACTCCACCGAGGTTAGTCTTGATACTTACTGGGTACCGCTGTGGTGTACTCATGCCACCCTTTCTGCACATTTTTTTGCAGATCCAGGTACCTCAGAGTTGTTGATCATTATCTAGCTGATCGAGCATTGCTGTGGAGGCTCAAGGTATACCTGCTATCGCGTTCGCATGCCTTGGAGTCACATTCTGAAATCTTACTTTGTACTGTTTATTTCTATTCCAGAACAATTGTATTTAGAGATTTTCTAGTAAATTCAGTAGAATTTATGACTTGTACTACCAGTTTTGGGATTATTGGTTTTGTATAGAAAATTTCTATTTCATATTTAATAGTTGTTGGTTGAGTTTGCCATTAATTCAGTAAGTGTTAGGCTTATGCCATCACGACATCCTAGGGAGGGAAATTGGACGACACATGGGGTCGCTTGTACTCATACTACACTCTGCACTTCGTGTGCAAATTGAGGTACATTTGGACGCGGTGATTGCTAGATCCGTGCTAGTACCTGCTTGGAGACTTCAAGGTAGCTACTATGATGTCCGCTGACCTTGACTCTCTTTTCCTTTATTTTCTTCAGTACTGTTCTATTACTCAAATAGTTGTTCTATGGTTTTTGTTTATATGTTGATACTGCGTAGTGCTCATGTACTCGTTGACACCAAATTTTGGGTTGGTTGTAGTAGTATTTAAGTTATTTGTATTAGATATTTATGAGATTTCTGCTATTGAGTTTATTAAAACATGTTTATTCAAATGTTTAGCTATTATGTGATTGTCGGCTTGCCTAGAAAGTGTGTTAGGCACCATCGCAACCGATTGGGATTTTGGGCCGTGATAAGTTGGTATCAGAGCACTAGGTTACTTAGGTCTCACGAGTCATGAGCAAGTTTAGTACAGTCTTGTGGATCCGTACAGAGACGTTTGTACTTACCTTCGAGAGGCTACCGAACCGTTAGGAAACTTCACTTTGTTGCATTCTTGTGGTGCGGATTTGTAATTCTGGAATCTAAGCTTCTACTCTTCTATTCTCTCACATATGGTGAGGACATGTACGATCGGATAAGGCGGACGACCACCAGTGCCTCCAGCTAGGGCTGCGAGAAGTCGGAGCCATAGTAAAGGCAAAGGTGCGGCTTGTACTACAGCTAGAGCAGCACCTATAGAGCCACCAATTGCTCCAGTTGAAGAGCAAATACTAGATGTTGTTGAGCTAGTGGGACCAGCTCGGCCACCAGCAATGCCCATTGTGATCCCAAGCCTTTAGGAGGCTTTGGCCTAGATTTTGACTGTATGCATGAGCCTTGCTCAGGCGGTTTTGATTTTAGCTGCACCAGCCATTTCATAGGCCGGGGGAGGTGCCCAGACTCCCGCCGCCCATACTCTAGAGCAGATAGCTTAGGGAGTCCACACATCGGGGGTACTACCAGCCCATCCAGTTGCTGCTGCTCGAGCCGAGGTTGGCCCCCTATGAGTGATGAGGAGCAGAAGAGACTGGAGCGATTTGGGAGTCTTACGCCTCCAGAGTTTAGTGGGGCAGAGCCAGAGGATGCTCAGGATTTTATAGAAATGTGCCAGCGGATCCTTCGCACAGCGGGCATCTTGGAGACCAGTGGCGTTGCATTCAGTACATTTCAGCTGAAAGAGGTAGCCTACAGATGGTGGCAGGCTTATGAGTTGAGCAGGCCAGTCAGCGCAGCACCACTTACGTGGCATGAGTTTTCAGTTCTCTTCTTACAGAAGTTTGTTCCCCCGATTCGCAGAGAGGAGTTATATAGGCAGTTTGAGCAGCTAAGCTAGAAGGGTATGACAGTGACTCAGTATGAGATAAGGTTTCAGATTTGGCTCGTCATGAACTATGGTTGGTTCCTACAGAAAGAGAGAGAGAGAGAGAGAGAGAGAGAGAGAGAGAGGATCAGGAGGTTCATTGATTGCCTCAACTATGGCTTACACTTCAGTTTGGCTCGAGTGGCCGAGACAGATGTTAGGTTTGACCAGGTGGACGAGATTACTAGGTGCTTAGAGTCGGTTTGCAGGCTTGAGCACAAGGAACAAGAGGGCAAGAGGCCCCGTGTTTCAGGTAGTTTCAGTGGTACCTCATCTGGAGGTCAGTCACATCACAATAGGGGTCGTCCTTATAGGCCCGCTCAGATGGCTCGTCGAATTCATTGTGGTGCATCAACTAGTCATGGTTTATACAGTACTCGTCCGGGTCAGTCATCTTTCAGTGCCCTCCCAGCTCAGTATTCATCCCGTGCACCATCAGTTCAGGGTTTGTCAGTACTAGGTTCTTCTAATGGCTATTCTAGTTCTCGTGGTCCGGTTCAAGCCCCGCCACCATCTTTGGATCGAGGTTTATTCTAATGGGGAGAGTTGGGGCATGTGATGAGGTATTGCCTCGTCTTATGGGAGGTCTGCTTCAGTAGAGAGGTCAAGCTATGACTTCCGCACTAGTTACTATGCCATCCACTCAGCCAGCTCAGGGTAGGACTCAAGTAGTTCGAGGTTTCCCTAGAGGGGGATATCGATCAGATGATGGTCAGGTTCGATGCTATGCTTTTCTCGCCAGGCCAGAGGTAGTTGCTTCAGACGTAGTGATCACGTGTATTGTTTCATTGTGCCAAAGGATGCTTCCGTATTATTTGACCCTGGTTCCACTTATTCATATGTATCATTGTGCTTTGTTCACTATTTGGATATGCCCCGTGATTCCTTAGTTATGCCTGTTCATGCATCTATACTGGTGGGTGATTCTACTATTGTGGACCGTGCGAATTGGTCGTGTCTTGTGACTATTGGGGGATTGGAGATGAGAGTTGATCTTTTACTGCTTAGGATGGTTGATTTTGATGTGATTTTAGGCATGGATTAGTTGTCACCATGTCTCGCTATTCTGGATTGTCACGCTAAGAAGGTGATATTGGCAATGCCGGGATTGCCTAGGGTTGAGTGGAGAGGTTCCCTAGATTATGTGTGTAGTAGAGTGATTTCATATTTGAAGGCTCAACGAATGGTTGATAATGGATGTCTGGCATATTTAGCCTTTGTGAGGGATGTTGGTGCTGATACTCTTACCATTGACTCCGTTCCAATAGTGCGAGACTTTCTGGATGTGTTTCGTGTAGATCTGCCGGACATGCCGCCTAGCAGGGACATTGATTTGGGTATTGACCTGGTGCTGGGCACTCAGCCCATCTCTATTCCTCTGTATCGTATGGCACCAACAGAGTTGAAGAAATTGAAAGAACAACTTTAGGAGCTACTTGATAAGGGATTCATTAGGCCTAGTGTGTCGCCTTGGGGTGCACCTGTTCTGTTTGTGAAGAAGTATGGTACTATGCGAATGTGCATTGATTACAAACAGTTGAACAAATATAAAATTAAGAACAAGTACCCATTACCGCGCATTGATGAATTATTTGACTAGCTTTAGGGAGCTAGAGTGTTTTTGAATATCGATTTGAGGTCTGGGTATCATTAGCTGAAGATTAGGGTTTTTGATATTCTAAAGACGGCATTCAGGACTCGTTATGGTCATTACGAGTTTCTAGTGATGTCTTTTGGGCTGACTAATGCCCCATCAACATTTATGCATCTGATGAATATTGTATTCCAGTCATATCTTGATTCATTTGTCATCGTGTTCATTGACAACAACTTGGTGTATTCACGCAACCAGGAGGATCATGAGCAACATATGAGGAATGTACTCCAGACGTGGAGGGAAAAGTAGCTATATTCTAAATTCTCCAAATGTGAGTTTTGGCTTGGCTCTGTGGCATTCTTGGGGCATGTGATGTCTTGTGAGGAGATCAAGGAGGATCGAAGAAGATTGAGGCAGTTTAGAGTTGGCCTAGACGTTTTTCAGCTACTGAGATTCAGAGTTTTCTTGGCTTGGCCGGATATTATTGCCATTTTATGGAGGGTTTCCCGTCCATTGCTACACCTTTAAATAGATTGACCCAAAAGGGTACCACATTAAAGTGGTCTGATGAGTGTGAGGAAAGCTTTCAGAAGCTCAAGAGTGCCAACCACAACTCTAGTTCTAGTTTTACCGTCAGCATCAGGTTCATATACAGTTTATTGTGATGCTTCGCGGATTGGCATCGGGTATGTCTTGATGCAAGAGGGTAGGCTGCTTACTTATGCTTCGCGACAGTTGAAGCCCCACGAGAAGAACTACCCCGTTCATGAATTAGAGTTGGCAATCATTGTTCACGCATTGAAGATTTGGGATCTTATGCGTGTCTTGCAAGGTATTCATAGATCATCGGGGTCTACGACACTTGTTTAAGAAAAAGGACCTAAACTTGAGGCAGCAGAGGTGGTTGGAGCTGCTAAAAGACTATGATATCACCATTTTGTATCATCCCAGGAAGGCCAATGTGGTGGCCGATGCCTTGAGCAGAAACGCTGTGAGTATGGGTAGCCTTGCATATAGTCGAGTGGGTGAGAGACCGCTAGCATCAGATGTTCAGGATTTTGGCCAATTAGTTCGTGAGGTTAGATATGTCAGAGCCTAGCCGGGTTCTTTCTTGCGTGGTTTCTCGGTCTTCTTTGTATGAGCGCGTTAGTATGACGACCCCCATTTGCTTTTCCTTAAGGACACGGTGCAACATAGTGATGCTAAGGAGGTTTCTATTGGATATGATGGGTGTTGCAGATGCAGGGTCATATTTGTGTGCCCAATGTGAATGGGTTGCATGAGTTGATTCTTAAGGATGTCCACAGTTCGTGGTATTCCATTCATCCGGGTGCTGCCTAGATGTATCAGGACTTGAGGCAACACTATTGATGGATAAGAATGAAGAATGATATAGTGGAGTATGTGGTTCGGTGTTTGAACTGTCAACAGGTGAAGTATGAGCACTAGAGGCCGGGTTGTTTGCTTTAGAGACTTGAGATTCCGGAGTGGAAGTGGGAGCGTATTACCATGGATTTAGTTGTTGGGCTCCCATGGACTTTGAAGAAATTCGGTGCAATGTGGGTTATTATGGATAGACTGACCAAGTCTACACATTTCATTCCAGCTGTGACTACCTATTCTTTAGAGCAGCTGGCTTAAATCCATATCCGTGAGATTGTTTGTCTTCGTGGTGTACTGATTTCCATTATTTCTGATAGAGACACGGGATTCACATCGCAGTTTTGGAGAGCAGTGCAGTGAGAGTTGGGCACACGGGTTGATTTGAGTACATCATTCTACCCCCAGATGGATGGACAATCTCAGTTCACCATTCAGATCTTGAAGGATATGCTACGCGCCTGTGTTATGGATTTCGGGGGTTCTTAGGATCAGTTTTTACCGCTTGTAGAGTTTGCCTATAACAACAACTACCAATCGAGTATTCAGATGGCTCCTTGTGAGGCCTTCTATGGGAAGCGGTGTTGATCTCTAGTTGGTTGGTTTGAGCCGGGGGAGGCTACGTTGTTGGGCACTAATCTAGGTCGGGATGCCTTGGAGAAAGACAAGTTGATTCAAGATCGGCTTCGTACATACAGTCTAGGAAAAAGAGTTATATCGATAGGAAGGTTCATGATGTTGCTTATATGGTGGTTGAGAAGGTGTTACTCAGCGTTTTGCCTATGAAGGGTGTGATGAGGTTTGGAAGGAAGGGCAAGTTAAGCCCTTAGTATTTTGATCCCTTTGAGGTGCTTGAGAGAGTTGGAGAGGTGGCCTACAAGCTTCTATTGACACCTAGTCTATCGGATGTTCATCCAGTTTTCATGTTTCTTTTCTCTGGAAGTATCATGCTGACCTGTCTCATGTTTTGGACTTCAGCATGGTACAACTAGATAAGGGTTTGACTTGTGATGTGGAGCCGGTAGCCATTCTGGATCGGCAGGATCGAAAATTGAGATAAAAGAATATAACTTCAGTGAAGTTTAGTGGAGGGGCCAGCCAGTTAAGGAGGCTACATGGGAGATCGAGAGAGAGATGCAGATCAGTTATCCATACCTATTTAAGACTCCATGTATGATACTAGACCCATTCGAGGACAAACATTTGTTTAAGAGGGGGAGAATATAACAACCTAACCGGTCGTGTTGTGTATTGTAGCCATGTTCCCCTATTTTTTGCTTCTTCTATGTTCATTTGTGGATATGTGACTTGCCGGGGTGCTTGGATTGGTTTGGGGAGGTTTCGGAGTGAATTGGGACACTTAGTTCCAAGGTTGGAAGCTTAAGTTGAAAGAATTGACCGGAGTTTGACTTTTGTGTAGACGACTCCAGAAAAGAGTTTTGATGGTTCCAATAGCTTTGTAGAATGATTTTGGATTTATTCGTATATCCGGATATTGATTTGGAGTTCCGTAGGCTGGTTTGAGGCTTTTTGGAAAAAGTTAGAAAGTTAAAGGTTTGAAAGGTGTAGAAGTTTGACCGAGAGTTGACTTTATTAATATCAGATTCGAAATTTGATTTTGGAAGTTGGAATAGGTTTGTTGTGTTATTTATGACTTGTGTTCAAAATTTTAGGTAAATTGGTGTTGATTTGATATGGTTCGGCATTGATTTTAGAAGTTGAAAATTCATTAGTTTCATTAGGCTTGAATTCGGGTGCGATTCGTGATTTTGGTGTTGTTTGACGTGATTTGAGGCTTTACTAAGTTCGTACGGTATTTTGGGACTCGATGGTATATTTGGATGGGATCTCGGGGGCCTCGGGTGAGATTCGGATTGAATTCAGATTAGTTTTGGACTTGGAATAAAGGTTGAAGGCTTGGGATTTTTGGTGTAATTGCATCTGCGGTGGCCTTGGCCGCATATGCGGAGCCGCTGGTAAGGCTATGGGCTCGCTTACCAAGGGAAAGTCCCTAGATGCGGACAATTGATAGCAGGTGCAGAGGATGAGCTGGGCATGGGAGTCCGCAAAAGCGGATGTAGGTCTGGAGAAGCACGTCTGCAAGTGCGAGGGAAGGTCCGCAGAAGCGGAAGGCGACTTGGTGAGCATGAGCCGCAGATGCGGAGAAGTTCCATAGGTGCAGTGTCGCAGGTGCGGGCGTATGACCGCAGGTGCGGTGGGGCGGATTTTAAGTGGGAAGCGCAGATGCGTGATGTGCTGGGTAATTTCGGCACATTTTGATGCTATTTGCTTAAAGTTTAACTTGTTTTACTTGCTAATTCTCATGATACTTATGTAACTTTAGTGTGTTTGCAGAATAACAAGTGTCAAGACCCTGAAAAACAAAAAAGAGTTCAAAAAGTTAGCAGAGGACAAGAAGAGAAGTTAAAAGCATTGCGAGTAGAAGTATGCTGTCACAAACTGAAAATGCGAACCGCATATTCCACAGGCAGATCGTATTTCAGGACAGAACTCTAGGCCAATCTGCATGTCGAGAATGCGGTCGCAAATGCGACCGCAAAACAGGAATGCGAATCGCGAAATAGCCAGGTGAAATCGCAAACACAAACAGAGTTTTGGGTGAAACTCAGAGTGGAAAATGCGATCGCATATCGCGATCGCATAATCAACATGCGAACCGTGAATTGGGTCACGATGGGAGCAAAATTTTCTCTTGAAGTTTGCGACGGATGATGATGATTTGCGGTCCACATTTCTGTTCTGCGACAGAAATGCGGTCCGCATTATTTCAACAAGGGCAAAGCTGACTGACATTCGCCTCCGGTTTTGGGCTTCTATAAATAGGTTTTATAGGATTTTGTGAAGGCATTCTTGTCAGAACTTAGAGTACAAAGTACGGCCATTGACTATTTTGAATTCTTAGAAGCTTTTGGTGATCAAAAACCCTCTACTTTTGTAAGATGATATCAATTACTGTTCCTTGTTCTTTAATTATCAGTATGTGTAGCTAAACTCAAACGCTGAGGTTGTGAACCCTAGATGGGTAGAATGTGTTGAGATTTTGATATTGAATCCAATTCCGAAGGAATCTTGATATTTATTTATTTCTTATTCTTCAATTAATCGTTATTGGTTGCAAACATTAACGAATGCCAATTAACTCTAATTTATCTTGGAAAAGTGAGATAGAGTTTGGTAGAAATAAATAACAAAAACTCAAGGCTTTAAGCCTTGTTTAATAAAACCGCTTAGGAATAAGTAGGTTTTAATTTGGCGCTTAATTGGTTGTTCTTAAGATCGACTCTTTTGTATTCGGGAGAATCGTAGAGAGGATACATTATCCAAATATTGGGAAATATTGGGTAGTATATTAAACATCAATTGCATATCAAGAGAGGAATTCAGTATTAATATCAAGAACATTCTACTACATTAAGGGGGACACAACCTTGGTCTCTTACATTCATATTTTAAGATTCACATTATAAACATTAGTTTTCAATTTTCGTTTACTTATATATTCAACACTTCTTTATTCTATTTGACGTACTTGATAGAATTACGACTTAGTCAAGTATTACATTAATTAGACAATAGTTTCACACCTATTCCCTGTGGGATTCCCATATTATGGCTATTACGACCAGGAGTGGTAAGACATTGCAGGGGAGAGATGAGCAAGCAGTCGATGCTGAAGAACTTCAAAAAGGGGTTGAAGTTGGAAAAGATAATGTTGCTGAAGTAAACAAAAATCCAGAAGTTGTGCTAAACCGAGATGAGACTCAAGAAGGGATAAAGGATAAGGCAGAAGGAACATCAACCGTTCTTCTGCCAATTCCTAGACCCCCTCCTCCTTTCCCTCAGAGACTTGCGAGAATAGTTGACGACAGCAAGTTTGAGAAGTTCTACGAAATTCTCAAGCAGTTAGCAGTGAATATACCATTCTTGGAGGCTTTCCAAGAAATGCCGGGGTTTGCCAAGTATCTAAAGGATCTGATCACAAAGAAGAGAACCACCAAGAATGAGGTGGTGAATATGAGTGACCGGGTCAGCTCTATCATTGCTACAAATCCAATCCAGAAGAAAGAGGACCCGGGAGCATTTACTATTCCGTGCACTATTGGAGTGCGCGAATTTGCTAAGGCACTGTGTGACGATGGGCCCAGCATCAATCTGATGCCACTAGCCATCTTCAAACAAGCTGGACTAGGAATGCCAAGGCCGACGAGCATGAGGTTGCAGATGGCTGACCGTTCAATCAAAAGACCAGTCGATATTGTAGATGATGTGATTGTGAAAGTTGGAAAATTTCATATTCCATCTGATTTTTTGATCCTTGATTGTGCTGTGGACAAGGAAATCCCTATCATATTGGGGAGACCATTTTTAGCTACTGGAAGAGTACTTATGGATTTGGAGCGTAATGAAATCAAGTTCCGAGTAAACAATGAAGAAGTTACCTTCCAAGCTAGTAAGGGTATGAAATTACCAACTGAGTATGAGAACATTTCACTAATTGGTGTTGTTGATGAAGTTGATGAGGCTGTTGAGATGAAGATGGAAGAGCAATGCTCAGGTGAAGCACTGGCAGCGATATTGGTGAATTTGATGGTAATAATATGGAAGGCTTTATGGAGTCGGTGAATGCGTTAGAAGGACGTGGCTCTTACTCATATACTCCACCAAAGCTGTCCTTAGATTTGGAGAACAGAGCTACACCTCCTGCAAAGCCGTCCATTATTGAACCACCTCAATTAGAGCTCAAACCACTTCCGTCGCATTTGAGGTATAAATTTCTTGGCTTGAATAATACTTTACCAGTAATTGTTTCTTCGTTGTTGAATGATGTGTAGGTAGAGCAGTAGCTGCAAGTTTTGAAGTAACACAAACAAGCCATCGGTTGGACAATTGCGGACATTCGGGGAATCCCTGCTGGAATTTGTGAGCACAAGATTCAACTAGAAAATGGGATAAAACCGAGCGTGGAGCACCAACGACGGCTGAATCCATCAATGCAGGAAGTTGTGAAGAAAGAGATAATCAAATGGCTGGACGTTGGGATAGTCTACCCAATTACCGATAATTCATGGGTGAGTCCGGTACAATGCGTGCCAAAGAAAGGAGGCATGACTGTGGTCAAGAATGAAATGAACGAGCTGATTCCAACAAGGACAATAACCGGATGGCGGGTATGCATGGATTACAGAAAGCTAAATAGTGCCACATGTATGATCAAATGCTTGATCGGCTAGCCGGAAAGTCCTTCTATTGCTTCCTCGACGGATACTCCGGGTATAATCAGATCAACATAGTTTTGGAGGACCAGGAGAAGACAACGTTCACATGCCCATATGGGACATTCGCTTTCAGTCGAATGCCATTCGGCTTATGCAATGCTCCTGCCACCTTCCAAAGGTGTATAATGTCTATCTTTTCTGATATGGTAGAGGATTTCCTCGAGGTCTTTATGGATGATTTCTCGGTAGTCAGGGAAACTTTTGAGCACTGTTTGAAAAATCTGAAACAAGTGTTAAAGCGGTGCGAAGAGACAAACCTTGCACTAAATTGGGAGAAATGCCACTTCATGGTGGATGAAGGTATTTTTTTGGGGCATAAAATCTCCAAGCGTGGCATAGAGGTGGATAAGGCTAAAATCGAGATCATCTCCAAGCTCCCTCCACCCACATCCGCAAAAAGTGTCCGTAGCTTTTTGGGGCATGCTGGATTTTACAGGCGGTTCATTAAAGACATCTCAAAGATTGCACACCCAATGTGTAAACTCTTAGAGAAAGATGCCAAGTTCGTCTTTGATAAAAAATTCCTTGCAGCTTTTGAAGAACTGAAAACCGAAGCTCACCACGGCACCTATTATTGTCACACCTGACTGGTCGTTGCCTTTTGAGCTTATGTGTGATGCTAGCGGTGTAGCTATTGGAGTTATGCTGGGACAAAGACACAATAAGGTGCTTCATCCAATATACTATGCTAGCAAGACACTTAATGGGGTGCAAATGAATTACACTGTAACCGAGCAGGAACTGTTAGCTATTGTGTATGCATTCGAAAAGTTCCGTGCGTATCTATTGGGCTCTAAAGTGATTGTGTAAACGGATCATGTAGCTCTCCGTTATTTAATGGCGAAGAAAGATGCAAAGCCACGACTAATCCGATGGGTGTTACTGCTGCAAGAGTTTGATTTCGAAGTTATGGATCGCAAGGGAACACAAAACCATGTGGCAGATCACTTATCTAGACTGGAAAAATCAGGGAGACAAAAAGAAGAGCTGGAGATAAATGACTCATTTCTAGATGAACATATACTGATGGTATCTAATTCATTTGCACCGTGGTATGCAGATATCGCCAACTACATTGTCAGCGATCTTATTCCGGAAGGGTTGGAATCATACCAACGGAAGAAGTTCTTGAGGGATTGTCGCAATTATTATTGGGAAGAACCATTCTTATTCCGTGTCTGTGCTGATAACATAATTAGAAGATGCGTACCTGGGAAGAGATGTTACAGATTCTAAAAGCTTGCCATGATTCACCAGTTGGGGGTCATCATGGGGGTAACAGAACAGCTGCAAAGATTTTGGAGTGTGGGTATTATTGGCCGACTATTTATCAGGATGCTAATCAGTTGGTGAAGTCTTGCGAACAATGCCAACGACAGGGCCCAATTTCGAGGAGGCATGAGATGCCTATGAAATTTGTTATGGAAATCGAATTATTCGATGTTTGGGGTATTGATTTCATGGGCCCTTTCATAAGCTCATGTGGAATGAAATACATCCTACTGGCTGTGGACTATGTATCCAAATGGGTAGAAGTCGTTGCCTTACCAAACAACGAAGCTCGGAGTGTGACCGCATTTCTAAAGAAGAATATTTTCACCCGGTTTGGCACCCCGAGAGCCATTATCAGTGATGGAGGTTCACACTTCTGCAACAGAATCTTTAAAGGTCACCTCGACAAGTATGGGGTTAAGCATAAGGTTGCCACACCTTATCATCCACAATCGAGAGGTCAAGTTGAAGTATCCAACAGGGAGATCAAGAGCATTCTATCAAAGACGGTGAACGCAAGTAGGACCGATTGGTCAAGAAAGCTAGATGATGCTCTATGGACATATCGTACAGCTTACAAGACCCATATTGGTACATCCCCGTATCGGTTAGTCTTTGGAAAGGCGTGCCATTTACCCATAGAACTCGAGCATAAGGCTATGTGGGCCTTAAAGAGATTAAATATGGACTGGGCGGAGGCCGGAGCTCTAAGGCTGGCACAGTTATATGAAATGGAGGAATTCCGTCTTCATGCTTATGAGAGTGCAGCAGTTTATGAAGAACGAATGAAATTCGTCCATGATACAAAGATCTTGAAAAGAGAGTTTAAGACAGGGGACCTAGTGTTGCTGTTCAATTCAAGACTCAAATTATTTCCGGGGAAGCTGAAGTCCAAATGGTCTGGATCATTTAAAGTTGTTGATGTCTCTCCATTTGGAACTGTTGAATTAGCATCGGAGGATGGGCTCCGGACTTTCAAGGTTAATGGGCAAAGAATCAAGCACTACTTGGGAGTAGATGGAGAAAAACATGTGGTAGAGCAGCTGCCTCTACAAGATGATCAAATCCCAACTACAGAATGATTGCAGAAGCACCCTAGCATCGTCGTGCCGCGACGTTAAATCAAGCGCTTCATGGGAGGCAACCCATGTGTGGTATCATTAGCTTTTGTTTATGTTGTATTTTTATTTATTTAGAATTCAATATAACATTTGTACTTAGGGCTATTTGAAGGGTTTTAGAATGTAGGAATGTGATGAAAGGATACACGAATTGAAGAGGAGTGTTTGAAACTGCAGAAAAACATCAAGGTGAAAAATGCTGCACAAATGCGATCGCATTTCAGTTATGCGAACCGCATTTGTGCCGCAAACTGAAGCAGAAACTTGAGCAAATATATCTAGAATAAATGCGACGAAGCTCAACAGTTTGCGGTTCGCATTTAAGTTATGCGAACCGCATTCTCACCGCAAACAGAGACAGAGAATTCAGCTCAAAAGTCTGATAAAAATGCAGTGGAAACTCCTATTATGTGGAACTTAAATCGTCGCATAATTGCCAGGTACGTGTTCGCATTTCATGCTTTTCTAAATCCTTCAATCTAAGTATATATAAAAAAATTAAAAAAAACACATAAACAAACAAAAAGAGAAGAGAAACGGAAACAGAGAACGACCTCCGGCGAACATCATCGGAAAAGTAAAAGTGCAAGTTCACCAAACCTCAGAGAGTTGATTCACCTTTGTCCTAAGAGCTACAATCTTCTTCACAAGGTATGTGCATCCTTTGCTCCATCTTAAATTCTTATTTCGCAAGATTAGGGTTTATAACTCAGTGAACTTTCTCGATTCTTTGGGATGGAAGATAGAAATCTAGGGTTTTCTTGCTTGAGGGATGAACATACTTGGATATTTGAAGGTATTTGCGGTCCACAAACTAAAAATGTGGACCGCAATTTGACCGCATCCCTAAACCCTAGGTGTCTGAGGAAGACAACATATGCGGTGAATCTGCGATCGCATAATCAATATGCGAACCCGCAAACACAGCCAGGACAATTGGTTAGCACTGGTGAACTATGCGGTGCTTATGCGATCACATATCTCGCTTTGCGATAGCATTTGTGTCCATCCAATAGGCTTATGCTCGACAACAATCTGCGATGGATTTGCGATTCGCATAGTGTTTATGCGATTCGCAGAATCCACCGCATAATGCCCTCTACCTGTCACACAGAAGAATGCAACGTGTTTGCGGTTCGCATAGTGGTTATGCGACCGCAAACCACGCCGGATTTCTACAACTTTTTGGTCATTTCTCATGTTCTGTTTTCTTTCAAATGCTGATCATGTCACTGACATCCCTCACTTATGCAGATATGACAGCCAGAAAGAATTCTGCAAAGAGAGGGCCATCCTCATCTTCAACCTCAGTACCAGCCAAACGGGAAAGAAAGGAACCAACTGTACCTAACCCCTCCTAGTCTGATGAGGAGGAATGCGTACCGAAAGTTGATTTAGTAGCTGAGGCACGAAGGAAACGAGGGGATGACCTTCAGCTTCGTTCTGGGGTTGAAGGTTCAAGATCTTTGTTCAGGGAAGCGCTCACAAAGAGAAGGATCTTGGGGGATAAAAAGTTCAGCTTGAACGGGCTTCAGGACCAGTATCCTCATATTCTCAAAAACATTAAAACGAGAAAATGGGAGTACTTCACAACAGACCCCAAGGAATATAATGAGTCAACGGTCCGGGAATTCTATGCGTCGTATGGAGCTTCACGAAAAGGGTATCATAGACGCAACCGAATATTCACCGGCATCGTCCACGTTCAAGGGAAGGCTGTGTTTTGTGACAGCGAACATATCAATGAACTCTACTTCTCTGACTGGGAATCAGGCACAGCGGAGTATGATGCAAAGTACTCCAACAAAGAGAACGAACGTGGATGGATAGCGTCCATCATTGCCAAGGGGACTCCGGCCTGGATCTGTCCTGGAAAGAAAATTTACAAAGAAGACCTCACAAGGGAGGGAAAATATTGGCTCAACTTCGTCACCTCCCATTTAATACCCTCCAGGAATGAAACAAATATCAGCATTGAGAAGGCCCTTCTCATTGCATGTATAATGGCGGGTATTAAAATTGATGTGGGGAGTCTTATATTCCAGGAAATTGGCATCCAGGCTACTCAGCGGGCCACATCACTTCCTTTCCCAAGTTTGATCACCACCCTCTGTCAAGAGGTGAATGTCCCATTCTTACCACAACAAGACAAACTCGGGAGGTCTACGAGAGATATAGATATCACTCGTATAAGTGATTCGGTTGCCCTGCCAGTGACCCCAATAGAAGACATTGACTCCCAGAATCTCCTGTCTCCTCAAGATCCTGACACCTCCACAGTTGCTGAAGAAACTGCACCCTCATCCACGACTGGTCCATCTACCTCACACTTGCCAACCATTTCAAGACTAGGTCTAATTGCTCATCAAGCAAATTCTAAGGTAGACTAACTCTTGAAGACATTGTCCTCACTGATTAAACAGGCCTTGACTCCGATGCAAACGTCAATGACCGCTCTCCAACAATAACAATTAGCGTTCGGAGATAGGTTGAACAAGCTTGAGTCAAGGGTTGAAAGAATTGAAAGAGGTGAGGTGAGGGGTTTGCCCCAACTGGGGGAGGAAGTACAATCAATGAAGACTGACCTCCAGAAGATGAAAAATCTGGAGTTTGACATATCATCTCTCCTCCCCAATGAGGGTGACCAGGGTGCTGGCCGTACTGACTTAGGCCTGGACTTCACGACACTAATGGCAGACATCGCACCTTCGTCTGCTAAAGTATCTCAGCCTCCCGCCCCTACAGTCCAGGTCGATTTTACTGATGACAAGACATCGGAGCAGTCATCAGAATTCGAAGGGGACGAATCAGAGGAGGCCAGTTCAGAGTTTGATGAGGGTGCAACCCCTAAGCAAAAAGGAAAAGAAATTGTTGTGCCAACTACGGAGGAGGATCAAGAGCAAGCAGACATCGAGAAGGCCATTCAGCAATCGCTAGCAGAGGGGGCTACCAGGACACGCCCACCAGCGGGAGAATCTACCAGCTCAGTGGCCGCACCACCTGCTCCAGACCAGTCCCTCTTCCCTCCTACAGCTCCGAAGGAGACCTAGGCCACCGCATCTCTTCGCGCGATTGCGCCCCCAGGGAGCCCCTTGTACTCTTTATTTCTTTTTATGCATTGGGGACAATGCATGTGTTTAAGTTGGGGGTGGTAGCCTTATATCCTTGTTTTGTCTGTATATTTGATTTATTTTTGGGCATGATTAGTGACATTTGATAACTGTACATTATATAGTAATGATTCATGATTGATGTATATATGCTGTCATAATCAAATAGTTAGCAATAAAATCCCCTTGTGCATGATTAGTGACATTTGATAACTGTACATTATATAGTAATGATTCACGATTGATGTATATGTGCTGTCATAATTAAATAGTTAGCAATAATATCCCCTTGTTTTTTCTTCTGCCGGGTTCTTTTTCAAGGGTGTGATAGTAGAACCGAGCCAATGAATATGAAGTATATTGACCAGGATGGTACATTTGTTGAGTATCAAGTATGTAAACCTGTGTGAGTAGACCCTTGTAACAAATCGATTATGTGAATTTGAGGCTCACTAGGTAACTCTAGGTCTACCTAGAATCGTGTATGAGTACACGAGGAAAGCCTCGAGTGACTAAATGTGGAATATAAAGCTGTAAACTATGTTAACCGAACAGTGTGTGTGCCAGTGTGTGTGAGCTCCTTGTTTTGATAGTTCTTGTGTTCACTGCAGCCATCTAGAACTTGCCCGGTTGGTTTTTCAACGCCTATCATACGTACACTGAGTTAGAGAAATGATCTTAGACTTTCTTTGATTATTGATGAAACCTTTCTAGCCTTTACAGCTTACCTGTGCATAATGAATATCACTAGTACCCTATTTGAGCCTTGTAGCCTTTTCCTTGGCCTCCATATTACAAACTTATCCCATTCATAAAACATGATCTCTTTTGAACCCGCTCCTCCTTGAACATTAAGAACATTGTTAAAAGTTTAAGTTGGGGGTGTGGGTCAACATGAAAATGGGCAAGGTTGTGGAATGAGACTGGGATCCCATACCTCAAAAGGTTCATATGAAGTTATGAAAGCTCCAAAAAGAAAGAAAAAGAAAAACAAAAAAATAAAAAATAAAAAATATATATGTGTTGTCATAAAAAGTGAGTTATGTAATGGCAAAAAGGGAGCTTGAGAATCAAATAAAGAGGTGTGCAAAGTGGGGGTCCAATGCGGGAACGTAAGGCCATTGAGGCCGTGGGGTCAAAAAGAAACAAAAGGTTAAAAGAAAGAAGCGTGTAATTAGTGTTCAAGGAGGAAGTATCCACTAGTATGTAAATATATATCCTATCCTTCCTTAAGCCGACATTACAAGCTTAAAGTCCTTATGTGATCTCCAACCGAGTGTTCTTATAACTAGGCGATGAATTAAAATAAGGGCAAGCCTATGGTGTGGCATGGGGTGACACTTAAAATTTTGTTCTGAGAGTGAGTTTACTTGCATTTTAGTCCCTTTGTATTGCTACGACAAATATTGTGAGAGTGGGACTTTCTTTCCAGTGAGGGCACATACATTGCTAGGTTGATAGTAAGTTGAGCTTTGAGTAAGGCATAAGTGTATTCAGCTGAAGGTATCCTTTAGTTACTTTGTTGAGGCTCAAAGTTCACTAATTGATTGGTTGTCTTTGAGCATATTAATGATTCAAGGGGGGTACAGTGCTCAAAGAGTTATACTTGAGATGCGAACAACAATCACCGTCCACGGTCAGTATTGCTTCATGTTTGATAAGTAGAGTCTAGGCTAGGATAGTATCGTTTGAGTTTCTTGAGGACAAGCAAGAGTTTAAGTTGGGGGTGTTGATGTGCTGGGTAATTTCGGCACATTTTGATGCTATTTGCTTAAAATTTAACTTGTTTTACTTGCTAATTCTCATGATACTTATGTAATTTTAGTGTGTTTGCAGAATAACAAGTGTCAAGACCCAGAAGAACAGAAAAGAGTTCAAAAACTTAGCTGAAGACAAGAAGAGAAGTTAAAAGCATCGCGAGTAGAAGTATGCTGTCGCAAACTGAAAATGCGAACCGCATATTCCACAGGTAGATCGCATTTCAGGACAGAACTCTAGGCCAATCTTCATGTCGAGAATGCGGTCGCAAATGCGACCGCAAAACAGGAATGCGAACCGCGAAATAGCCAGGTGAAATCGCAAACACAAACAGAGTTTTGGGTGAAACTCAGAGTGGAAAATGCGATCGCATATCGCGATCGCACAATCAACATGCGAACCGCGAATTGGGTCGCGATGGGAGCAAAATTTTCTGTTGATGTTTGCGACGGATGATGATGATTTGCGGTCCACATTTCTGTTCTGCGACAGAAATGCGGTCCGCATTATTTCAACAAGGGCAAAGCTGACCGACATTCACCTCGGGTTTTGGGCTTCTATAAATAGGTTTTATAGGGTTTTGTGAAGGCATTCTTATTAGAACTTAGAGTACAAAGTACGACCATTGATTATTTTGAATTCTTAGAAGCTTTTGGTGATCAAAAACCCCTCTATTTTTAGAAGATGATATCAATTACTCTTCCTTGTTCTTTAATTATTAGTATGTGTAGCTAAACTCAAACACTAAGGTTGTGAACCCTAGATGGGTAGAATGTGTTGAGATTTTGATATTGAATCCAATTCCGAAGGAATCTTGATATTTATTTATTTCTTATTCTTCAATGAATCGTTAGTGGTTGCAAACATTAACGAATGCCAATTAACTCTAATTTATCTTGGAAAAGTGAGATAGAGTTTGGTAGAAATAAATAACAAAAACTCAAGGCTTTAAACCTTGTTTAATAAAACTGCTTAGGAATAAATAGGTTTTAATTTGGCGCTTAATTGGTTGTTCTTAAGATCGACTCTTGTGTATTCGGGAGAATCGTAGAGAGGATACATTATCCAAATATTGGGAAATATTGGGTAGTATATTAAACATCAATTGCATATCAAGAAAGGAATTCAGTATTAATATCAAGAACATTCTACTACATTAAGGGGGACGCAACCTTGGTCTCTTACATTCATATTTTAAGATTCACATTATAAACATTAGTTTTCAATTTTCGTTTACTTATATATTCAACACTTCTTTATTCTATTTGACGTACTTGATAGAATTACGACTTAGTCAAGTATTACATTAATTAGACAATAGTTTCACACCTATTCCCTGTGGGATTCGACCCCAACCTAGTTGGGTTACTATATTGACATCGATCGCTTACACTATTATTAAGGTGTAATTTGAGCGAATCAATGCGCCGCAGAAGCGGTTCCACAGAAGCGGAAATAGGATCGCACATGTGAAATGTCTGGCAGTGATATATTTCGGAGAGTTTCATGGTTTTTCTCATATAGAGAGTTTTGGGACTTGAGTAAGAGCGATTTTTGTGAGGGATTTTGCTACAATTGAAAAGGTGAGTGAAGATTCATAATTTATTGATAAATATTGATTATCCATTAATTATTACACCTAGTTTATGTGTGTTTAAGGTAGAAGTTGGGGATGTTAGACTATGTTGTTGGTGTGTAAGATTTGATGATTTGAGGGTCTATTTGTAGATGGAATTGGATGAAATTAGTATGGTTGGACTCGTAATTGCATAGATGTTCTGATTTTGTGAATTTTGTCGGGTTTGCAAGCCCGGGGTTGACCTTTTGGGTTGACTTTCCAATTTTAATTAAATACCTTAGCTTTATCTTTTGGAAAGGTATCCTATACCTATTGGAATTAAGTTGCTTTGGCAAGATTTGAATCGCTCGGAGGCCGATTCGCATTGCAATGGTTTGTTAGAGTATTGAGTTGCACGCTTTGATGTAAGTAACATTTCTAAACTTGGAATTGTAACTATCCCTGGAAAACATGTTATTTGTGTTGTGTTGGGGTGACCCACATGCTAGGTGATGGGCGTGTGCGCGCACCGTGATAATCATGATTCAAATTGATTTTGTATTGTGCTACTATCTAGTCTTGTTTTATCCGTGTAAGTCTTACTTGTTAGAGTAAATGAGCTGTGATTCATGCTAGAAATCATGTTTAGGATATGTGATTATTCAGTGGAGACCTATTGAGGCTATTTATGTTGTTTTGGGTTACCTATTATAAATGTATTTTTTACACTCAGTCATGGTTCCTTATTTGCATATCATATCTCAGTCTCTGTCATAGTTATATCGTATGATATCATTGTTGTTCCTTATGTAGAGTTGTTGGG
Organism: Nicotiana obtusifolia; assembly: GCA_002018475.1. Classification (NCBI taxonomy): domain Eukaryota; kingdom Viridiplantae; phylum Streptophyta; class Magnoliopsida; order Solanales; family Solanaceae; genus Nicotiana; species Nicotiana obtusifolia. Next base: position 80,465 of record MCJB01013992.1, on the reverse strand, counting down.
CTGAGTAATATGAGATTGTGAGCCCTTGAGACTTGAGAGATTGATTACTGAGGTGGGCCTTAGAGTCGTGTCGAGAGTGTTATTGTGGATCGGGCTGCACGTCGCAGCAGGCCATATTACCATTATTATTATTATTATTATTATTATTATTATTATTATTATTATTATTATTATTATTATTGTTATTATTATTATTATTGTGTATATGGGGTTGTACGCCGCAGCAGGCCTTATTGGCTTTATATTGGCACTTGGGCAAGACCACCCCCTCCGGAGTCTGACATACCAGCAGTGAGCGCAAGCACTGTGATATATATACATGTGCTTTAGTGAGAGGCGTTAATGCCAGGCACCCATGTAGTGCTGAGTGATTGTGTGTGGGTTGAGTGGGTATTTGGCAGACATATTGAGTGTTTCTGAGAGAGGGAGTACTTGGGGATATCACCGTGAAATCAGTCAATTGACATGCCTTTCTGACATGTAGGCATAGCGATGTACCATTCCTCATGCTAGCTGTAATTGACATGTTCCTATCAGTGTTGGGCTTTAATTGTTGAATTTGAAATCATGTCTAAATTTCTGTAACATGAACGAGCTGATTATGATAATTTCTCTGAGTTGTTTATTGTTTCTATCATCATTAAACTTATGTTGTCATTATATTGGACTTTGACTATCTTCTTCCGAGCTCGTAACTGATTTCGGCCCAAGGTTAGTTCTGTTACTTATTGAGTACATGGGGTCGGTTGTACTCAGATTACAATCCGCACTTCATGTGCAGATCCAGGTACATATGGACGTGGTGTTTGCTAGATTCGTGCTAGTACCTGCTTGGAGACTTTAGGGTAGCTACTATGACGTCTGCAGACCTTGACCCTCTTTTCCTTTATTTTCTTCAGTACTGCTCTATTACTCAGACATTTCTTCTAATGTTTTGGTTTATTTGTTGATACTCCGTAGTGACCAGATTTTGGGGTGGTAGTAGTAGTATTTCAGTTATATGCATATTTTTGCTGTTGAGTTTATTTAACCATGTTTATTCAAATATTTAGCTATTATGTGATTGTCAGCTTGCCTAGCAAGTGTGTTAGGTGCCATCACGACAGGTTGGGATTTTGGGTCGTGACAAGATTAGACCACGAAATAGATTATGGAATTGAGTATAAATTATATATTTGATTTTGTAAGGTCATGGGTAACATTTATCAAGAAAAATTTCAAAATCTGGGCACGTGGGTCCAAGGGTGACTTTTAGGGACTTTTCGATTTGAGTTGGGTAATTACTTTAATAGATGAATTATGAACTTTTGAGCATATATATTCTAGTTTCGGATTGCTCGGCATCGGTTTGGGGCAATTAGTGAGGTTGAAGGACCGAGTAGTGGACTTGGAAGCGAGATAAGTCTCTTGCCTAATCTTGTAAGAGGGAATTGTCCCCCTAGGTGCTTAAATTGTTATTTGTTAATGATTATGGGTGATACGTAGCACGAAGACGAGAGTCGCACATAGCTAAAATCATATTTATGCCTAGGTAGGCTTAGGACTTTATCATGTAATATTTGTATTATTTTAACCCAACTTGTTAGTTTAGTTGATTGAGTTTATTATTGAAATTTGATTAGCGATAATATTGGGCCGAGCTTTCTTGCTTTGAGTTTGGTGGAATATTTGATTGTTGATAGAAAATTATGCTTCTTGATGTGCTTATCCTGGTATTGTAATTATATGACCTGTAGTCCGAAGAGTTTCTCTATTCCTGTGGATCGGGCCGAACGCTTCGGCAGTATATATATCGAGATGCAACAATGGATCGGGCCGTACGTACACGATTATTATGGATCGGGCCGTACGACCTCGGCATAACTCGTCATACTATCGCTAGGAGTCCGAATATACTTGATATTTTCTTCATGACTTGAGAATTGATATTTACTTGATGGTCCTTATTTGCTGAAATGGCATGTGATATTTGGGATTTTAAATTGATATTTTGTTAAAGAATCACATTATTTTCTTGTTTCTTATTTCATTGTTACTATTGTATTTCATGCGTATTATAATTCTTGCACTTTATTTATTGACCACTAGTAAGTGTCGATGTCGACCCCTTGTTACTACTTCTTCGAGTTTATACTAGATACTTATTGGATACACGTTGATTTACGTACTCATGCTATACTTTTTTACAAATTGTGCAGGCACTGAGGCAGGTACATCTGGTGTCCATTCGGGCGCATCCACATTATCCGGAGACTTAGCGGTGAGATGCTCCCCCATGCTCCGATCTATGGTACGCGGAGTCTCCTTCCTGTTGCATTTTATATTTCTGTCTATTTCACTTCAGATAATAGTTGTAGTGGTTTCTATGTTCTACTGGATTGCTCGTGCACTTGTGACACCGATTTTTGGGAATTTCTAGTAGATTTTAAAGGTTTTTTCTTATCAATATCGCCATTTCACTCTTATGTTTTATTTATGCTTTATATCACCATGGCCTTCTATGCTTAGTTTCTTCATTTAAAATTCATGATTTTTAAAAGTAACAAAATGAATAATTAAATGGGTAGTTCACCATTGGCTTGCCTGACGGCGATGTTGGGCGTCATCACGACCTATGGTGGGAACTGGGTCGTGCCAGCTTGTTATCATGGCACTAGGTTCACATAGGTCTCACGAGTCATAAGCAGCCCTAATACAGTCTTGCGGATCAGTGCGGAGATGTCCGTACTTATCTTCGAGAGGCTATAGGGTGTTAGGAAACTTCTCTTTATTCATCTCCTATCATGTAGTTGATGTTGTGCTAAGTATCATTCTCTTATTTTCTTAAAGATGGTGAGTACATGCGCTACGACTGTACCTGGTGGCAGAGGGGCTACTCCCCCGGTTGTTAGAGGCCGAGGCAGGGCCAAAACTCTTGCTAGAGGACGAGGGACTCCTAGGGTTGCTCCTGTTGTACCACCAGTGGATCTAATGGAGGATCCTCTCATTGAAGAGCAGGACGAGGCTCCCGCAGCTGAGCCGGCCTCATCGGATTTTATGATTGCACCAGGATTTCAGCAGGTCATGGGCTATACGCTGCGGTTCATGGATTATGTGACTCAGACCGAGGCTATTCCCGATAGATCCGACCACCTCTCAGGCGGGAGGGGGAGCATAGATCCCTACCGCTCAGGCTCTAGGTTGTTGCTGCCGTTTATCAAACCCCAGGTGCATCACCTATGAGCGGGCCGCGGCCAGTTACAACGGTTATGCTACAGCCCTGACCAGCCATTACCGCTGAGCAACAGAAGCGCTTGGACAGATGGACTAGGTTACATCCTCTTGTCTTTCGCGGTGAGCGGTATGAGGACCCACAAGACTTCATTGATCGTTGCAGGGACAGGCTGCAAAATATGGCATTATTGGAGTCCAAAAGGGTGGACTTCAATATATTTCAGTTGGAGGGAAAGGCCCGTGGATGGTGATAGTCTTATCTCTCTAGCAAGCCAGTAGGTTCACCTCCCTTAACTTGAGACCAGTTCGCACGTCTCTTTCTAGAGAGGTATATTCCACCCTCTCAGAGGGAAAAGTGACGAGGTCAGTTCGAGCGACTCCAACAGTGTCATATGTCTGTGACCGATTATGAGGTAATATTCTCTGAGTTGTCTCGCCATGCACTTATGATACTCCCCATAGATGCAGAGAGTGTGTGCAGGTTTATTGCGAGCTTGCATTATGGCATCCAAGTTACTATGGCCTGAGAGGTTGAGATGAGGACTTCTTACGAGCAGGCTATGGAGATAGCTTGGAGGATCGAGGGTATTTGTAGCGATGGTCGATTGTATATGACGGGGGAGAAGCAGCCTCACCATTGTAGCGGATTTAGTTGCACCCCGTATGGGGGCACCGGTTAGTTCATGAGGGGCTAGTCTCGCATGCCCACGTGTTCAGCATCACTGCCTGCTCGGAGTGCTCCGGCACGGCCCTACTTCAGCGCCATTCCGGAGAGTACCTACCATCCACCGGCCATCCAGGGCTCCCCTAGTGGCTATTCTGGACACCAGGGTCAGACTTAGGGACAATAGTTTTCTGCACTGAGAGGTTTCTACGAGTGCGGGAGCTTGGTTATGTGAGGAGGTTTTGCCCCAGACTTCGGGGCAAGGAAGTACAACAGGGCAATCAGTCCATGATCACCGTACCAGCGGCCGCACTGTCATCACCCAAATCTCAACATGTCGTGATGGCGCCTATCACAGTACTAGGCAAGCGGACAATCACAAAATAACTATAAATTTTGAATTAAAAACATGATGTAATAAGTTTAACAGTGAAAATTGTCATAAATAATTGATAAGACAATTGCAACTCAGCTACAAAATCTCCCAAAATTCGGATGTTACCGAGTACATGAGCTACTAAGTGCCAACACAGTCTAAATCTCTAATCCTACTGTATGAAATATAGAACAGTACAAAATAAAACATAAAAGAAGGAGAGTCGAGGTCTGTGGGGGTCAAGCAGCTACCTGAATAGTCTCCTAGCAGTAACTGCTCCAAATCTAGCAACCACAGGGTCCAGATGTACCTGGATCTGCACACGAAGTGCAGAGTATAGTATGAGTACAACCGACCTAATATACTCAATAAGTAATAGGACTAACCTTTGGCTGAAAGTAGTGACGAGCTCCAAAAGGTACAATTTAAATCCAGATAATAACAGTACTGGTATAACAGGGAAATGAGAGTAATAACTCAAAGAAATCCCATAATCAATTTGTACACAGTACATAAATGTAGACATTCTTTTAAGTTTAACAGATTAAGATCAACACCAATAAAATATGCCAAGTATAACCGATACGAGGAATGTTACATCTCTATGTCTACATGTCAAATGTCCAAGTCACATGTAATGCATCTCAATGATAAACTCTTGTACCAATAGAAACCTCCTTGACATCACTGTGCTGAACTGTGTCCATAAGGACAAGCAAATGGGGATCGTCATACTGACGCTCTCTGATGCGATCATATAAAGAAACTGAGAAACCACGCAAGCTAGAACCCGACTAGGCTCTAAAATATCTAATCTCACGAACTGATTGGCCAAGGCATGAACATCTGATGCAAGTGGTCTCTCACCAATAGGAATATACGCAAGGCTACCCATACTCACCGTCTTTCTACTAAAGGCATCATCCACCACATTGGCCTTCCCGGGATGATACATAATGGTAATATCATAGTCTTTTAACAGCTCCAACCATCTATGATCCCTCAAATTTAGATCCTTTTGAGTGCACTAGTGCTGCAGACTCCGATGATTAGTAAATACTTTGCAATATATGCCATAGAGATAATGCCTCCAAATCTTCAATAAATGGATGACGCTGCTAACTCTAAATCATGAACGAGGTAGTTCTTCTCATAGGGCTTCAACTGGCACGAAGCATAAGCAATCACTCTACCCTCCTGCATCAAGACGCACACAATAACATCCGAGAAGCATCACAATACACTGTATAAGAACCCGATGTTGAAGGCAAAACTAGAACTGGAGTTGTGATCAAGGCAGTCTTGAGCTTTTGAAAGCTCTCCTCACACTAATCAGACCACTTAAATGGGGCACCCTTCTGGGTCAACCTGGTCAAAGGCACTGCAATGGATGAGAAACCCTCCACAAAGCGGCGATAGTCCGGCCAAGCCAAGAAAACTCCTAATCTCAGTAGCTGAAGACGATCTGTGCCAACTCTGAACCGCCTCAATGTTCTTTAGATCCACCTTGATCCCCTCACTAGACACCACATACCCCAAGAACGCCACCGAACTGAGGCAAAACTCACACTTGGAGAACTTAGCATAAAGCTTCTCTTCCCTCAATGTCTGTAGTAGAATACTCAGATGTTGTACATGCTCCTATTGGCTACGTGAGTACACCAGGATATCATCAATAAATACTATGAAAAACGAATCATGATATGGTTGGAATACACTGTTCATCAGATACATGAATGCTGTTGGGGTATTAGTCAAGCCAAAAGACATCACAAGAAACTCGTAGTGACCATAGCGGGTCCTGAATGCCGTCTTCAGAATATCAGAGTCCCGAATCTTCAACTGGTGATACCAGACCTCAAATCAATCTTAAAGAACACTCTAGCTCCCTGAAGCTGGTCAAATAAGTCATCAATGCACGGCAAAGGATACTTGTTCTTAATTATAACTTTGTTCAACTGCCTATAGTTAATCACATCCGCATGGTACCATCAATCTTCTTCACAAACAGAATCGGTGCATCCCAAGGCGACACACTAGGCCTACTGAACCCCTTATCCAGAAGCTCTTGAAGCTGCTCTTTCAATTTCTTCAACTCTGCTGGTGCTATACGATACTGAGGAATAGAAATGGGCTGAGTGCCCGGCACCAAGTCTATACCGAAATCAATGTCCAGGTCGGGTGGCATGCCCGACAAGTCTATAGGAAACACATTCGGAAAGTCTTGCACTACCGGAACAGAATCAATGGTAGGAGTATCAGCACCAACATCACTCACAAAAGCCAAATATGACAAACACCCCTTCCCAACCATCTGTTGGGCCTTCAGATATGCAATCACCTTATTGGGAACATAGTCCAGAAAACCTCTCCACTCGATCCTAGGTAACCCTGGCATCGCCAATGTCACAGTCTTAGCGTGACAATCCAGAAGATCCTGACATGGGGAACACCAATCCATGCCCAGAATCACGTCAAAATCAACCATGCTAAGCAATAAGAGAACAACTCTCCTCTCCAATCCCCCAAAGGTGACCACACACGACCGATACACACGGTCCACAATAATGGAATTGCCCAGTGGTGTAGATACATGAACAGGAAAAACTGAGGACTCACGGGCATATCCAAATAAGAAGCAAAATACGATGATACATATGAATAAGTGGAACAAGGGTCAAGTAATATGGAAGCATTGATGTGGCACACTGAAATAATATATGTGATCACTGCATCTGAAGCCATGGCCTCTGGCCTAGTATGGAAAGCATAACATCGAGCCTGACCGCCACCTAATCGGCCTCCCCTTCTAGGGTGACCTTTAGCTGCCTATGCCCCACCCCAAGCTGGCTAAGCGGGTGGTGAAGTAACTGGTGCGAAAGTCATAGCCTAACCCCTTTGCTAAATAGGACCTTCCAAAAAAGGGGGACAATGCCTCTTCATACGAGCAATCTCTCCACACTCAAAGCAACCCCGATCTGACAATGGCGGCTGGTACTGAATCGGAACCTGAGAACCAGAATAACTACTAGAAGGACCTAGTACAAATGAAACCCGGATTGATGGAGCACGAGATGAACTCTGAGCTGGGAGAGCACTGAGAGATGACTGACCAGGGCGAACACTGTATGAACCATGGCTAGCTGATGCACCATGATGAACTGGACGAGCATCTGAGCGGGCCTATAAGAGCGATCCCTGTTGTGGCGGGACTAACCTCTAGAATAAACACCACTGAAACCACCCGAACCACGAGACTTCTTGGACTCCCTCTCCTCAAGCTCCTAACTATGAACCTGCTCTAGAGGCCTAGCAACATCAACCACCTCATCAGACCTAGCATCTGATGCGATCTCCTGAGTCATGATGAGTGTAGTATATAGTTGAGGCCATCAATGAACCTACTAATTCTCTCCTTCTCTGTGGGAACCAACCTGATCGTATGACGAGCCAACTTTGAAAATCTCATCTCATACTGGGTCATTGACCCTGGCGTAGCTGCTCAAGCAGCCTACGCAACTTCTCCCTGGCTATGGAACAAACTTCTCTAAGAAGAGAATTGAGAACTCATTCCATATAGCTGGTGCAGTGTCGGCTGGCCTGCTCACTCATAGTCTTCCCACCATATGAAGGCTACCCTCGAAAGATAAAAAGTAGAAAGTGAGACTCCACTAGTCTCCTGTTTACCCACAGTGTGAAGGATCCGCTAGCACCTGTCTAAGAATCCTGAGCATCCTCTGACTCAGCCCCGTTGAATGCTGGAAACCTGAGCCTCCCAAACCGCTCTAGCCTCTTCTGGTCCTCGTCACTCATAGGTGGACCCACCTAGGCCTGAGAAACTATAACCGGCTGGGCTGGCAGTACCCCTAGTGTATGAAGTCCCTAAACCACCTGCTCTGGAGTACGGACGGCGGGAGTCTGAGCACCTCCCCTGCCTGAGAAGTGGCTGGTGCGGCCTGAACTGAAACCTCCTGGGCAAGGCTAGTGCATACGGTCAATATCTGGGATAAAGCCTGTTGATGACCTGGAATCACAATGGGCACAGCTGGTGCCTGAGCTAGCCCCATCGACTCAACCACATCTGGTGTCTGCTCCTGAGCTATAGAAATTGGTGCCTCAACGGGTGTTACTCTAGCTACTATACGAGCTGCACCACGGCCTCTACTGCGGCCATGGCCTCTTCCGGCCCTAGCTGGTGGTACTGGTGGCCGTCTGCCCGATCCGATAGCACGTGTCCTCACCATCTATGAGAGAATAGAATAATAAAAGTTTAGTTTCCGGAGGCAACAAATCCGCACGACAAGAATACAAGAAGATGAAGTTTCCTAATAGTTTTGTAGCCTCTCGAAGATAAATACAGACGTCTCCGTACCGATCCACCATACTCTACTAAAACTGCTCATGACTCGTGAGACAAATGTAACCTAGGCTCTGATACTAACTTGTCACAACCCAAATCTCAACATGTCGTGATGACACCTATCAGAGTACTAGGCAAGCCAACAATCACTAAATAACTACGCATTTTAATTAAAAAAAAATGATGTAATAAGTTTAATAGTGAAAATTCTCAGGAATAACTGACAAGACAACTGCGATTTAGATACAAAATCCCTTAAAATTCGGGTGTTACCGAGTATGAGCTACTAAGTGCCAACACAGTCTAAATCTCTAATACAACTGACTGAAAGACAAAGCAGCACAAAATAAAACTGAAAGGAAGGAGAGTCGAGGTCTGTGGGTGTCAAGCACCTACCTCAATAGTATCCTAGCATGTACAACTCCAAGTCTAGCAACCACCTGGTCTAGATGTACCCGGATGTGCACACAAAGTGCAGATTATAGTATGAGTATAACCGACCCAATGTACTCAATAAGTAACAGGACTAACCTTCGGGCTGAAAGCAGTGGTGATCTTAGAAAGGTACAGTCTAAATCCATATAATAACAGTACATGTATAACAGGGAAATGACAGTAATAACTCAAAGAAATCCCATAATCAATTTGTACACAGTAGAGAAATGTAGACATGCTTTTAAGTTTAACAATTGAAGCTCAACACCGATAAAATATGCCAAGTATAACTGATATGAGGAATGTTACATCTCTATGTCTACATGTCAATTGTGCAAGTCACATGTGATGCATCTCAATGATAAACTCTTGTACCCATACTCTTAGAGTACTCAATTTCATTGTCTCACACTCCCACTAATCACTCTCAGTCACTCGGCACACATAATCACTCAGCACTGTACGGTACCTGTGTTAACTGTTGGTATGTCAGACTCCAGAGGGGCGGATCCTGCCCAAGCACTAATATAAGCCAATGTGGCATGCTGCGACGTGCAGCCCGATCCCATAATGAGTCAATAAAACCTGTTGTGGCATGCAACCCAATCCCATAATGAATCAATAAAACCTGTTACGGCATGCAGCCCGATCCCATAAATATCACTCACAAATCTGGCCCTCAGGCCCCAACTTAGTCATCAATCTCTCTAGTCTCTCAGGCTCACAAATCTCATGCCAATCAGCTTAAATAATGATAACATGATGTAACAATAAATGATAATAGAGACTGAGACATGATATGCAAATGAATGTATATGACTAAGTACATAAGTGCAGCTTAAGCAAATAACTCAAAAGCAGAAATGACGTTAGTGGGTCCCAACGGAATAGGCATATAGCCTAAGCATGATTTCTAACATGGATCACAGCTCAATTACTCTAACTCGTAGGAATTTCATGGATAGAAACGAGATTAGATAACTGCACAGTACCGCATAATCAACCGAGCCACAATTTCCACGGTACACGCCCACAGGCCTGTCACCTAGCATGTGCGTCACCTCAACACCAACCAAATAACACGAAATCCAGGGAATCATATCCTCAGTACTAAGTTTAGAAGTGTTACTTACCTCAAACCGTGCAAATCATAACTCCAACAAGCCTTTTCCTCGCGAATCGGCCTCCGAACGGCTTGAATCTAGCCACAAAAACTTAATACAATCAGTACAAGCTATAGAAATCGATTCCATACTATAAACCTAAGTTCTTTAACCAAAGTCAAAAAGTCAACCCAAAAAGTCAACCGCGGGCCCAAGTCTTGGAACCCAACAAAACTTACAACACTTGGACACCCATTCAATAACGAGTCCAGCCATACCAAAATAATCCATTTCTGACCACAAATCGACACTCCAATCCTCAAATCTTACTCTCCAATACATGGGTCAAAAATCTCCAAATTCTACCTTAGATTCATGACAAATAGGTGAAATAATCAATGGGCATAAAAAATACATAGACAAAAGTGATCAAAAATCACTTACGTCTTGAAATCTAGTGAAAACCCCTTCAAAAATCGTGTCAATCTGAGCTCTCAAAGTCAAAACATGAAGAAAATACTCTAACCCTCGTCTTTATGTATTCAACCAGAAGTTTTGCTTATGCGGATTCCCCAGCCGCACCATCGGCACCGTTCTACGACATAAAGCTCTCTTTTGTGTCTTTTCATTAAACTCCCGACTAGCCACTTCTGCCGGTCCGGTCCTGCGGTCCAAGCTCTGCCCCTGCGGATCCCTCCCGCTTCTACGATCCCTGAGCCTCCGACCATAATCTGCATCTACAGAGAGCTCGTCGCATGTGCAGCCTCGCAGATGCGAAAAACCCCTCGCACCTGCGACCTCTGCCCAACATATAGAGGACTGCACCTGCGAGCCCATGGCTGCTTCTACGGCTCCGCATCTGTGGCCAAATTCACGCAGGTGCGTTGGCACTAGAACTGATCACACCAGCATCTACACAAGTCCAAAATTCAATCCATTTCGATCCGAATCAAACCCGAGGCCCCCCCGGACCCTATCTAAACATACCAACCCATCTTAAAACATCATTCGAACTTAGTCGAGGCTTTAAATCCCATCACATTACATCAAAAACACGAATCGCACTGCAATTCAAGCCTATTGAAACTAATGGATTTCCAACTCAACCAATGCCAAAACCTATCAGAGCAACTCCGATTGACCTCAAATTTTGTACACAAGTCATAAATTACATAACAGACTTTTTCCAACTTCAAGAATCAAAATCTGAGCCCGGTAACAACAACGTCAACTCTCAGTCAAACTCCTTAACTCTACAAATCTCCACTTTTTTCAACTTTTGCCAATTCAAGCCAAAACTACCTACATACCTGCAAATCGATATCTGGACACACTACTAAATTCAAAATCACAATAAGGAGCTATCAGAACCATCAAAACTCTATTTCGGAGTCGTTTACAAATAAGATAACATCCAGTCAACTCCAACATCTTAGGCTTCCAACCTTGGGACTAAGTGTCCTAATTCATAACATCCCCAAAACCAAACCAACCACCCCAAAAAGTCACAATGCAACAAGTAAACACAGAATAAGCAATAAATGAGGGAACAAGCTTACAATACTCAAAACGACCGGTTAGCTCATTGCACGCATTGCCCGTCCGCTCGGCCAGAGGTAGAGGGTAGGTGGGAGGGGTCGCCCTAGAGGGGGAGGCCAGCCAGGTGGCACTCCGGATATGTTCTATGCCTTTCCAGCCAGACTAGAAGCAGTAGCCTCAGACGCTGTGATCACAGGTATTATTTTATCTGCAGTAGGGATGCTTCGATATTCCTATGTATGTTCTTTATTTTCTCCTTATATGGATCTTTGTCGTGAGTCCTTGGGTGTTCCTGTATATGTGTCCATGCCAGTGGGTGATTCAATCATTGTGGATCAGGTTTACCGGTCCTGTATAGTGATTTTCTATGGTTAGGAGACTAGAGCAATCTTCTGTTGCTGGATATGACCGACTTTGAGGTCATCCTAGGCAAAGATTGGTTGTCTCCATACCATGTTGTTCTTGATTCCTATGCCAAGACCATTACCTTGGCAATGCCAGAGTTTCTTAGATTGGGGTGGAGGGTTCATCTATCAGTACATCTAGTCGGGTTATCTCTTTCTTGAAGGCTCGACATATGGTCGATAAGGGTTGTTTTGCCTATATGGATTATGTGAGGGATACTGCTGTGGAGACTCCCACGACTGATTCAGTGCCTGTCGCGCCTTGTTTTCTTGCGAAAGCGGGTTTCGACACGTGACAAATCTTTTACACCGGTATTAAAAGAAAATAGTCGCCACCTAATAATTTTTAAGGTGTGTTAGGGGACCTATTCGCAAATAACTCTGTTTAACTAGTATATGTCACCAAAGATAGGGTAAGAGCTCAAATGACCTCAAAGAGAACTTGTTAGGCACTCTTCGAGGTCCACAACTGTGGGTCCCGACCAAAGTTTATGCTATGTGGGATTATTGGATTATAATTGTCCTATGTGATTATATAAGGAATTTGAATGTTCTACTATGATGTAAACAAGTGTAAAGAAAATTGTGCAAGAATTAAACTATATAAATAATTAGTATAAGTCTTCGGAGGTCACATGATACAACTTAATTATTCCAAATTCAAGCAGCAAAGAGCGAACAATAAACACATAACGGGGGGGGGGGGGGGGGGG
>MCJB01013992.1:0-67638 GCA_002018475.1 Nicotiana obtusifolia | reverse complement strand
GAGGGGGGTCCTAAGATTTTTAGCCTAAAGGATCACCCCGTGCAACATAAATAATACTCGCAACTCCCTTAGGATAGGGGTTTCTCATTTTATTCAGCAGGCACCAACTATCATCTCCTTCTATCTAATTACTATGTTAGAGTTGTTTACCTAAAGAGCTCTAATTCAATTCTAAACCATGTCCTATGTGTGCTCTACATGTCCCATGCCTATGGTCCAGGAGGCTTTGGACCTACTATTTGATGGTTCTAGACTTTACTTAGGGTGCTCAAAAATGATAAAACGAGGCAGGCATTCAAAACATGTAGGACTACACGTAAAGACAACAAGTGGCTCAAGTTATCCTTCACACATAAGCAACAAAGGCACGCGGGCAGATTCTTGTAGTAGGCAGTAGACAGTTTCAGAATTAAGATGCATTTAGAGTCATTAAGTCCTATAGGCATAGCTTCTATGTGATTCTGATTGCAAGCATCGTACAGGCAGCGTTGTTGTTTTAGACTAACGAATTTGCGATTATAGGTATTACAGACCCTATAGGCATGATCTCAAATCGTTTGCGCAATAAGGCAGTAAAATAGTTCGAAAACTCAGAATTACCAGCGTTTGATTTTATAGACATGCTTCTTAGGCGAGTGACAGTATCTTTTAGGCAGGATTTCTAATAGTTGTCCTTCGAACTTGATTTTTTCATACTTATCCATATAGGCATGTCATCTAGGTGGGGCGGTATAACTGAAAACAACAAAAAGTAGTTGATTAATTAATTAAAACCCTATAGTCATGATATCTAGATGATCATTAGTGAAGCCATGTATTATTGCATCCTATAGGCATACTGTCTGATAATTAAACAAGTACTTATTGGCGTTTGATTCCTATAGACATGATGACTAATAGCACACAACAGTATGCATGGAAACGGGATAGCAATTACTCAAACCAACATGCTTTGAATAGTGTACAGGTATTAAACAAGTTAAGTGAGGTGTGTGTTTCCTATAGGCGTGACTTCTATCAGTGTGTAGAATAGAGCATGTCAAACAAAATAGCAAACAAAGCATGTAGACCCTATAGGCATGTTTTCTACCCCTTTATCCAAAAATAGAATATAACCCAATTTCACTAACTCCCCAATTGTTTGCTTACAAATTATTGCAGGCCCAGATAATGAGTACAAGTACAAATATTACACAAAGAACAACTACAAGCCTAAGAACAGGCCCAAATGAAAGTAACCCAGCATTGACTAGGCCTTTAATAGCCTCACTCTTCACACAACCAGCAAACACAAATACCAGGCTTAGTATGCCTGAATCCGGCACCTAGGTCCAACAACATATATCGCCGAATACCAGGCCCAAGATGCATGGCTTACTTAAACCAACTAATGCCAAACTTAACCATGCAAGTGACAACTACTTAGGGAATTAATTAAACATCTTTTCGCACTTAAATCTTAAAGTTGTATCTAACAGCAGTTCCAACCAAAGCACATAGACAAGATCACATGAAATATTGACAAGTTTGCAGGGCAAGTTAATGCTTGTATTCTCGAAAAGTAAGTTAGAATGATAGGATTGGCCATCATACGGTAGTGAATTATTCCAACAAGAGTTTCAAAAGTAAAAGGATCTAGAGTTAGCCTAGAAGGACTTTAGATAAGAGACTTAAACAGGAGAATTTGGTAGAGTCATAGACATGAACAAGTGGGATACAATAGAATGTCTAACATGAGAGCCTAGTGAAAGTAGCATAGCAGAACAGGTTCAATGAGCAAATACATAGTTGAACATGGGTCAACTTTAAGTCAATATCAGAAGAGTTCATGGTAAACAAACAACATATCGACTTTCGTATCAACAAGAAAGGCATGCATCAAACCTTGTGCTAGTTGGTCACATATAAGAGTAAAGGCTAGATATGAGATTTATCCTAAGGTCTCAAGTAGTAATGAAGAGCACAGGAATACACAAGTCAAAAGCATACACTAGAACTATAAATAGCATGGAAACAGGTCCTAGCTAACAATACAACCTCAGAAACATAGCAGGTTGGGAATGAATGACTTAACAAGGTCTAGAACAGATGAGTTGGTTATTATAATAATCCAGAACAAATTAGGGAGACAAACTTAGGGCAAGCTTCAGGTATCAACATAGACACGGCAAGCTAAACAGGTTTAAAAGAACCAAAAGTCATTTATGCTAAACACATGTGATAAGAATACACCATAATTATAACCTAGGCACGTTCAGATGCTAAGGGTATAGAATCGCCTTTGGAAGCCTTTCCCGGTAACCAAAGTGTATCGTTCCCGCAACCACTTTGGTACTTTATTTATAGCTTTTTTAAGTTATGCAATAGAAGGGGGGGCTTGCGCTTTCACAAGAATACTTAAGAGCAAACAAGGTTACAAAACAAGATGGAATAGTAGGACATTGATTCATAGAAGTTTTAGTGGCACAAAGCATGAATATGATCGAAAGAGAATGAAATTTCTAAGGCAGAGAGACTTATTAGTTTGCAAATTATAACCCTAGGAAAAATAAGAACAACAATCTCAATAGTACTCCAATCATCAATAAGCAAAAAGAGCAGCAGAATCCGAAAATCTCAGTGCGTCAGAGTTTCCAAGGGTTTCAAGTGATCCCCGGGCAGTGCTTGCAATGAGAAAAGAGCAATAATCGAATTTTGGTGGACTTGGCTTTCAGCCGGCCAACGTCTCAAGTTTAGAATAGTAGAATGCATGAGAGTGAGAGGGTAATAGTAGTAGTTCAGTGATAATCACTAAGACGTAGAAGGGGAACGAGGAAGGGGGTTTATATAGTAATAGAAATTGAACAAACAAATAAGGAAATATAATCAATCAACACGAAAAAGGAAAGAATATATCCCATGCCTACTCAATATAATAGAGGAAGTAAGAACTCCAAACCCTAGTTGGAGTCAGATTTAGGGCAAATCATTCACAAGCCCCAATCACGACAAAATCACCGGAGACATACCATATATAAGAGAATTTTCTCTTCTTGAGTGTATAGAACCACAATCACACCTAGAACCATAGAATCAAAGCCAAATGTGTGAGAATCAAAGTTGCCATAAGTATAATGGTAACGAAAGTTACCATATATGAGTGATAAAAGCAGAAAAGGTAAGTAGAATCCGCGTATGAACGTGTACAAGGAAGGAAAAGATAGAATCTCCATGGTCGGCTAGGGTTTAGTGTGAGAGTGGAGAGATGAGAGAATACAGAGGCGGCTGGGTGGGGAAAATAGTCTATAGGGTTTGGGGCGAGGGTTATAAAGAGAGGGGAAGGGCTGTTATGGGCCGTTGATCATTTAAGATCAACGACCAGAGTCGAAAGAGAAGCGGGGTGGGTCGTGAGATGGGTCGCGACCGGGTTAAATGAAGAGGTCGTTTTGTTTGGGCTGCTGAAGGGTTAAATGAATTGGCCAAGTGCCTTTGGCCGGCTTTGGTCCAAAATTAGCCCTCTATTGGGCTATGAATTAAATATACAAAATTTGTTAAAAATAATGTATAAAAAGTAATTAATAAAATAACAAAACATTACTTATAAAGTAAAATGATTTAAAATAATAGCTTAATACATAAAAAATATAAGATGCTAATTTAGCATATATAATGTAATAAATATAATTATGTATAGAATATATGCTATTATTGCAAATGTTGTGTAAATAGCTTTAAAATACAAATGTAATTATATGAAATGAAGTAAAATGTTACAAAACATACATGTGGGTGTAAATAATAAATTTGGATGATTAAGTCATTACAAAATAATTTGAAAGGCTAATTAATAAATATTTGAACAATTTAAATGCAAGAAAAATAAATCTTAAAGCTTTAAAAATTATGAAATTTTTTATAAAATACTTGTATGACTCTTATAAATTGGGTAATAATATAAAATGATATTTTGAAAGTATATATATAATTTTTATAAAATATGAGGGTAAAATTAGGTATCAACACTGCCCGTAGTGCAGGATTTCTCCGATGTATTTCCTTCTAATCTACCAGGCATGCCATCGGAATGTGATATCGATTTCAGTATTGATTTTGTGCCAGACACCCAGCCTATCTCTATTATACCATATCGTATGGCTCGGAAGGAGTTGAAGGAACAACTTGAGGAGTTGCTCGAGAAGGGGTTCATCAGGACAAGTGTTTCGCCTTGGGGTGCACCAGTATTATTAGTGAAGAAGAAGGATGGGAGCATGCTGATGTGCATTGATTACTGCCAGTTATACAAAGCCACTATCAAGAGTAAGTACCTGTTGCCTCGCATTGATGATTTGTTTGATCAATTACAGGGTGCTAGGGTATTCTCTAAGATCGGCTTGAGGTCTGGGTATCATCGGCTGAGGATTCATGCTTTGGATGTTCCGAAGACGGCTTTTCGGACTAGATATGTGCACTATGAGTTTCTAGTGATGTCCTTCGGCTTGACTAACGCCCTGGCTGCATTTATAGATTCGATGAATCGGGTGTTCAGGACATATCCATTTGTCATTGTCTTCATTAATGACATATTGATCTACTCGCGTAGTATGGAGGAGCACGAGCAGCATTTGAGGATTGTTCTTCGGACCTTGCAGGAACAAAAGCTATCTGCTAAGGTCTCCAAGTGCGAGTTGTGGTTAGATTCTGTGGCTTTCTTGGGGCATGTTGTATCAGGTGAGGTATTAAGGTGGATTCTAAGAAGATCGAGGCAGTTTAGAGTTGGTCTCGTCCTAATATAGCGACCGAGATCAGGAGTTTCTTGGGGCTAGCAGGGTATTATCATCTATTTGTAGAGGGTTTTTCATTCATTGCAACTCCTTTGACTAGATTGACCCAAAAGGGTGCTTTGTTTAGATGGTCCAATGATTTCTAGGCGAGCTTCTAGAATCTCAAGACCACATGGACTACAGCACCGGTGTTAGTGTTGCCCTCCAATTCAGGGATGTATATTGTGTATTACGATGCTTCATGCATTGTCTAGGGTTGTGCATTGATGTAGGAGGGGCGAGTTATTATCTATGCTTCACGTCAGCTCAAGCCCAACGAGAAGAATTATCATGTGCATGATTTGTAGTTGGCCATGATAGTTTATGTCCTCAAGATCTGGAGGTATTATCTTTATGGGGTGTCGTTAAAGGTTTACACCGATCACCAGAGTTTGCAGATTTGTTTAAACAGAGGGACCTTAATCTGAGGCAACATAGGTGGCTTGAGTTACTGAAGGTTATTATATTACTATCCTCTATCATCCGGGCAAGGGGAATGTGGTTGCAAATTCCTTGAGCAAAAAGGCCGAGAGTATGGGTAGTTTGGCATTAATTTTAGCAGAGAAGAGACCATTGGCTTGGGACATTTAGTCCTTGGCTAACAGACTTGTGAGGTTGGATATTTCAAAACCCAGTCAAGTTCTTGCATGTGTTGTGGCTCAGTCTTCTTTATTTGATTGGATCAAGGCTCGTCAGTATGATGATCCGTACTTGCTGGTTCTTAGAGAGATGGTGCTACGGGGTGGAGCTAAAGTGGTTACTACCGGTGATGATGGTGTTCTGCGACTCCAAGGTTGCCTATGTGTTCCTAGTATTGATGGCCTAAGAGAGACGATTCTAGAGGAGGCACACAGTTCAAAATATTCTATTCATTCAGGTGCTACAAAGATGTATCGTGACTTGAGGCAGCATTATTGCTTATAACAACAGTTATCAGTCCAGCATCGAGATGGCTCCATTTGAGGCTTTGTATAGTCGAAGATGTCATTCCCTCGTTAGTTGGTTTGAGCTTGGGGAGGCTAGGTTATATGGTACTGATTTTGTAAAGAATGCCTTGGATAAGGTAAAGTTGATACAGGAAGGACTTCGCACGCCTCAGTCCAAGCAGAAGAGTTATGCAGATCAGAAAGCATGTGATTTATCATTTATGATGGGCCAGAAGGTTCTCTTAAAAGTCTCGTCGATGAAGGGTATCTTCAGTATCGGAAAGAACGGCAAGCTGAGTTCGATATTCATTGGTCCATTTGAGGTGTTGGAGTAAATTGGAGAGGTTTCTTACAAGCTTGCTTTGCCTCCTAGTCTATCGGGAGTTCATCCAGTTTTCCACGTATATATGCTCTGGAAGTACCATGCCGACAGTTCACATGTGTTAGATTACAGTACGGTTCAGCTAGATGAGAGCTTGGGTCATGAGAGAGCTAGTTGCTATTGTTGACAGGCAGATCCGCCAGTTGAGGTCTAAGACGATTTCAACGGTAATGGTCTAGTGGAGGGGTCAACCAGTCGAGGAGGAGACTTGGCAGACCGAGGAGGACATGCGGAGCAGATATCCACACTTACTCAGCACTCCAAGTATGATTATAGACCAGTTCGATGACGAACATTTGTTTAAAAGGTGGAGAATATAACGACACGACCAGTCATTTTGCTTTTTAGATCCTTGATCCCCTATTTAAGACTCCCGTATGTGATTTTACTTTTTTATGGCTTGCGAGGATGATTGGTTTGGTTTTGGACGGGTTCGGGTTGAATTCGGAACATTTAGTTCCTTAACAGTGGCCTAAGGTGTCTAAGTTTGACTTGAGTCAACATTTTGAGTAAACAACCTTAAAATCGGGATTTAAAGGTTTCAATATGTTTGTATGATAATTTTGGACTTGGGCGTGTGTTTTGATCAAGTTTCGGGTGATCCGGAAGCGTTTCGGAGCTTAATGTTGAAAGTTGGCTCCTTGAAGGATTTAGAGTTTCTTAAATTTGGTTTGAGGTAGTCTTGGTGTTATTGATGTCCGTTTGGAATTCCGAGCCTGGGAATAGTTTCGTTTGGTAATTTATGACTTGTACGTATAATTTGGCATCATTCCGAGTTGTCTAAGTATGATTTGTCGCGCTCGGAGCTAGTTGAAGAAGTTTGAAGTTCATAAGTTGATTAATTTGGTTTTAGGGTGTGATTATTAGTTTTGATATTGTTTTATGTGTTACGAGGCTTCGAGCATGTCCATATTATGTTTATGAAGTTGTTAGTGCATTAAGACGGGGTTCCAGGTGGCTCGGGTGT
Source organism: Nicotiana obtusifolia (assembly GCA_002018475.1). Lineage (NCBI taxonomy): Eukaryota > Viridiplantae > Streptophyta > Magnoliopsida > Solanales > Solanaceae > Nicotiana > Nicotiana obtusifolia. The sequence goes on along the minus strand of MCJB01013992.1, from coordinate 60,564 downwards.
GTTTCAGACCACCCGGAATTAAGTCCAAATTGAAAATATTGCTGGTACTGGTTTCCTTCTTCGCGAACGCAGAGGGTGTCATGCATTCGCGATGAAGGATTTGAGTCAAGGGTGTTTTGGTTCTTCGAGTTCACGATCATGGGGTAGCGTTCGCGAAGGTTTAGGACCTATAGCCTTCGCGTTCGTGATGTGAGGTAGCATTCACGTATAAGGGAATGGGTCTGGGGGGCAGCGGGGGCGAAGGGAAGGTCGCATTCGCAATCGTGAGGACCTTGTCGCATTCGCGAAGAGGTGTTTGTGGGCCTTGGAACATTTTTCCTTCGCAATCGCGAGGGCCTTTTTGCTATCGCGAAGAAGGACCACTAGGCGGAACACTTGTTAAAAATCGGGACTTAGGCCGTTTTCTTTATTTCTCTCATTTCTTGGCTGATTTTAAAGCTCCTTGGAGAGCGATTATCACCTAGAAATTGAAAGTAAGTGACTTTTACCTAATGTGAGTTTAATACATAGATTATGGTTAGATTTTAACATATAAACTGTGAAAATTAAGGAATTATGCTGAATAACTTAGGGTTTAGTAAAAATGGGATTAGACCACGAAATTGATTATGGAATTGAGTATAATTATATATTTGAGTTTGTAGGGTCATGGAAAACATTTAGCTACAACAATTTTGGGAATCCGGGCACGTGGGCCGACGATGACTTTAGGGACGTTCCTATTTAGGTTGGATAATTAATCTAATAGATGAATTATGAACTTTTAAGCATGTATTGATTAGTTTATACGACCTTTGGCTAGTTTCAGATTGCTCGGCATCAATTTGGGGAAATTAGTGAGGTTGAAGGGACAAGTAGTGGACTTCTAAGCGGGGCAAGTCTCTTAATTAATCTTGTAAGAGGGAATTTTTCCCATAGGTGCTTAAACTGTTATTTGTTAATAATTGTGGGTGTTACTTACGAACGAAGTGACGAGAGTCCGTACGTAGCTAAAATCATGTTTATGTCCGAGTAGTGTAACGACCCGATCGGTCATTTTGAGAATTAGCATTCTGTTTAGTGACTTAAGGTCTCGAGCAACTTCGTATTATGTATTATGACTTAAGTGAAAAGAGTTGACCGGTGTTTTACTTTTGTGTAGACGACTCCATAATTGTGTTTTGATGGTTCCAGTAGCTTCGCATGCGATTTTTGACGTGGGCATATGCCCGTACTTGCATTTGGATATTCCTAGAAGGTTTCGGCACTAATTGGCGAAAGTTGGAAATTTGAAGTTTTATAATGTTCATAAGTTTGACCCAAAGTTGACTGTGATGATATCGAGTTCGGATTTTGCACATTTGGGACTTGTGTGCAAAATTTGGGGTCATTCCGAGTTGATTTGATATGTTTCGGCACGAGTTTTGGAAGGTGGAAGATTTGAAAATTTATAAGTTCGATTCGAGGTGCGATTCGTAGTTTCGACGTTGTATGATGTGATTTGAGGCCTCGAGTAGGTCCGTGTTACATTATGAGACTTATTGGTATATTCGACTGAGGTCTCGAGTGGCTCGGATGAGTTTCAGACGAGGTTGGGATCGTTTTGGATTTTTTGGCTAAGGCTGGTTTGGTAGGGGTTCTGGTATGACTGCACCAGTGGAGCCATGGGCACAGGTGCGGAGCCGACAAAGCCGCAGTATCATCGCAGAAGGGAAAGTGCTGCTGGGAGCGGGACCGCAAATGTAGAGTTTTCTTCGCATACGCGAAGGCGCAGATGCGGTGTGTTTGGGCGCAGAAGCGAGGGGCAATGCAAATGCGGTATTTTTGTTTGCACATGCATGTGCGCAGAAGCGGAACTCTTTCCGTAGGTGCAATGGGCGGCCCCCAGTGCTTCTCCGCAGAAGCGAAGATTTGGTCGCAAAAGCGACGCCGTAGGTGCGCTAGATTTCCTTGCAGGTGCGATTCTGGGCAGAAAGTTAAGGGTCGGATGTTGGTCATTTTTCTTCATTTATTTTGAGTTGGAAGCCTCAGCTTTGGGCGATTTTGGAGTGGTTCGTCACGAATTTGATTTGGGTAAGTGTTCTTTATCCGAAATTGATATATTTCATGATTCCATACTCATTTATATCATGAAATTAGTGAATTGAATGGGAGAAAATGGGAAATTTTGTAAAATCTTTCAAAATTTAAAATGAGGATTTGAAGGGCGATTCTTTATCGGAATTTGATAATTTTTATATGGTTGGACTCGTATCGGAATGGGTGTTCGGATTTTTTGAATTTTATCGATTTTCGAGGTGCGGGTCTGAGGTTTACTTTTTAGTTTTAATTAAAAAACCGAAGTTTTATTATACAGAATTGGTTCCTATGAGTTTTATTTATGTTATGAAATGATTTTTGCTAGATTTGAGCCGTCCGGAGGTTGTTTCACTAGAGAAGGTCATTGTAGAGTATCCGTGTAGCTTCGTCGAGGTAAGTATCTTTCCTAACTTTGTGTGGGGGAGCTACCCCTTAGGATTTTAGTCGTTTGTGCTATTTGTGTAATGTGAAAGCCGTGTACGTGAGGTGACGAGTACGTACTCAGGCTTATATGTGGAAACTCTATCGGTTTAAACTCTTAGGCATCTTTGGTGTATTTAATTGGAAATTGTTGGCACATTGTTACATCCTTTATTCGCCATGTCCACTGTTACATGCTCTATTGGAAGTTAATATTACATGTCACATTCTTTACTTGCTGAGTTTGTTTTTATATGCTTATTTTGAGTAGTTACCATTTTAACCTTTACCTGAATTCTTTATTGTTAAGTTGCCGTTTCATGGAGATACTTTCATTATTCAGTTTATTCTTAAATAATTAATTGGAATTGAAGTTATCAGAAGGCATTAATCTATTGTACTTGAATTTGTGTTTAAAGGAGGTGTTGTCCTTACTGACTTACTTTTCCGTTCATGTTGCTGTTATTGAGACTTTATACACGTTGTGTTGAGCCGTGGGCTATCTGTCTTGAAATTATTGATATCGTTGAATTTTTGAAAAAGGGTTGTGGCTTATGGGTACTTGTGATACGAGCTGATTATGTTGTGTTGTTGTGATGATAATACATGTGAATTGTTGTGTCATTTGGAGGTTGTATACGGAGCATAAGGGTGGAATTCACCACTGTTGTTATACGGGGCATAAGGGTGGCATCTCACTGTTGTTGAATATACAGAGTGATATAGGTAGATATTGTGTTATTGTCAGGGATGAGTGATACATTGGCTATTACACAGAGTGATACGGGTGGCTATTTTACAGAGTGATACGGGAGGCTAATGATATTGTCAGGGTAGAGTGATGCGGGTGGCTATTATACGGAGTGATACGGGTGGCTATAAGAGAGATAGGGGTGGCTAATAATATTGTCAGGGGGGAGTGATATGGGTGGCATATCCAAATGTCCGGACTACGAAATCAACGACCGCTATGCCCGGAAATGCCTGAATCTGCACACGATTGTAGGGTGTAGTGTGAGTACAACCAACTCAGGAAGAAACAAGACTAACTATTGGACTGAAAATAGTAATGAGCTCAGCAGGTACAGTTCGATATAGAATTAATAGTACATAAATGTAGGCGTGCTATCAAGTTCAACAGATAAACTCAATACAAGAAAAATATACGGAGCGATACGGGTGGCTATCAGAGAGATAAGGGTGGAAACTGTCAGGGATGATGTGTGATGGTTTGGAGATATTGTGTTGGTGAATTTGTTTGATGGTGTGACTTTCATTGTGTTTGTTATACCCTTTGCGTGACTTGTTTTGTTGTTTCGATGAGCTATTCGATGTCCTTTTATTACTTATCGATTTGGGTTGCAGCAGTACACTTGCACAAGCATACACTATAACATACCACTTATACTAGCTCATGAGTACGAAACCTGACAGTTATTGATCATGCCCATGTATTCTGGTATTATTTGTTTTCATGTTGCTATTGAGTCAGTGATTATACCCCGCAGATTGTGATTGTGAGCCTGTGATTATGCGGGGCATTTTGTGATTGTGAGCCTGTGATCATGCTGCGCGGTTTGTGATGGTGAGCTTATGATCATGCCGGGCAGATTGCGATTGTGAGCCTGTGATCATGCCGCATGGGTTGTGACTGTGAGCCTGTGATTATTGCCGTGCAGTTGTGATTTTGGCACGTGAGTTGTCCGTGGTGTACTCATACTGCACTTATGCACCTTTTTGTGCAGAGCCAGGTATTGGAGATATCAGATTCGGGCAGAGTTAGCATATTAGTCGCGACAATTCAAGGTAAAGCTACTTGGTCATCGTAGTCCCTTTTAGTAATTTCCTTTCGTTGTACTGTCAGCTTGTATTCGTACTATATTGTATTCCAATATATGAGATATTTCCATGTATTCAGTTAGAGTTCGTGACTCTGTATCACCAGTCTTGGGAAGTTATTATGATTATTGTCGAGTAGGTTTATTTTGCTTTTGTCTCGGCACTTATATTAAACCATGTTTCAAATTATCATTATTAAAAATTGGCTTAATTGTTATAGAAATCGGCACACCTAATCTTATAAACTAGGTGCCATCATGACATCCTACAGAGGTAAATTGAGGGTCAGGACAAGTTGGTATTAGAGCTCTAAGTTCATAGGTTTTATGAGTCACGAGTAAGTTCAGTAAAGTCTTGCAAATCTGTACGAAGACGTCTGTACTTATCTTCGAGAGGCTACGAAACTATTAGGAAAATTCCACTTCTTTCATTCTTGTCGTGCAGATTTGTTTATTTTGGAGTTTGAGTCTTTGTAACTATATTCTCTCATAGATGGTCTACGGGGTTAGTTGGCCAGACACTCGCGCCCCCTACTAGAGCCGCAAGAGGCTGGGGCCGAGGAAGGGCATGCGCCGCAGCTAGAGCACCTATCAGAGCAGTAGTTGAGGAGCCGCTAGTTGCTCTGATTGGGGGACAAGCACCGGAGGCGCCTTTTGTTACCCTCAGACTTCAGGAGACTTTAGCATAGTTCTTGAGCATGTTTGGTACATTGGCGCAGGTGGGATTGGTCTCTGTTGCACCAGTTACTTCGTAGATTGGGGGAGGAGATCAGACTCCTATCGCTCGTACACCCGAGCAGCAGGCTAACATTGGTCCGGTTTCGGTTGGGGTGCCGATACAGTCTGTTATTCCGGTTAAGACTGAGGTTAGGTAGGGGCATCAGAGGAGGAGCAGAAGAGGTGAGCGATTCAAGAGGCATAGTCCACCTACTTTCAGTGGCACAACTACCGAGGATGCTCACGGATTTCTAGAGAAGTGTCATCGTATTCTTTGCACCATGGGTATTGCGGAGGTGTGCGGAGTTGCTTTTACTACATTTTAGCTGTCGGGAGCAGCGTATCAGTGGTAGCAGGTTTATGAGGAGGGCAGACCAGCCGATGCGGCACCACCCACTTGAGCTCAGTTTTCAGAAATGTTCTTGAGGGAGTTTGTTCCCCAGACCCTCCAAGATGCGTGGCGTGCAGAGTTTTAGCATCTGCGTCAGGGCACCATGACGGTGTCAGAGTATGCCATCAAGTTTAGTGAGTTAGCCCGTCACGCACCTACTTTGGTTCCTACAGTCAGAGAGCGAGTCCGCAGATTCATTAAGGGCCTCGGTTATGATGATTCTGCATGGCTCAGGAGTTGTAGACTGATACTCCATTTCATCAAGTGGTGGAGATTTCCAGGATTTTAGTGCGTGTTCGGGGTGAGGAAAGGGAGGCTAAGGAGACCAAGAGGTCTCAGAGTTCTGGAGGGTTCAGTGGATTTTACTCTTTAGCTATGACCCATCATGACGGAGGCTCGGGGTAGTCAGCCAGTCTAATCCGCACTTCAGACTACTCGTGGTGCTCCAGTTAGTTCTTTTAGTGCACCACCGGAACGGGGTTCGTATAGTGGTCATTTTTGTTATTCAGCACAGACTAAGTACGAGCAGCGATGCCCGTAGAGGGGTTGTTATGAGTGGGGTGATACTATGCACATCATGAGGGATTGTCCCAGACTCGGGAGAGGCGGATTTCATCAAAGAACTCAGGCTACATGCTCCATTCCAGTTGTTACTCCACCTGCACAACCAAATAGGGGTGGAGGACAGACAGGTAAAAGGCGCTCTAGAGGAGGAGGCCCGACAAGTTGATATATATGCTATGGTATGGTTGAGGCTGCTACACCAAATTGTGTCGTTAAAGGTATGGTTTCAATTTGTTATAGAGGAGAACTATTCTTATTTTGTTTTGCTTCTCCTTATCGAGGTGAGTCCTCCTATCATGCTTCACATATGGGTGAGTTTCGTGATTTTGTACTATGCTCATGTGTTTACCCCTGTTAGGAGATTCTATGGTGGTAGCCCGTGTCTATCATTATGTTTTTGTTCGTTATGGAAAGCTATGAGGCCAGAAGTGTCTTTCTATTACTCATTACGGTTAGTTGTGATGTGATTTTTGGAAGGTTTGGTTACAATATTTGATTTTGTTTAGTGGAAGGTTTCGGTTGGTATGATGTATATACTACTTGTGATTCAGAGCTAAGTGATGGGATTCTCGCGTTTTCATGTGGTTTGATATGTTTGAATCGGGTTACATGCCGCGGTGGAAGTTATATCAGGATGAGATCCTTGTGATTAGTTTATGTGTTTTAATTCTCCCTTGTGAAATTGATTCGTAGTATGGTACTGATAGGGAGTTGTGCCTGTCGGGCTTCTTTGATAGTTCTTCCATGTGTTCTATTTGCATATTTAGTCATATCCGCATTGTGCTTATTGGGTCTTTAACTTGCGAGGTGTGTGCCCAAGTGGCATTAGAGGTGACTTGTGATTCGGGTGACTGGTTACGGGGTCCTCATGTTTCTTGCATCGTTGTCAGTGTTGTGAAAGTTTGGGACGAGGTATTAGCTGAGATGAGGTTATTTGTCGGTGCTCCATTTAATTATGGGCAGCTATGGCGGCCAGAGGTGTTGTTATGAGCATATGTGTGATGTGTTACGTCATGTGGTTGTACCTTGTGGGTGTAGGTATGAGTTGTAGCAGCTGGTTGAGGCTGGTACCGTGTGTTGATATGGAAATTGGGTCTTGGGAAGTGATCGGATGGTAAGAATTTAGGTTCTAAGGTTATCAGTGCGAGTAACGAAATAATCTTCAATTGAGATGCTGTTGTCGGGCTCATGTGTATTGGGGTGACGTGGGATCATCCGCGAGTATATGTATGGTGAGTACCTTTAGTGGTTTGATGTGTTGGAATGGTTCTTGGCATGTTCGAGGACGAACTTTTGTTTAAGAGGGGGAGACTGTAATGACCCGACTGGCCATTTTGAGAATTAGCGTTTTGTTCGGTGGCTTGAGGCCTTGAGCAGCTTCGTATTATGTATTATAACTTGCGTGCGTGGCCGAGTTCAGATTTCGGACAATTCAGGATCGATTTGAAAGAATACTTCTTGTTCTAGAAGCATAAGTGAAAAGAGTTAACCAGAGTTTGACTTTTGTGTAGACGACTCCGGCATGGTGTTTTGATGGTTCCAGTAGCTTCATATGGCTATTTTGGACTTGGGCGTATGCCTGGACTTGCATTTAGATATTCCTAGAAGGTTTCGGCATAGCGAAAGTTGGAAATTTGAAGGTTTGAAATGTTCATAAGTTTGACCAAGATTTGACTTTGATGATATCGGGTTCGGATTTTGGTTCCGGGAATTGGAATAGCTTCGTTATGTCATTTGGGACTTGTGTGAAAAATTTGGGTTCATTCAGGGTTGATTTGATATGTTTCGGCACGAGTTTTGGAAGTTGGAAGATTTGAAAATTTATAAGATAGATTGAAGCTGCGATTCGTAGTTTCGACGTTGTTTGATGTGATTTAAGGCCTCTAGTAGGTCTGTGTTATGTTATGAGACTTATTGGTATATTCAGACGGGGTCCCGAGTGGCTCGGATGAGTTTTAGACGAGGTTCAGATCGTTTTGGAATTTTTGGCTAAGGCTGGTTTGGCAGGGGTTTTTGTGTGACCGCACCCGCGGAGCCATGGGCCGCAGGTGTGGAGCCGCAAAAGCAGCAGTATCATCACAGAAGCGGAAGTGCTTCTCGGAACAAGAGACCACAAATGCAGAGTTTTCTTAGCATCTACGAAGGCGCAAATGCAGTGTGTTTGGGCGTAGAAGCGAGGGGCAGCGCAAATGCAGTATTTTGGTTCGCACCTGCGTGTGCGCAGAAACAGAACTCTTTCCGAAGGTGCAAAGGGCGGCCTCCAGTGCTTCTCCGCAGAAGGGAAGATTTGGTCGCAAAAGCGACGCCGCAGGTGCGCTAGATTTCCTCGTAGGTGCAATTCTGGGCAGAATGTTATGGGTCGGTGGTTGGTCATTTTTCTTCATTTATTTTGAGTTGGAAGCCCCCGTTTTGGACGATTTTGGAGGGCTTCTTCACGAGTTTGATTTGGGTAAGTGTTCTTTATCCGAAATTGATTATATTTCAAGATTCCATACTTATTTATATCATTAAATTAGTGAACTGAATGGGAGAAAATGAGAAATTTTGTAAAATCTTTCAAAATGTAACATAAGGATTTGAAGGGCGATTCGATACTGGAATTTGATAATTTTGGTATGCTGGACCGAAATGGGTGTTCGGATTTTGCGAATTATATCGGGTTCCTAAAACTTTTATTTTGCGATAATTTTGGTATGCTAGACCGGTGTTAACCTTTGTGTTGACTTTTTAGTTTTAATTAAAAAACCTAAGTTTTATTATTCAGAATTGGTTCCTAAAACTTTTATTTATGTTATGAAATGATTTTTTGCTAGATTTGAGCCGTCCGGAAGTTGTTTCACTGGAGAAGGTTATTGTACAGTATCCGTTTAGCTTCATTGAGGTAAGTATCTTACCTAACTTTGTGTGGGGGAACTACACCTTAGGATTTGAGTCATTTGTGCTATTTGTGTAATGTGAAAGTCGTGTACGTGAGTTGACGAGTACGTACTCGGGCTTACATGTGAAAATTCTATCGTTTTAAACTCTAAGGCATCTTTGATGTATTTAATTGGAAATTGTTGGCACATGCTTTATTGAAAGTTATCATTACATGTATTTAATGGGAAATTCTATCCATTATTCGTCATTTTGCACTATACATGCTTTATTGGAAGTTATCATTACATGTCACATTCTTTGCTTGCCGAGTTTGTTTTTATATGCTTATTTGGAGTTGTTGCCAGTTTGACCTTTACATGAATTCCTTATTGTTGAGTTGCCGTTTCATGGAGATACTTTCATTATTGAGTTTATCCTTAATGCGCTCAAACAAGGATGACGACACCACATCACAAATAAGAATTTCCACCAAGTCAAAAAATATCTTATCTCTCTACTCCGTAAACCGAGGCCTGAACATCCATAGTCCTATTGCTTTTTCTCCTCTAGAACTAAATGTCGAACCTCTAAACCATTGTCATTACCCCAATTTCCCTCCGTAGGATGTCGCGACGACACCTAGTCTCTAAGATTAGGTAAGCCTAACAACATGTGGAAACATTTAAATAAAAGCTTAAAATTTCAAAACTCCAACAATTTCATAAATAAAATATGTAAACTCAATACGTACACCTCCCAGAGCCTGGTGAGATATAAGTCACAAGCTCATGTTCAACAATCCTATACATCATTGTCTATAAAAGTGAAATGAAACAAGGAAGAACATGATAGAAGGGGACTTTGAGGCCTGTGGACGCGGGCATGTGTACTTTGATGTCTCAGAATGCAACTAGTGCACTAGTGCCGTGACTGATAAGATGTACCTGGATCTGCACAACAACATGCACAGAAGTGTAGTAGGAATACACCACACCGGTACTCAATAAGTGCCAAGCCTAACCTCGGTACAGTAGTGAAGAGGTCAGGTCAAGACCCTAATGGAGAAAATAAGAAACAAGACGAAAAATATAACAATATAATGATAATGACAAAGGAAATGAAGAAAATAAGCAATTTATGGAAAGTTAACAACACAGAATTAATACAGTTAATATAACATAGAGGGAAACAAGGATTTACAGGTTAAGGAAACGAACAACCAAGGCAAATACAACAAATAAAGAAACATCGTCAAAGACCACTACCGAGGTACCGCCTCGTAGTCCCAAATCATAAAAGTAACTCACAGTCTTTTCCTAATATCACCGCAGGAGCCTTTATATTTAGTTTTGAAAATCATTTTCTCAAAATAGCACCCCGCGTTTTAGCCTAACTTATCACACCACATGGTTTCTAGTAGCTCCCCTACTAGCCACGCATATAAGGTCCACCTTATCTCACAACATGCGTTTCAACACCCAGACCTTATACCACCGCATGAGTATCAATAGTAACAACATCATGACAAAAACCTCGTGCAAACACCCGAACAATACTCTCAACTATAACAAGTGTGCCAAAGCATAACAACTCAATAAAATAATATTTCACAACTTACACTTTGCCTCAATAGAAACCATGGCCTTTGCAACTCACTATCAAACTTAACAGCAAGATATTCCAAGAATAGCAATTTCAAGTAAGGACATTAATGAATACGAAATAAGAGAAAGCAAGTAACTCAACTAAACATGTAAGGTAATTTGCAAGTAAGAGATACAACAAGTAGACATGTGCAATTAGACTAAACATGATGACTATAACATGTTAAAGTAACTCAACTAAAAAATGAAGAGAAATTACATAACTAAGAACTGGAAATTTCACATTCAGTCAGTGTACGCACTCGTCACCTTGCGCACATGGATTTCACATTTCACAATTATCATAACAATACCAAATCCTAAGGGGAATTTTTCTCACACTAGGTTAGACAAGTCACTTATCTCAAACCAAACTAAATCAATCAACTATAAAGCCATTCCCTCGATTTTCCAACTCTGAACGGCTCGAATCTAGCCAAAATAATTTCATACTATAAATATAACTATAGGAAACTAATTCAAACAATGAAATTACGATTTTTGCAAAGAATTGAGAAATTGACCCAAAAAGTCATCCCGGGCCCGCGTCTCGAAACCCAACCAAAATTACAAAAATGGAACACCCATTCAATATCGAGTCCAACCAAACAAGAATTATTCAAATCCGACCTCATTTCGCCTTTCAAAATCCAAAAATTTAGCCTAAGGAGTTTCTACCATTTTTCCTAAATTTCAAACTCCCAAACACTAATTAAATAATGCAATTATCAATAGATCTGTGGGAATTAATAAAAAACGAGTTAGAATTCCTTAGCCAAAGTCCTCTTTGAAAATCCGTCGAAATTTCGCCTCAAACTGAGCTCTCAAAGTCCCAAAATGAATTATGAAAACAAACCCTCGAATTTCCCCTTTTCTACCAAGCAACTTCCGCTTCTGCGGCCTTTGGGTCGCTTCTGTGACGCCGCAGCTGCGGAAAAACCATCGTAGATGCAGAAAACACTTAAGTCCTAAAATTCCGCTTCTGCACATAACCCTTCTGCTTCTGCAACCATAGCCCAGGCCAGGCCTTGTCTATATCTGTGATATCCTCTCTGCACCTGTGGACTCGCAGATGCAGATAACTCCTTACACCTACGCTCCCAACTGGGTTTAACCAAAATTGCACATGCGATCACAAGCTCGCTATTGCGAGTCCGCACCTGCGGCCAGTCCCTCTGCAGGTGCGATGACACCAGAAGCTGGAAGAGTTCAGCGACTCAACAAGTCCAAATTTCGATCTGAATTCAAACTGAATCACACCTGGGGCCCCTGGGATCCCGTCCGAATATACCAACTAGTTCCAAAACATATAACAGCCCTACTCGAGGCTACAAATCACATCAAAGAACACAAATTCTACGAATCGCAACCCAAGTTCAAGACTATGAACTATGAACTTCCAATTCCAAAACCAACGCCAATTTATATCAAAACAACTCTGATTGACACAAAATTTTTCACCCAAGTCATAATTGATATTATGGACCTATTCTAACTTCCGAAATTGAGATCCGACCCTGATATCAACAAAGTTCACTTCTGATCAAACATCCCGAATTCCTCCAATTCCAACTTTTGCAAAATCACGTCGAAACTACGTACGGACCTCCAAATCAACATCTGGACATGCTTCTAAGACCAAAATCACCATATGGAGCTATTGGAACAATCAAAACTCAATTCCGGAGTCGTCTTCACACAAGTCAAACTACGGTTAATTCCTACGACTTAACCTTCCAACTTAGGGAGTTTGTGTCTCATTTCACTCTGAAACTCGCCCGAAACCAAAACCAAAACCCACGGAAAGTCACGTAACCACAATATAACATAGAGGAAGCATATATTAGGGGATCGAGGCTAAAATAATCAATACGACTGGCCCGATCGTTACATCCTCCCCCTCTTAGAACAAACATTCATCCTCGAACGAGTATAGAGACATACCTTTTTTTTAAAGATTCACTAGGCAGGTTTCCTAGGGTTGATTTTCATAAATATAACATAAAGTACAGTAATGGAGGGGGACATAAACCTTACCTCCCAGAAAAGAATGTGTACACTCTTGGTCGTCAAAGCATGATAACAAATTATGCTTGAACAACTATGATAAGTTAGACCATGGTGATGTAATGATTGTCTATCTTATAGTATCTATAGACAATCATATGTACAAAAACAGTATGAAGTGAATCTAGGTCAACTATACAAAAAAGTACATATGTTCCAAAATCTACTAAGTAAGTGGGTTGAAATTGTTTCCTTCATGTGCAATAGGATCTATTTCTAACAAAATATGGGAATCTTCTAAGTAGTAAGTCAGATAACTAGTAGTAGCAATCTTCAACTTTGCTTTGGCATTGATAGCAAAGAAAGCAGAATTGAAGATGGCTAGCAAAAAGGTGCCTTGTGGCTGGACAGTAGTACTGGCATTGTCTGGTGCATATGATAGAGATTAGAATTGCCTTCATCTTCCAATGAGTGCCGTTAAAAGTATGCTCAGAAGTTTTCTGCTGATAAAGTCTAATGGACGACCATTGCAGGTAAGGTAGGTTTGTGCCCCTAAGTTCTTCCTGCACTGGAGGCTGCTGCTGATAGCTGCTGCTGTAATGGTGGTTGCTTGTAAGGTTGTTGCATTCCTTAGATTCCTCATGTGTATCTGTGTGTTGCTTGTGCTGAGTTCCTGTTTTTGGTGTTGCTGTAGCTTGTAGCTTGTGTTGTAATTCTATGACTTGTAGCTGTTGCTAAGGTGATGGGTGTCTGTCTACCTTGCTACTGTTGCTGCTGTTGCTGCTGTTCTTGTTGCTGCTACTGCTGCTGTTGTGAGGCTGTGTGTTACCTATCTGGTGCTTGTAGAGGTGTTTCATCTTCCAGTGAGTGCTCTGGATAGTAAGATGATAAGTGTTCTGCTGATGAGGTCTGATGAACAGGCACTGCAGGTAAGGTAAGCTTGTTTTCCTACTGCCTTTTTATAGTGGTGACTGCTGTTGATGTCTGCTGCTGCAATGGTGAATGCTGTTGAGGTGGTGACTGAGATTTTGGCTTGCTATTTGTGTGTGGTTGTTTGTAATCCTATTGTAGGTGTAATGGTTGATGGGGTAAGCTTGTGTACGACATGTGATGTCTAATGGATGTAGCTCTTTCTGCCTCAATATGGATATGACTGGCTTAGTTGGTGTGCTTCTGAGGTTGCAGCATTCCCTAGGTTCTTCATGTGTATTTGTGTGCTGCTTCTTCTGAGTTCCTGTATCTTGTGTTTCTGTAGCTTGTAGCTTCTGCTGTGTTTCTGTGACTTGTAATCTCTGCTGAGGCGATGAATGGCTGTCCATCTTGCTGCTGTTGCTGGTGTTGTTGTTGCTGCTGCTGATGCTGCTGTTGTGGTGCTGTGTGTTAGCTGTGTGGTGCTTGTGGAGGTACTGCATTCTGTTGATCCAGTAATAAATGGTATGGAGGGGCCATGGTGATTGCTGCAATAGCAATAGAATGAGCACTAGAAGTGGCTGGCTTAAAGTGTATGTGGATTTGTTGCAGTTGTGAGCTTGTGGGGATCCTATATGTAAAGATAAGGAAGTTGGTCCAGGATAGTATCTGCAGTTGCAATGGAATGAGCATAGTGCTAATATCAAACATTTCCCTTTCAGTACTATCCTGGTCCGATCCAAATTACTAGCCTTGTTAGGATTGGTTATATGGTGTGTGACTTGCATTGTCTGTTGAGCTGATGCTTGTCTATGTTGTGGGCTACTTTTGTGTGATTGTGTGATATGTGACTGTATTTTTATATGATGTTTGAGGTATTTGGTAAATCTTTCTCTCTCTGAATGACTGCTATTGTGGCTGGATATCATGATGGTCTTGCACAGTTGCTGCAGTTGTGAAGTTGTAGAGATCATATGGTGAAGGGTAATGAGGAAGATCCAAGAAGATTGTTGCAGGTGCAATATGATGATCACTAAAAGTGCTAATACCACACATTGCACCTGCATCAATATACTAGACCAATCCTGATTACCTGCAGTGTTGAGAGGGATGTTGGTTTCAGTGGTAGCAGTGGTGGTTTTATTTTCTTTCTTGGACTTCTATTTCTGATTTCTGGGGCTGCTGGTGCTTTGAGAATGTTTTTCTTGCTGCTGGAGTATCAATTGGTGCATCAGTGGACTGGACCAGTCATGCTTACCTGCAATATACTGCAAAAGCACAAAAAACACAAAAACTGTTAGTATAGAGCAGCCCTGTTCCATGAGTGTTCCTGATTGATACTTTCTCTGTTGATATTTCTGTGTTCTTGGGAGATGGTGATTTGAATTGCAGGTATTGATTTCTTGCACATGCTCTTACTATTCATATCCATCAGAATTGGTAGGGAGCAACTATGGTGGAAAGTTGATCTTTTTGGCTCTCCTATGTCTGAAAGCTGGTGTGGCTTTAAGGTCAAGGTATATTTGTCCTCTTATTTGTGCAGGCAGGTCCAATTGATCATTGTAATGTGTTATTGAACTTAGACCATGACTCAATTTTGAGAGGGCATCGGCTGGACAGTTAGCTTCTCTAGAGGCATGTGAGTATTGCAAATCATCACATTGTTGTTTCAGAGTGGTGATCTTCTGTATCAGCATGCAAAGATAATCTCTTCTCGGATCTACGTAGACTAACTTATGGCGTAAGCTAACGTATGCAAATATGGGTTATAACAATTTTCCCCCATATTTGGCAGCACATCTGTTTTCCAACGGTTCTAACAGATTATAATTGGCATTGTGTCTAAAACTAGCTTTTGTACTTCATTGTCCCTTTTTTGGGTCCACCATTTCATTAAATTCATTCTTAATGGTAGCATATAGCTTTGGATGCCCACTGGTGCATTGAAATGTTTCCATATGACTCTAGGAAACTGACCTGTGCTAAAAATGTGATCCACTGCCTCAGCCCCTGGTTTAATGCAGCAAACTCACTTGTTTACAGTAGGATATCCAAATTTAGCTACTCTATCATCTGTAGGCAACTTATTTCTCAGAGCTCTCCATAAACAAAAGGACCATTTAAAGGGGATTTTCCTGTGCCAAGTCATTTTATTGGTAAAAAGGACCTGCTTCTTTTCTCTCAGGGCAGACCATGCTGATGCACAAGAAAATTCACCTGAGGCATTAAGTTGCCATACTGCTCTATCAGGGAGATGTGGGTTGTGATGAATCTGTGTTTGTATGATGTGTGGTATCATGTTCATGGGTGCTATTTGGTTTAGCTTTTGGATGTCCCATTGTCCATCATTCCAAAGTTGTGAAACTTGATGTTGCCAGGTCTACCACCATCTTGCTTGAAACTAGCTAAGTGTGCAATGCCAAGCCAATTGTCCCACCAGAAGGTACAGTTCCCTGAATGTAATCTCCAGTAGATATGGTTGTCAGCTGTTTTCTTGTTGATCATCATCTTTCTCCATGATTGGGATTGCCCAGAATTCTATTTTTTGGATATAGGATGTGATCTTTTGCAATATTTGGCAAGAAGAAACGGGCTCCATAAGGTTTGTTTTATTCTAAACCACCACCACTATTTATATTCCATGTCTTTACAAATTTCATGTATGGATCTTAAACCTATACCACCTTCTTCCATAGGATAGGACAGTTTGTGCCACGAAGCCCAGTGGTATTTGTTTTTTTCTTTGTTCATACCCCAGAAGAAATTTGCAGCCATCTTTTCAATTTGCTTTAGGATAGTCTTTGTTGGTGATACAATTGATAAAAGATGTATAGGAAGTGATTGAAGGACATGTTTGATCAAGGTTAATCTGCTTCCATATGATAGCAGTCTACCTTGCCAACCTCTGATCCTACTGACCACTTTGGAGATGAGACTGTTAAAGTGGACAATTATTTTCCTACCAATGTAGAGAGGGCAACCTAAGTAGGTGATGGGGGATTCCTTCCTGGTAAAACCAGTTACTTGCTGAATTCATTTGATTGTGTACTGAAAAGTAGAATGGGCAGTGAGAAAGTGACTTTTGTTTTTATTGATTTGTTAACCAGATGTCTACTCATAGTTATGAAGAACTTTCATAACTTTTTGCAGTGATTTCCTACCTCTAGATGTGAAAATGATCACATCATCAGCAAAGCTCAAGTGTGTGATCTGAGGTCCCCCTTTTCCATATAGAAACCATTGAAGAAATGGTCATGTGTGAGATTATTCAGCATTCTTGAAAGCAGTTCAGCCCCTAATATGAATAATGAGGGAGATAGTGGGTCACCTTGTTTGAGGCCACTTGTTGAGTGGAAAAAACCATATCTTGTGCCATTAACAATTATGGATACCAATTGTTGGATAGTGTTCTCCACACTATGTCAATGATCTATTCATTGAAGCCCATCATTCTCATCATGATGCAGGCGAAAGACCATGAAACCCTGTCATATTCTTTTGCCATATCCAACTTGATCACTACATTTGCACCTACATTTGGTTTTTTGATTCCTTGGACAATCTCCTATGCAAGAATAATGTTCTCAGCAATACTTCTACCTTTTACCAGGTTAGTTTGGTTAGGAGAGATGATTCTAAGGAGGATGGTTGCCAGTCTGGAACCTATGAGCTTGGATATGATCTTGTTGATAAAGTTACTCAAACTGATTGGTCTGAATTTAGCTAGAGTATTAGGGAATTCCACCTTGAGAAGTAACACCAAACATGCCTGTGTCATATATCTGGGCAGTGATTGACCACAGAAGAAAGCATTTATCACACTGAAAAGATCTATTGAATGATTTCCCAACGGTGTTGAAAGAACTTTCCATTAAGGGCATCAGGACCAGTAGCACTAGTGGGATTCATTGAAAAAACAATGTTTTTGAGTTATTCTATGGTAGGTTCTTTGTTGAGAGTGGCATTGTCCAATCATCATCCTCATTCTTAATTTTATGGATATAAAGTTTCCTTCTCTTGCCTCTGATCAAGCTGTGAAAGTATTTGGAATTAGCATCTCCTTCTTTGAACCATTGCAACTGAGTTTTCTGTTTAAGCACAGCTTCTTCAATCTTCAAATGTCTAGCATATGGAGCGTTGAGTTCATGGGCTGTGACTCTATCTGTCTCTTTATTAGATTGTGCCCAAGTTTCCTCTGTTTTTTTGAGTTTTTCTTCAAATTCCTTTACTTTTTGGAAAATGTCACCATATTCTTGCCTTGACCATTTGGAAAGAGCAGTGCAGAGTGCTTTGGTTTTTTAGTGAAAGATCCACATTGCATTTCCACAGTAACTTCTATTCCAAACTTCTTGAACCAGTGGTAGGAAGGAAGCATTTTCAGTCCAGAAATTCAGGAATTTGAAGTATCTAGTGGCAGTGTCTGTTCTGACATTCAATTCCATGAGAAGGGGTGAATGATCTGATCCTGTAGCAGCCAAATGAGTAATGGTGGTAGCAGGATGTGTAGCAAGCCAATTGTTATTAGTTAGGCCTCTATCAAATCTTTTCCAAACAATTGAGCAAGGATCTCTACCATTATACCAGGTATACTTAGGTCCATAGTAGCCTAGATTAGTGAGTCCACAGTCTTAAATCATGCTCAAGAAATCTAGACTTTTGTTGATTTGATAAGGAATACCTCCTGTTTTTTCTTCAATTGATGCTATCACATTGAAATCTCCAATGACACACCATGGGACAGTAGAGTTCAAAGCTTTGGATCTGAGAGTATCCCATAGTGGTCTCCTTAGTACATGTGTACATTTTGCATAGATAATAGTGATGTGTAGAGTGTCAGCAGCCTCAGCATGTCTAAGTTCTACTGTGATATGTAGTTCATCATGGTCTAAAACAACACCTGAGAAATCCTGATCCCAGAAGATCCATATCTCATTGTTGATGTTTGAGGAAGCATGCTGCATGGATAATTGGTTTTGTAGTGATTGATGTTAGAGGCATCTAGGAAAGGTTCCAGGATAGCTATGAAGGAGAGTTTGTGGATGTGTTTTAATGTTTTGAGCCTCTTAATGGCTCCAGAGGTTCTGATACCTTTGATATTCCAAGTGAGTGTGCTAATCATTAAAACTGGGAGGGGGAGTTTGCTTTTTTGTGGGGCAGTGTTGCTTCTTGCAGCTTTGCTTCTTGTAAGCCTTGATGATGGGTTATAGGCTCTAAGAGATAGACCATAGTTGTTCATCACATCATGGTGTTGGTATACTCCATTGATGGCATCCACTTAGAGGTCACAATGTTGTTCATCCTCTGATGCTTCACCAAGGTCACCTTCGTCCTCAACTCTTCCACTCATCTCATCTTCTGAGAGGATAGGCCTGTATTCATCATGTTCTGGGGGGTGCTCATTCATAGGGCATTCTTCCAATGGAACAGAGGCGTTGGCTTGTGACTGAAGAGAGGCAGTTCCTTCTTTATCTTCATGGGCTTGAGCATCCAGTGAATGTTGTGATAAGGAAGGATCAAACACAGTTTCTTTGTATGATAATGACTTTTTAGCAAAGCCAGTCTCAAGGTTCCCTTGTAGTTGTGCAACTAGACCTTGAGGTTAAAATCTGAGATCCTTGGGACTATCAGTTGGTTCATTTATGGTGATCCCTGTGTTTTGTTTTCTCATGGATTTTCTTTTCTTCTGGCTTGGTTTATTTTTGGATTTTGGGGATTATATGCTGAAGTCTGCTACTACATGAGCTTTTCCTTTCATGAGTCTCCTTGTAGCCTCATTGTGTTGATATGGTAGATCTTCATATGAGCTGCTTAACTCACAAACATCATCTTTCCTTGTAATAGCTTATTGTATGTCTGTGTTATCAACTGGGACATGCGCAGAAGTGGGAGTTTGGTCCATCCTATGGTCAGTCAATTGTGCATTTGCACACTCACGCAAAACATGAGGAATCCCAGCCCCAAAAGGTGCCCCAACCTATATTGATCTAGGTTTATCCTGACAAAACTCCATTCCTCCAGTAACTTCATTGACAGCAGAATTGACAGAGGGGTGTGCGGGTGGGATACAAGTTTTTGTGCCCCAGAAGTATTGGTATGGGCCATTGTTTCTAAGGTAACCTGATGAGGAGTAGAGCTATTACTTGGCTGTGTGATCTTGCTGAGTGACAGATTGGATGCAGCAGCAGGTTGTGCTATATTATGCTTTGGCAGGTAAATTTGTTGCTGCTTCTTGCTGGTTTGGGAGGTGCCTTTGAAGTGTTTTTTCGTTTGTTTTTGCCATTCATCATTTGAAGGAGGGGCTCCTGCTATTTCATGTGATCCTTTGTTGCTACATGTAGTGTAGGATTCTAAATTCTTACCTTTTGAGGACCTGTTGTCTGACTATCTTTAGTGGAAATTTGAGTAGAGAGCTGTGGAGTGTTCGTGACAGTTGCTGCTTCATCTTTTTTCCTCTGGCGTTCCTCTTTCTTCAATTTAGTTTGACAAGTGTGGATAGCATGACCTTGGTGTTTGCAGTATATGCAGTATTTAGGGAGATTATCATATTGGATCTCTAGCCATTGCCCCTCACCATTAACATCCTCATCATAGCCAACCATACATGGGTAGGTCTATCTTTAGTGAGGTCCATCTGCATTTTAACCTTAGCAACACCACCTCTGGTTTTTTGAAAAGAGGCAAGGTCTAAGAAGAGTTTGCCAATAGGTGATAGCAGTGGGGTTAAGATATCCATATAGTACAAGTGCCAAGGTAGTTCTGGGATGAAAATCCATATAGGTACAATTGGTGAGTCTTCATTAGGTTTAAAGGCAGGATTCCAAGCCTCCAACTTCATCAGTTGTCCTTGGATGTACATGTACTGCTTAGTCCAAACTGTGGCATGATCATATTCATTGTCCAGATCAATATTCATTGAAGTGTGCTATTTTAACACCGCCTATAAGTTCAGTCTGGGCTATGAAGCTCTTTCTAATCACCTCCATTCTTGGCATGGTGTTGAGGAATTTTCCTACCACAGTGAACTTACATCATTCTGCAAATTTGATCATGTAGTCTTCTCTTTTGAAAATCACAGTAGGTTTCCCTTGCTTTGTGGTAATTACTGGTGGAGTGAATTGTACCGGAGCAATTTCAGCTTCATGTCTGGCTCTTAGTCTAGTGACAAAGGATTGAGTGATAGTAGGGGGAGGTGGAGTTGAACTGGTTTGTGTTTTACCTTTTGTGTTACTGGTGGTTCGTTGAGGTGGCTTGGTGGGGGTTGTTGTATCTTGAATTGCTGGTGTGGCACTAGGTGGGGCTAGTGAATCTCTAATTAGTGGCTTTGGTCCTTTTTTGGAGTTTTTTGGCTTGTCAAAGTTAGAGAGAATTTTAACTGGAGCTTGTGCTAATGTTGAAGGCTGTATTTTGGTCTGGTTTTCCACAGTAGATGACAGCAGAACAATATCATTGGTGGCCTTAATTTCTGAGGGAGATGGTTGAGTTTGATCACCAGTGTGCGTATCTATTTCTAAGAGAGAAACTACATTGCCAATATTACTAGTACTTGTGGAAGAATTGGAGTTGGGGTTTGCTGCCTTGTGAGATACCTGAAGCACTGGGTCATTACTGTCGATAAGCTGTGCTTCACTAGAAGGAGGAGGCCTATGATCATCAGACTTTTGAGGTGATTCTTGCATTTTTGATCGACGACTCATTTCCTTATGAGCTAGAGATTGTTGAGGAGTGGCATGATCCTTCATTGGGCCTCGGACGTGTCTTATGCATTTTGTCGAACACCTGGTGGGCGCGACACTATTGAAATTTCTTTTTGCAATATTGTGACGATTGGCTCAATAGTAGCTTGGTGTGATGGTCGGAAATCAATCTCCTGAACAGCAGAACTCAATTTGCATTGGTTTTGGGCCAAAGAAGGAAACGCGGAGATGACCTTCAGCTTCGATTCAGGGTTGAAGGTTCCAGGACATTGTTCAGAGAAGGGCTAACAAAAAGGAAAATCTTGGGGGAGAAAAAGTTAAGTTTGAATGGATTACAAGAACAGTACCCTCATATTCTCGACAACATCAAATGAGAAAATGGGAGTATTTCACTACGGACCCTAAAGAATACAATAAGTCAATGGTCCGAAAACTCTATGCATCCTATGGAGCTTCAAGAACGGGGTACCACAGATGCAACAGAATATTCACGGGCATCGTACAGGTTCGGGGAAAGAGCGTGTTTTGCGATAGTGAGCATATTAATGAACTCTGCTTCCCCGATTGGCAATCAGGCACAGCCGAGTACGATGCCAAGTACTCCAACAGAGAAAATGAACGAGGGTGGATAACGTCCATGGTTGCCAATGGGACTCCAGCTTGGATACACCCTGGAAAGAAGATATTCAAAGAGGACCTCACAAGGGAGGGAAAATTTTGGCTGAACTTCGTCACCTCCCATTTAATACCGTCTAGAAACGAAATAGATATATGCATTGAGAAAGCACTTCTCATTGCATGCATCATGGCCGGTATAAAAATTGATGTGGGGAGTCTCATCTTCCAGGAAATTGGCATCCGGGCAACGCAGCGTGCCACATCACTTCCTTTTCCGAGTTTGATCACAACTCTTTGCCAAGCGGTGAATGTGCCCTTCTTGCCACAAGCTGAAAAACTCAGAAAGTCAACGAGGGATATAGACATCACTCGTATCAGTGATTCTGCTGCCCCAGCAGAGACCCCACTTCAGGACATTGACTCCCAAACTCTCCCATCTCCCCAAGATCTAGAAGCCTCCACTGCTACTGTAGAACCTAAACCCCCATCCACCATGGGTCCACCTTCTTCAATAATGCCAGCCCTTTCAAGACTTGGTCTAATTGCACAACACGCCAATGCCAAAGTGGACCAACTCTTGAAAACCCTGCCCCACCTGATCAAACAAGCCCTGACTCCTATTCAAACGTCAGTGACCACTCTCCAACAACAACAAACATTGTTCGGGGATCGTTTGAACAAACTTGAGTCTAGGGTTGAACAGATAGAAAGAGGTGAGGTTAGGGGTTTACCCCAGCTGGGGGAGGAAGTAAAATCCATGAAGACCGAACTCCAGAAAATGCAAAATTTGGAGTTCGACATAGAATCTCTCCTCCCCAAAGAGGGTGACCAGAGTGCAGACATTGCTGCACCAGACTTGGGGTTGGACTTCACTGCTCTAATGGCCGACATTGCACCTTCGTCTGCCAAAGTGCCTCATCCTCCAGCTTCTCTGGTACTGGTAGATATTACTGATGACGAGACATTGGGGCAGTCATCAGAGTTAGAAGGGAAAGAGACAGAGGATGCCAGTTCATGGTCTAATGAGGGTGATGACCCTAAGGAGAAGGGCAAAGCAATTACTGCGCCAACAGTGAGAGGGCCATACAGCACTCGCTAGCGGATGTGGCCGCCCTTGCAGACTCATCGGCCACACAACCACCAATGGGCGAAGCTAGCAGCTCAGCAGCCCCACCACCTGCTCCAGTTCAGTCCCAGAACCCTCCTGCAGCTTCAAAGGATTCCTAGGCTACTAAATTTCTTCGTGCAAATGCGCCCCAGGGAGCCCCTTGCACTCTATCTTCTTTTCTTATGCATTGGGGATAATGCATGATTTCGGTTGGGGGTGGTAGCATTATCTGTGTATGTAATCTATTTTCTGGCATGTTTAGCGACATTGATAATTGTAATATATGTAGTAATGATTCATGATTTATGTATATATGCTGTTGTAGTTAAATAGATAGTGAAATGAAGTTTGTCAATAAAATCCCCTTGTTTTTTCAATGCCGGGTTCTTTTTCAAGGGTGTAATAGTAGAACCGGGTTATCAAAATGAACCATATTGACTGGGATGGTGAAATTGTTTAGTATCAAGTATGTAAATCTGTGTGTAGATTATACCCTTGTTAACAAATCAAATTGTGTGAACTTGTGGCTTACTCTGTAACTCTAGATTCACCAGTAGTCATGTATTTATACATGAGGAAAGCCTCAAGTGGCAAAATGTTAACTCTAAAGCTATAAACTATGTTAACCGAACAGTTTGTGTGCCATGTGTGTGAGCTCTTTGTTTAAATAGTTCTTGTGTTTGCTTCTGCCATCTAGAACTTGCCCGGTTTGTTTTTCGATGCTTACTATAATTACACTGAGTTGGAGAGAGGATCTTAAGCATTCTTTATTAATTTATGAAACCTTTCTAGCCTTGTTAGCCTACTTGTGCATAAATAATATCACTAGTATCCTATTTGAGCCTCTAGCCTTTTCCTTGGCCTTCGCATTACAAACCTTTCCCGTTCGTAAAACAATGACCTCTTTTGAATCCATTCCTCCTTGAACATTGAGAATAGGGCTAAAAGCCTAAGTGGGGGTGTGGGTCAAAATGGAAATGAATAAGGCTGTGAAGTGAGGGTGAAGGCCTATACCTCAAAGTGCAAATGGGAAGTTATGAAAGCTCCAAAGAAAGAAAAAAGAAAAGAAAGAGACAATACTTATATATGTATTTACAATAATGGAGCTCTGAAATTAAGTAGAGAGGTATTTAAGGCGGGTCCACTTTGGGAACTAAACGCCATTGAGGCTATGGGGTTGAAAAGAAGCAAAATGTTGAAAGAAAGAAAAATGTAATTAGTGTTCAAGGAGGATCTAGTCACACATATCTAAATTTTTATCCTACCCTTCCTTAAACCTACATTACAAGCTTACAAAGTCCTTAGGTGATCTCCAACTGAGTGTTCTTAGAAGTAGGTGATGAATTAAAATAAGGGCAAGCCTATGGTATGGCATGTGGTGACACTTGAAGTTTTGTTCTGAGAGTGAGTGTATTAGCACTTTAGTCCCTTGTATTGTTATGATAAATATTGTGAGAGTGAGACTTTCTTTCCAGTGAGGGCACATAAATTGCTAGGTTGATAGAAAGTTGAGTTTTGAGTAAAGCATAAATTCATTCAGCTGAAGGTAGCCTTTAGTTACTTTGTTGAGGCTCAAAGTTCACAAGTTGATTGGTTGTCCTTGAATACACTGATGATTCAGGGAGGGTAAAGTATTCAAAGAGATATACTTGAGATGCGAACAACAAACACCGTCCATAGTCAGTAATGTTTCATGTTTGATAAGTAGAGTCTAGAATAGGATAGTATCGTTTTAGTTTCTTGAGGAAAAGCAAGAGTTTAAGTTGGGGGTGTTAATGTGCCGGGTAATTTCGGCACATTTTGATACTACTTGCTTAGAGTTTAACTTGTTTTACATGCAAATTCTACCGATACTTATGTAATTTTAGTGTATTTGCAGCACATCGAGTGTAAGGACCCAAAAGCTCGGAAAAGAGTTAAAAAAGCCAACTGAAGACAAGAACAGAATTCAACAGCATCGCAGATGTGAGTATGCAGTCACAAACAGCACATGCGGACAACATATTTCACGAACAAATCACAAACAGGGACAGAACTCTGGGCACTTCTTCATGTCAAGAATGGGGTCGCATATGCGACCGCAAAACAAGAATGTGAACCGCAAACTTGTACTGTGAAATCGCAAACGCAAGCAGAGTTTCTGGGTGAAAATCGGGGTGAAGAATGCGATCGCATTTTGCGATCGCATAATCAACACGCGGACCGCAAAACCATAATGCGATGAAGGCAAAACTCTTGGGTTACATATACGACAGTCGAGGAAGATTTGCGGTCCACATTTCTGTTTTGCGACAGAAATGCGGTCCGCATTATTAACACCAGGGGCAAATTAGTCCAGACCTCGCCTCAGGTTTTGGGCCTTTATAAATAGGTTTAATAGGGTTTTGTGAGGGGATCTTGTCAGACTTGAGAGTACAAAGTACGGGCAATTAACTAGTTTGAATTCTTGGAAGCTTTTGTGATCAATTACACTATATTTTGTAAGATTATGACAATTACTATTCTTTCTTATTCAATGTTCAGCATGAGTAGTTAAGTTTAAACGCTAAGGTTGTGAACCCTAGATGGGTACAATGTTATTGAGATTTTGATATTGAATATGATTTCAACGGATGATTGATATTTATTTACTTCTTATTCTTCAAACAATTGTTAATGGTTGCAAACATTAATGAATGCCAATTAATTCTATCTTTGCTTGGGATAGTGGGATAGAATTTGGTAGAAGTAAATAACAAAGACTCAAGGCTTTAAACCTTGTTTAATAAAATCGCTTAGAAATAAGTGGGTTTTAATTTGACATTAATTGATTATTCTTAATCACAACTCTTTTGTATTTGGGAAAATCATAAAGAGGATATATTATCAAATTATTGGAAAATATTGGGTAGTAAATTAGGTATCAATTGCATATCAAGAAAGTTGTCCGTTAGAAATATACAATATTAATATCAATAGCATTATATTACATTAAGGGGAACACAACCTTGGTTTCTTTAATTCATATTATTCACATTCACAATATTGCAATCAGTTTTCGTTTACACTTAAGTTCAATATTCCTTTTAATTACAATTACTTGATAGAATTACGACTTAGTCGAGTATTACACTAATTAGATAAACGTTTCACACCTATTCCCTGTGGGATTCGGCCCCAACCTTGTTGGGTTATTATATTTGACACCGACCGCTTACACTATTTTTAAGGTGTAATTTGAGCGTATCAGTTCACGAGCTACTTTTCGCATTCGCAAAGGCTTACTCCCACCTGCCTTCCCGTTCGCGGTCCTTATATCGCGTTCGCGAAGAATAACAACTAAGCTCCCCTCCCAGGCCCCATAACCCTACGCGTTCACCAGAGGCTGGTCGTGTTCGTGAAGGGTAAACTCCCCCAGTGCGCTGCATTTGTGACCAAGCCATCACATTTGCTATGAAGAAATCCTCACTAGTCCCTAATTATCCTTCATGATCGCGAAGAAGGATGAACAAGATATCAAAAATCTCAGAAACCAGCAATTGCCTAACTTTAAAAATCACTCCGTAGATTATTAGAAACTCACCCGAGCCCCTCGAGCTCCAAAAAAACATGCACACAAGTGTAATAACATTATAAGAACTTGCTCGCGCGATAGAAACACCAAAATAACACCTAGAATTACGAATTGGACAACAAAATGAATCAAATTTTCAAAGAAATTTAAGAACTTTCAATTAACAACTGGGTGTCCGAATCACGTCAAATCAATTCTGCTTTGCACCACATTTTGCAGACAAGTCATAAATAGTGAAATGAACCTATTCTGAACTCCAGAACCGAAATCTGAACCCGGTAGCAACAAAGTCAACCTACAATCAAACTTAGGAATTCTGTAAACCTTCAAGTTACTAGTTTTCAACAAATCACGTTAAATCAAGTTAGGGACTTCTGAATACGATTCCGGTCATACGCCCATGTTCCAAAAAATGGTATGGACCCACCGGGACCGTCAGAATACTAATCTGCATCTGTTTACACAAAATGTTTACCGTAGTCAACTCAAATCATTTTAAGGTTAAAATTCACATTTTCACATTAAATTTTTTCAAAAAAAGACACGGACTATGCACGCAAATTGAGGAAGGCTAAACGAAGCTATTCGAGGTCTCGAAACACATAAATGAGGGCTAAAACTCAAAATGACCTACCGGGTCATCACATTCTCCACCTCTAAAACAAACGTTTACTCTTGAACGGATATAGAAAGGTAGCTGGATTTGTGAAAAGGTGTGGATATCTACTCCACATGTCGGACTCAGACTCCCACGTGGCTGCCTCAATTGGATAACCTCTCCACTGTACTCTAACTGAAGGATAACTCTTAGACCTCAACTTCCGTACCTGCCGGGCTAGAATAGCCACCGGCTCCTCCTCATAAGTCAAATCCTTGGCCAACTGGACTGAGCTAAAATCTAACATATGGGACAGATCACCATGATTTTTTCGGAGCATGGAGACATGAAGCACCAGATGGAATGTTGATAAACTAGGTGGCAATGCCCAGTCTTAGGCAACCTCACCCACTTTCTCAAGAATTTCAAAAGGTCTGATATACCTAGGGCTCAACTTGCCTTTCTTTGCGAACCTCATCACACCCTTCATGGGTGAAACCTAGAGCAATACCCTCGCTCTAACCATGAATGCAACATCACGAACTCTCCAATCGGCATAACTCTTTTGCCTAGACTGGGCTGTGCAAAGTCGATCCTGAATCATCTTTACCTTTTCTAAGGCATCCTGAACCAAATCGGTACCCCACAACTGAGCCTCTCCTGGCTCGAACCAAAAAACGGGCGAACGTCACCGCCTCTCATATAATGCTTCATAGGGAGCCATTTGAATACTCAACTGGTAGTTGTTGTAGAAAAACTCCGCAAGCGGCAAGAACTGATCCCAAGAACCCCTAGAATCCATAACGCAAGCGTGAAACATATCCTCATATATCTAAATGGTGCACTCGATTTGTTCATCTATCTGGGGGTGAAATGCTACACTCAACTTAACTCATGTGCCTAACTCACACGGTACAGCCCTCATAAGTGCGAGGTGAACTGCATACCTCGATCAGAAATAATGAACACGAGCACACCGTGAATGATCTCGTGAATATAGATCTCAGCCAATCGCTCTGAAGAATAGGTAACTACCACTGGAAAGAAATGTGTCGACTTGGTTAACCTGTCCACAACGATCCATATCGCGTCGAACTTCTTCCATGTCCATGGGATCCCATCAACAAAATCCATGGTAATACGCTTCCACTTGCACTCAGGAATCTCGAGCCTCTGAAGCAAACCACCTAGCCTCTGATGCTCGCACTTTACTTGCTGATAATTCAGACACCGAGCTACATATGCAACAATAGCCTTCTTCATTCTCCTCCTCCAATAGTGCTGCCTCAAGTCCTGATACATATTGGATGCACCCGGATGAATGGAATATCGGGAACTGTGGACCTCCTCAAGAATAAACTCACGAAGCTTGTCCATATTGGGCACACAAATCCGACCCCGCATCCGCAAAACCCCATAATCTTCAATGGTAAACGGCTTGGCAACACCGTACCATACTTTGTCCTTAAGGACAAGAAAATGTGTGGCGCCATACTAACGCTCTCTGATGCGCTCATACAAAGAAGATATAGAGATCGTGTAAGCTAGAACACGTCTGGGCTCCGAAACATCTAATCTCATGAACCGGTTAGCCAAATACTGAACATCTAATGCTAGCGGCCTCTCCCCAACTGGAATATACGCAAGGCTACCCATACTCGCAACCTTTCTATTCAAGACATCGGCCACCACATTTGCCTTCTCGGGATGATATAAAATGGTGATATCATAGTCTTTCTCCAACCACCTCTTCTGCCTCAAGTTGAGATCCTTTTTCTTGAACAAATACTGTAGACTCCGATGATCCTTAAACACCTCACACGACATGCTGTAGAGGTAATGCCTCCAAATCTTCAACGCATGAACAATGGCTGCCAACTCTAGGTCATGAACAGAGTAATTCCTCTCATGAACTTTCAACTGTCGTGACACGTATGCAATCATCCTGCCATCTTACATCGATACTGCACCGAGCCCAATACGAGATGCATCATAATACACCGTGTAAGATCCTAAACCTGTGGGCAACACCAACACTTGCACCGTGGTCAAAGCAGCCCCGAGCTTCTAAAAGATCAACTCACACTCATCCGACCACTTGAACGGAGCACCCTTCTTGGTCAATCTAGTCAATGGAGTTTCTGCGGATGAAAATCCCTCCACGTACCGGCGATAATAACCCGCCAAACTCAGGAAATTTTAAATCTCTCTAGCCGAAGTAGTTCGAGGCCAGTTCTAAACTGCTTCGATCTTCTTATGATCCACTTTTATGCCTTCGGCCGATACAACACGCCCCAAAAAGGCGACCGAGTTTAACCAAAACTCACACATTGAAAAATTGGCATATGACTGTCTCTTAGAGTCTGAAGTACAATCCGAAGATGCTGCTCATGCTCCTCTCGACTGCGGGAGTAGATTAAGATATCATAAATGAATAAGATCACAAAAAAATCCAAATAGGGCTTGAATTCTCGATTCATCAAATACATAAATGCTGCTGGGGTATTTGTCAACCCAAATGACATCACTAGAAACTCATAATGCCCATACGGAGCTCGAAAAGTCGTCTTAGGGACATCTGATGCCCTAATCATCAACTGATGGTAGCCAGACCTCAAATCAATCTTCAAAAACATCTTGGCACCCTGAAGCTGATCAAATAAGTCATCAATTCTCGGCAACGAATACTTTTTCTTGATAGTGACTTTGTTCAACTGCCGATAGTCTATGCTCACCTCGTCGAACCATCTTTCTTCTTCATGAACAACACGGGTGCACCCCAATGAGAGACACTAGGTCTAATGAATCCCTTATCAAGCAAATCCTGCAATTGATCCTTTAATTCCTTCAACTCCGGCAGGGCCATATGGTATAGTAGAATAGAAATGGGTTGAGTGTCTAGAGCCAAATCAATACAGAAGTCAATATCTCTATCGGGTGGCATCCTCGGCAGATCTGCAGGAAACATCTCTAGAAACTCGCACATAACAGGTACTAATCCATGGAAGGAACCTCTGACACTCGAATCACGAACATATGCCAAATGTGTTAGACATTCCTTCTCGACCATACACCGAGCCCTCACATAAGAAATAACCCTGCTGGTAGAATGGCCAGGAGTCCCTCTCCACTCTAAGCGAGGCAACTCGGCATGGGTATGGTCACCATCTAGGCGTGACAATCCAATATAGCATGATAAGGTGATAGCCAGTCTATGCCCAAAATAACATCAAATTCTACGGTATCAAGAAGTAGGAGATCTACATTAGTCACAAGACTCCCAATAGTAATCACACACGAGCGATAAACACAATCTACAACAATAGAATCTCTCACAGGGTTGGACACATACACAAGAGCACTCAAGGAATCACAAGGCACAACCAGATATGAAATAAAATAGGACAACACGTAGGAATAAGTAGAGCCTAG
Source organism: Nicotiana obtusifolia (assembly GCA_002018475.1). Lineage (NCBI taxonomy): Eukaryota > Viridiplantae > Streptophyta > Magnoliopsida > Solanales > Solanaceae > Nicotiana > Nicotiana obtusifolia. The sequence continues at coordinate 30,155 of MCJB01013992.1, read as the reverse complement.
ATCAAATAGAACTGAAGTATCTCTATGCAAAACAGGAACAATACCTGTGATGACGGTGTCAGATGACTCAGCCTCAGGTCTAGCTGGGAATGCATAAAATCGGGGCTGGGCCCACCATTCTGACCTTCGTCTCTCAGACGGCCTCTAGCTAGCTAGTCTCTACATCTGGCAGTTTGACTCCTGCCTCTAGCTGGCTGAGCGAGCGGTGGAGTAACCGGTGCCGGAATCATAGCATGAGACCCTACTGGTGCATGCCGCCCTGTGATATTGGGCAAAATCTAGAAAGGTGCCTCGAATCTCCACAAGTAACAAGCCCTCGGCTGCTGTTATTGTTGACCCTCGAACCGGCCCTGTCGAGCTGGATAACCACTTTGATGAATCTGGATCGGAGGTGCACTAATAGGATCCGGTGGTGCACTGTAGGCTAGCTGCTCAGGATGAGACACAGAAGGACCACGACTGCCCAAAGCACCATGGGATACTTGAAGCGCTAACTGAAATGGCCAGGGATGATGGCCTCTACCAAAAGTACCCCTTCCTCCTGACGAGGCACAACTGAAACCACCAAAATGATGAAGCCTTTTATCATACACCAGCACCCTTTCCTAACCACGAACCATCTCGATCTAGTAATATCTATGGCCCTCTGAAAATAAATATCATCTTCGGTTTCCTTGGCCATGTGTAGCCTGATAATGAAAGTGAGCCCATCAAAGAGTCTCCTCACTCTCTCCCTCTCAGTAGGAACAAGATAATGGCGTGGCAAGCTAGGTCCACAAATTGAGTCTCATACTGGGTAACAGTCATACTACCCTACTAAAGATGCTCAAACTGCCTGCGGTAATCCTCTCTCAGAGTGACAGGAATGAACTTCTCTAGAAATAGCTATGAAAACTGATCCCAGGTAAGTGCAGGTGAACCAGGTGGTCTAGTCAATATATAATCTCTCCACCATCTCTTGGCAGAGCTGATCATCTAGAACACTGCAAAATCGACCACATTGGTCTCAACTATACCCATGTTGCACAATACCTCATGGCAATAATCCAAGTAATCTTGTGGGTCCTTAGAAGGTGTACCACTAAAATAAACAGGGAAGATCTTGGCAAACTTATCCAACCTCAACAACGCCTCAGAACACATAGCGGGCCTATCACCGGCCTGCGCCGCAACAACCGGCTGAACCACCCCAATTGGCTGGGTTGCTGGAGTGTGATATAGGGGAGCCGCCTGCTTTGGGGTGTGAGTAGCGGGAGTTTGTGCTCCTTCCCTAGCCCAAGAGATGGCTGGTGCAACCGAAAATGCATCGGGCTGGGCCACGCTCTCCATAAGGTCCACCAAGTGGACTAGAGAGTCCTGAAGCATTGGAGTGGCTATGAAGCCCCTCTGGGACCTGAGCTGGTCTGACAGGCACGGTATGAGCTAGGACATCCTCCTCGTGATTAATCTGAGGCTCCACTGCAGATGCTGCTGATTGAGCTCTAGGCTGATCTCTGCCTCTGCCCCTGGCAGTAGCTGCCACAGGGGCTCCGGCTGCGGATGTTATATGTGTTCCCCCCATTTGTGAGAGAACAAGAATATAATGGTTTAATGATAGAATCAAAATTGCATGATAGAGAAGGAAAGAAGTGAAATTTTTCTAAACTCCATAACCACTGAAAGATAAGTAGAGACGTCTCCGTACCGATCCTCCAGACTCTACTAAGCTTGCTCATGACTCGTGAGACCTAGGCAACCTAGTGCTCTGTTACCAACTTCTCACAATCCGGAATCTCAACCTCGGGGTCATGATGGCGCCTAACATGCACTTGCTATGCAAGCCGACATGAGATAATTAATTAGCCAATTTTTAACAGTTTAAACACAATAATGACGTACAATGAGTATTAGAAACTCAATCTAATATAGTACCAATGTAAGTCATGTGACAATATCTACTTTCAAATATCTGGAGTCACGAGTACATGAGCAACTAGAAGCTCCACAAACGGAGTCTAAAATAAATACAACTGTTTCAAAGAAAATGAATAGTAAAAGAGGGAAGAGGAAGGGGACTTCAAGGTTTGTGGACGACAACAAATATACCTCGAGTCTTCGTATGCAATGATCTGAGCTGATGCACCTCACGCACTGTTGGGACCAATACCAGAATCTGCATAAGAAGTGCAAAAGTATAATATGAGTACAACCGACCCAATGTACTCTGTAAGTGTCGAGCCTAACCTTGACGAGGTATTGACGAGGCTATGACAGGACACCTTCGTAAATAAATCTGTACAAGTATATATACGAAGCAGAAATAATAACAAAAAATAACAACATACAAACAGGGAGGGGACATGCAAAAAGGGGAGAATATGATAATTACGACAGGTATGAAATCACGTAATAGTCAAATAAATCATTACCCAATGAAATCAGATAAACCAATGATATGAAAATGGCACGACATCACCCTTCATGCTTTTACTCTCGTCCTTACCATGAAATGATATAAGTAAAATGAAATGGCACGGCATTACCCTTTATGCTTTTACTCTCAACCTCACCATGTCATAATGAATAAATGAGATGAATGGCACAGCATCACCCCTCGTGCTTTTACTCTCTTCCTCACCATATAATAATGAATAAAATGAGATAAATGGCACGACATCACCCTCCGTGATTTTACTCTCTTCCTCACTATGTTTTAATCAATAAATTAGATAAATGCAATGCCACGACATCACGCTTCGTACTTGTACACTCTTCTTTACCATGTAATGAAGATAATATGAATTTGGAAAAATTAAATAATGAGGAGAATGTATTTAATATCTAATATGATGCCAATACACCAAACTCCGACTTCCAAAATACTCAACAATTACGAAATAAGCAATAATTACGGAAGGGATAATTGGAGAAGTAACAACCTAAAGTAAGCATGGATACATGTAACCCAAACAAGTTCTACTTGCATGCTTTAGCCAAACCACACTGCATAAGTACTCGTCACCTCACGTATACGTTATCAATTTAAAACATACTTTCTCATGTCAAATTCAAATAAGTTTCTTCTCTATAATTTTATAATTAAATCTATTATTTTTCTTGTGATTAAGTTTATTTATTCGTTACTTGAAATTCTTTCAATGTTCAATATTATTTTATTTTAATTATACTAAAATTTGAATTAGTTGGATATGTAATGTATTTTTTCATCATAATTGAAAAATCACTTTCTCATCTCAAATTTAAATAAGTCTCATCATTCAAAATTTATTTCTACTTTTTCTCATTATGACACTTGACTTCATATCAAGCTTGACTACAATTTTTTTAACATAATTTAGACAACTTTCAATATATTATCTTCATATCAAGCTTGGCTACCACTTGGCTTTACTTTCAAGCTTTTTTAATTCTTCAATTGTTTAAATTTATCAATAATATAAGTATTATTTACTTACTTTATTTTATTTCTTAAATTTAGTAATTTATCCATAATCTATAACAGAAAGAATTTTATAGTCAATACTAATTTTAATTTTTTACTTTCTTCAAAATATATGTTTCTTTATTATTTTTTGTAAAATGTATCAATATTCCTTTTTTATATTTTTTCCTACATTATACAAAATAAGAAATTAGACTTTTCTTCCATTTTATTTCCAATATAAAGTTATGATTTTTGTTTTTTTACTATGTCGCTAATAATTATTTCATTATTATATATCTTTTATTTTGTGTGAATTGATAATGACATGCGAGACCAATATAAATAGGGAAAGAGAGAAGAATGTATTTTATTTCTTAGACTAATTTAAATCTCTCGATTCAAATTTATTATCTTTATCTCAATTAAAATATTTTTGTATATAAATGCAAATCTCGAAATGATATAATCTAATAAGAATATTAAAGATTGTGCATTTTAACTTTTAATTTTTAAAATACACTCTTAGCATCATAAGTCATCTATACAAATCTATAATATAGGTGTAGATTAGCTTTTGTCATAAAATCTAGTTAATTTTTTTTTTAAATTGCAAAGTAGCATTTCTCTATATGACACTAGGCTTCATCTCATGCTTCACTATCATTCTTTTTGTAACGACCTGACCATTCGTTTTGAGCTCTAGCGCATCGTTCGATGGATTGAGGCCTAGAGTAGCTTTACATCAGGTATTATGACTTGTACGTATGGCCGAAATTGAACTTCGAGAAGTTCGGATTTGATTTGGAAAGAAAATTCTAATTTCGAAAGCTGTAAGTTGGAAGAATTGGATAAGGTTTGACTTTTGAGTAAATGACCTTGGAATCAGGATTTGAAGATTTCGATAGATTCGTTTAATGATTTCGGACATGGGCATATGTTCGGGTTGAGTATCGGATCACCCGGGAGCAATTCGGCGCTTATTATTGAAAGCTGGCATTTTTGAAAGTTTTAGAATTTCATAAGTTGGTTTGAAGTGGATTTTTATGTTATCGATGTCCTTTTGGTGTTCCAAGCCTTGGAATAGGTTCGTATTGTGATTTGAGACATGCACGTAAAGTTTGGAGTCATTCCGGGATGTTTAAGTGTAATTTTGATGCGTTCGGCGAAATTTGAAGGTTAGAAGTTGAAAGAAAAGTTTTGGCCGTCGATTTGTATTTTTGATGTTGTTTGACGTGATTCGAGGTTTCGACTAAGTCTGTATCGTTTTATGGGATGTGTTCGTATGTTTGTACGGGGTTCCGGGGGCCTCGGGTTTAAAACGGATTGAAATCAGCTTGAAGGGGCAATGCTGGGAATTTTGACGGCTGGTGTTTTCGCACCTGCACAGGAAGGACCACAGGTGCGGTGCCGCAGGAGCGGGGCAGTGGCTCGCAGAAGCGACCTGGGCAGGACTAGACTGGGGTCGCAGGTGCGATGATGTTTTTCGCACTTGCATAATTACGGAAGCATAATTGAGTCGCAGAAACGATCCTAGGCGAGCTGGGCAGTGGCCACTGATACGAGACTTTTTCCACATCTGCGATGACGCGGATGCGGCTTCCTAGAGCGTAGAAGTAGAGTAGAGCACAGGAGCAAGGGGGATTTGAGCACCTGGGATGTCGCAGCAGCGGGACCTAGTCCGCAGGTGCGAAGGGGCGACCTCCAGTGTTTTCTGCAGGCGCGGACTTGGTGCCGCAGAAGCGACGCCACAGAAGCGGCCTTTCGCTTCACAGATGCTAAGGTCGCCTGGGTAGAATGTATAATTTAGCCAAATGGGGTTTTGGCTCATTTCACCTCTTTTCTCTCATAGGAGCCGGCCTTGGGGCCGATTTTGAAGTGCCATTTTTTTCATCCTTCATTAGGTAAGTAATTCACACATATTGTGAGTTGAATACATGATTTATATGTGGATTTGAACATGAAAATTAGTAGAATTTAGGATTTTGGTAGAAAACTCAGAAATTGGTATTTTTGGATTTTTACCACAAAATTGGTCATGGAATTGGAAATAAATCATATATTTGGGTTCGTATTGCTATGGGTAAATTTTATCTTCGACAAATTTCGAAATCCGGGCACTTGAGATCGAGGGTTGACTTTATCGTCTTTTCGAGCGGAGTCGGGAATTGTTTAAATTGATTAATTATGGGTATTAAAGTATATTTTGATTGGTTTGCATATTGCTTGACTAGTATTGGATCAACGGGCATTGGTTTGAGCTGTTAGAGAGGCTTTGGAGCCGGTTATGGAACTTCGGTGCGAGGTAAGTCTCCTGTCTAACTCTGTGAGGGGGAAACTACCCCTAGGTGATGTATTTGATATGTGCTACTTGTTGCGGGGGCTACGTGTGCACGAGTTGACGAGTGTCCGAACGTAGCTAGATTCATGTTGTTGTCCTAGTAGACTTAGGTTCACACCATGTTATAATTGTACTATAGGGGTTATCTTTGCTCGTTTAATTCCTTTATTTGGCATTACGACTTGAGACTAGACTTGCGTAGAGTGATAGACTTGCTATTGTTGAGATTTGACGGGCTTCATAATTAGCCGCGAAATAATTGTACTCTTCTTACGAATTTCTCCCGTATTATGCGTTTTCATCGAAAAGCTTCCTCAAATTTTATAACTCACATGTTTATTCGTGAGTGGGGCCCCGACCCGTTAAAGCTTCTTATTCTAATGGGATCGGGCTGTTTGCCTTGATAGTATAATATATACATCTATGGTACGTGTTGTTTGACCCTTGGCAGTGCGCACATTATGATGAGATCGGGTTGTTCGTCTCAGCAGGATTATGTATAACACTCTCATGGGAGCGAGCCGTTCACCTCGGCAATAAAATAGATGTATCTATGGTTCGTGGCATTCGACCCTCGGCAATGCAATGGGATCAGGCCGTGACTTCTTCTACAAAAGCGGAACCACAGGTGTGGTGTTTGAGCCCGCAAAAGCGAGAAGCCTGGGCAAAAAGATATAGTCGAGGGTTTGAGCCATTTTCTTCATTTTGGATGTTAAAAGATCGGCTAGTGGCGATTTTTAGAGGGATTTTACTACAATTCAAGAGGTAAGTGACGTTTGATCACTTTTGTCCATGAATATTGAATACCCATTGATTTTTACACCTAGATTATGTGTGTTTGAGGTGAAATTAGGGGGATTCTGGACTAGGTATTGGAAAGTAAGATTTGGGGATTTGAGGGTCGATTTGTGGTTGGAATTGGATGATTTTGGTATGGTTGGATCCATAGTTGAATAGGTGTTTGGATTTTATGAATTTTGTTGGATTTTGAGGTGTGGGCTCGGGATTGACTTTTGGAATTACTTAAAAACCTTAACTTTATCGTATGGAATCGATTCATATAGCTTGTATTGATTATATTAAGTTGTTTGTGACTAGATCCGAGTCATTCGGAGGCTGATTTGTGAGGCAAAGGTTTGTTGGAGCATTGAATTGCGCACTTTGAGGTAAGTAACACTTCTAAACTTGGAAGGGTATAAATCGCTAGAAAACGGGTTTTATGGTCTGTGTTGGGTAGAGGCACATGCTAGGTGATATGCGTGTGAGCATGCACCGTGGTAATCATGATTCAGTTATTTCTTTTGGAATGTGTTGTTATGAGGTCTTGTTCTATCTGTAAAATCCTTGTTAGAGTAAATGAACTGTAATTCATGTAAGAAAACATGTTTAGGTTGTGTGCTTATTCTGTTGAGGCCTAGTGAGGTTATTTCTGCTGTTTTGAGTTATCCGATTTAATTGCAATTATGTGCTCAGTCATGATCCTTCATTTGCATATCATATCTCTGTCTCCGTTACCATTTACTGTTACATTACATGTTCTTATTATTTGGGCTGAGTAGTATGAGATTGTGAGCCCTTGACATTTGAGAGATTGATGACTGAGTTAGGCCAGAGAGCCGAGTTGAGAGTATTATTGTGGATCGGGTTGCACACCGCAGCAGGCCTTATAGTCTTTATATTAGCACTTGGGCAGGATCCGCCCCTCCGGAGTGTGACATACCAGCAGTGCGCACATGCACAGTGATTTATATACACGTGCTTTTGGTGAGGGGCATTGATGCCAAGCATCAGTACTGTGCTGAGTGATTGCATGTGTGATGAGTGAGAATTTGAGATAAGCAGATTGAGTACTCTGAGAGAGTGAGTACCTAGAAATGTCGTTGTGATACCTTATTTTTGACATGCATATTTGACATGTAGGCATAGAGATGTACCATTCCTCATGCTAGTTATACTTGGCATGTTCTCATCTGTGTTGGTCTTAAATTATGAACTTGTATTGTGAAAGAGCTGAATATGGAAGTTTTCTCTGAATTATTACTGTCCTTCTCATTATTATATTTGTGTTGTCACTATATTGGTTTGGAATGTATCCTTCTAAGCTCGTCACTGCTTTCAGCCCAAGATTAGTTCTATTACTTATCATTGGGTCTGTTGTACTCATTCTACACTCTGCACTTCGTGTGCAGATCCAGGTACCTCTGGACGCGGTGATTGCTAGATCGTTGCCAGTAATTTCTTGGAGACTTCAAGGTACCTGCTATGACATCCGCAGACTTTGACTCTCTTTCCTTTCATGCTTTTCTGTATTGTTCTATTATTCAGACAATTGTATTAGAGTTTGTTTTATGTTGAGATGTTGTAGTGCTCATGTACTAGATGACACCAGGTTTTGGCATGGTTATAGTAGATTTTCAGCCACTTTTATCATATTTTTATGAGATTTTTCCGATGTTGAGTTATTAAAGCATGTTCCATTCAATTATTTAGTTGTTATGTGATTGTTCGCTTGTCTAGCAAGTTTGTTAGGCGCCATCATGACAGGTTGGGATTTTGGGGTTGTGACATATATGTGATGGAAATAAGAGGCCTATGAATATGTTGATGGTGTTGATTCATGACGTGATGTCTTGAAAGGGAATCAAAAGTTGTTTAAAAGAAGTTGAATCAGTAAAGTAGTGGCTTGGACCACTACTGTAACAGAAATAATCGATTTCTTTTGTGTGATCGGGTGATACAGACACCTTGTGAGAAGACTTTTGGATTTGATCTTCTATATGATTTGGTTGACTCAGAGAGATTCTGTTCCAATGGTTTGATTGTATGAAAGTGAACTTCTAAATACTGAATACTGATTTGCCATGGCTTTAAAGTTGATGTTGCCTACAAGTTTAAAGAATTCGTCGCATGCTGTGATTGCCTCACATGTTGGTATTATGCTTTTAAGATAATAGAGTGTGTTTGAGAAGAACTACCTTACTTGGGAATTGGAATTGATAGCAAAATTGCTATTCTTAGATATGACATCATGGTTGATGTAGTGAGTAGTGTGAGGTTGGAAGGAGATTTGCGTTTAGAGACAATGTGGATGATTTGATTTGCTTAAGAGTAAGGTAGTGCTATTTGATATCACCAAGAAAGAGAGTGGATTGTTGAGGATGCTTGCGGATGAGGTGTATGCACCTATACATACAAACTTACATACACACATACATACATACATATATATATATATATATATATATATATATATGTATATATATATATACATACATATATATATATATATATATATTGTATTTTATTACATAGAAGAGCCAAGTGTGGCAGACCAAAGGTAAAATTATCATTTTGCTCAATCATACAAGGGTAAAATTGTGACTTTGTTATCTGTATGTTATTGCTTACGTATATGTTTTTCTTCTTCTTCATTTTGACATCTCACAACATCTATGGCTATTCATTTTCTTCACATTTTTGGTTTACTTCATCAGAGTCGCTCCTTTAGCTGTGGATTGGTATGGATAAAAATATTTTTTAGTTTTTTCATGTTTGGTTGGCTTAAATGTTTCGAAAAATATTTTTCTTATGAACTAATTTTTTTTCAATTTAAGGAAAATGACTTCTTTACCAAGATGAGGGGAAATATTTTCCAAAATACTTTTTGAACATCCACCCCCAAATCAAATTCGACCACCCTAACCTCTCCCACCAACCCCTAATCTACCCCTAGCGTAGTGCAACACCTACCCCCAACCCACCCTCGACATGCCCCCTCTTCTTTCCCCTTAGCCCAACCTCCCCCATTTAACCCAACCCACCCATCGGTCCTTGAACTCCCAACCACCCCTCCCATGCTTGTCCCTGAGGCTTGGGACTTGGGACCTACTTCCAAGCCCGTCTTGAGCCCAACCCTCGGGACCCGATCACTGGGACACCAACCATCGAACCTTGAGACCCTGACCCCGTTTAATAGACCCCAATATTGGGACCCCGACTCAAACTCCCAATATTAGACCCTTACCCCCCAATCTCAGACAGTGAACCTCACCCATCTCTGAACCTAGAACCCCGGGAACCAACCTCAGGGACCCTACCCTCGACCCCTAACTTCATACGTACAAATTCAGAGCCTTGTCCTCGACCCCGATAATGTACACCAAACCCCAACCCTCAACCTCGCCCTCGACCGCGACCATGGACCCAGACCCTTGACCCTAACCTTTAAAGCTTGACCCCCTAAGTCTAACCTTCATCCCCGACCCCTGGACCAGACCCCGACCTTGTCTTTGACCCCTATCTTAGGACCCTGGACCTTGGGATCCTTACCATCACACTAACACTAACCCTAAACCCTGGACATCGACCACCAACTCCCTGCCTCTACCCCTGGCCCTACCCACTTCATCTGCATAGTGTTTGCTAGATTATATATTAGTTAGGGAGAATGTAATCACTCAATCTTTCATTTTGAGTCATTATATGCCGTTGTATATTTTGAGACTTTTATTTAGGTTCTATGATATTTTGAGGCTTACGGGTATGGTTGTTTGGAACTCGAGAGACTTTGGATTGTTACGACACTATTACATGCAACATGGAAGTTTTAGAATTTCATGTGACAACCATACCCCTTAATTTTATCATTTGCACTTTGTTTCATATTTTGAGACCTTTGATAGGTTCATATATTACTTTTGGATTTGTTGGAATGATTTGGAGGTGTTCCGAGGGACTCGGGTGAGTTTTGGTGCCTTTGGAGATAAGTTGAGGAAGTTGCAGAAAATTCTAAAGGTGCACGCATTAAGGTGGGTTGTAGCTGAAATTCAAGTGTTATAACATGTGCCCAACACCTAAAATAGTACCTGAAAGTTCAAGTGCTTTAATGAGTCCCACGCATATTATATAGCACACCTAAAATTTTAGACATGTATAAATAGTTCCTTTTCATGATTTTGGTCAACTCTTCACTATTTTGGAGTTTGATAGCTTGGATTTTAGAAATTTTGAGCAATATTAATATCTACGATGTTGAGTTAAGTGATTCAATATGAATATTTGATTATATCATGAATCTATTATTGATTTTACCTTAGAAACATGAATTGAGGGTGAATTTGGATTGGTTATTGGAGAAAATCTAAAATCATCTAAATGATAATTTGTGTGCTTAAATGGACTTAGAGTAGAAATCAAAGTATAGATATGGACTCGTGAGGTTATAAGTTAATGGGATTTGACTTTTGTTTCGGAGTTTAGCCATGTGGGCTCAGATTTGACTTTTGGGTTGACTTTGAGTTAACTGTTTTAAATTATGGACTTAATTCTTGTGACCTTGTTTAACCTCATTCAGTATAATTTTGACTAAATCAAGGTTAATTGGTAAATTTGGAGCGAGGAAAGGTGATTCTTGGAGGCTAAGGATAGCTCGAACCAAGGTAAGCTAAGACTTTGACCTCAACGAGATAATTTCTCAAGTCGACTTATTTTTTATATATTATGTATCTGGGGGATTCTGAATATATGAAGTGAGTATATATGCGATTTTGGGTGGGTATATATTGGTATAGTTATCCATACTTAACTTATCGGTCTCTACGTCATTAGTAATTGTGCCTCATCACATGTTAGTATCATTTAATAGACATCTCTCGCACGTTAGTTTAACATGATAGGATATAATATGTCGTGATTAGTTGTTGAATAACTGTTTAAGAATTTCTCTTATGTTAGTATATTGTTATACGCATCCTTCATATGATAATTTAACATTATGGTTGATCTGTGTGTAGGAATACATGTTTAAACTATTAGTTACACATTGGACATATGCATTATCATTTATAGATTAGTTTCACACATTGATGTGGTTTTGTCACATTGAGTAGTCTGTGCAATTTGTGATATATATGTAAATTGGCATGTAATTAGCATATTGAGTTGTCCACTGGATTATGATATGCATGTGAATTGGTCATGCAGTTTGGCACGTTGAGTTATCCGTGCGAATTATATTGTGCATGTAAATTGGCCATGCAGTTGTGTGCCGACATGGATTCATCCCTCTAGAGTCACTATATCACCTATTTTACCTCGAGCAGTGTATGCACAACATTGTGAGAAACTGATAAGTTTCAATTTTGTTTGGTACTTAGAGAGTGTTAGTTGATGTAAGGTTTGAGTCTTTATCATACATTAGTAATATTAGACTTTTGTAAATGTTCAGTTGTACATATCATTATATATGCTATTTGATATATTGGTACATGAATTGGACTTATTAGCTGAAATAGGGTGCATCAAGTCATATATTATATATGTACATATTATTATATGCATTGCCTGTGAATATCTTATTATGCCAATTTTGTGCCTTAGTATTATTAGTGTTAAATGTAATAGCTGCAAGGTTTATAAAGTGAGTATTTTCGATAAATTCTCTCCCGCTAATTTTTGGGATGAGTTATGATACTTGAGTACGTGTTGATATATTCATACAATACTTTTGCCCCCTGGGTGCAGATAATAGAGTTGAGTTATTGTAGAGTTCAAGAGCAAGCACTGAAAATATATCAGCGTTCCAGTTTTGAGTTACCAACTTGTTAGTAGTATCTTAGGATCTTGTGTTTTTGTTTTATATATTTCAAGCAAATGGTTTTTCATATTAACATTGTATTCTTAATTTTAATAGCTTCTGACTATGAGATTGATTCTTGAGGTTGTTACATTGGATTTTTGCATATTCAATCTTTATATATATATATATATATATATATATATATATATATATATATATATATAATATATATATATATATATATTTAATTCTGGTTGTATTTGTGTTGCTTGGTTCGTCTAACGAGTTGGGCTTGATGACATCACGACTTAGTGGATATTGGGTCGTGGCATAGTTATATGAGAGCCTAGGTTTCACAGATCTTCAAGTCATGAGTAGTGTTTTAGTAGAGTCTGGTTTATGAATAAATATAGCTCCATATCTGTAAGCGAGAGGCTACATAGGCATAGAAAAGTATTCCCTTCTTTTATTCCTTTTTACTGCTTATACGATTGAATGTAGTATAATGACATTCTTCTTGTCTTTCCTACTTGATGTTAGGAACATGTCCTCAGTTAGGACCTGCGGCTTGTGATGATGTTGCAGATGCATTATGAGATGTTTTCCTTTGATATGAGGGGAGAGGCTAGTCTAGAGGACAAGTATCCAGGTATAGGCTGCAATTTAGGCTCAAAAGACTTAGTTGAATGAGATTGTAATTTAGGACTTTTGGTCCCATATATCCCTAGAAATGAAATTAATGGTACAATGAGTTATAAGATAGCTAATTGTTCATAGTTAGGTAGTTGGGATTGAGCGGGTGGCTCCACAACCTTAAAGGAAAATAGAGGGTAGCATTTCCAAGTTGAATTTTTATAGTGAGTGAGACAACTATGTGATAAGTAGTAGGTGTCTAAGTACTATAATTGGAAAGTTTCAGAAAAAACGAATAGAACTTGCTTGAGAAGCAAAAGGAAATAGGGAACATTTAGCATCGTCTTGGAGTATTAATACAATGCTATGACAATTGACGTAATATAATATATTGGAAAAGTAAAAAGCATGATGTATGTAACGACCCGACCGGTCTTTTTGAGAATTAGTATTCCATTCGGTGGCTTAAAGTCTCGAACAACTTCGTACTATGTGTTATGACTTGCGTGTGAGGTCGAGTTCGATTTTCGGATGATTCATGACTGATTTTGAAGAATAATTCTTATTGTAGAAGCTTAAGTGAAAAGAGTTGACCGGAGTTTTGACTTTTGTGTAGATGACTCCGGAATGGTGTTTTGACGATTCTAATAGCTTCGTATGGTGATTTTGGACTTAGGTGCATTCCCGGATTTGGATTAGGAGGTCCGTAGTTTGACTTGATGCATTTTGGCAAAAATTGGGATGTTAAAGGTTTGGAAGGTTCAAAGGTTAGATCGAGAGTTGACTTTGTTGATACCGGGCTCATATTTCAATTCCGAGAGTTGGATTTGCTGCATTATGTAATTTGGGACTTGCATGCAAAATTTGACGTCATTCCAGATTGATTTGATATGATTCGGTGCGAGTTATAGAAGTTGAGAATTCATAAGTTCATTAAGTTCGATTTATGGTGTGGTTCGTAGTTTTGACGTTCTTTGATATGATTTGAGGCCTCGACTAGGTCCGCGTTATGTTTTAGAACTTGTTGGTATGTTCAGACGGTGTCCTATGGGCCCCATTTGTGTTTCGGACGAGTGTCAGATTTGTTCTTATGTTTTTGGCAAATTTGTTTCTGGTGTGTCGAACCTGCGCATTTTTGGAACGCTGGTGCGGAGCCGCTTTTGCAAGATTTTCTATCCCTTCTGCGATGCTGGGCCTGTGCAGGAATTCCACTTTTGCATGTTGGCGAACGCAGGTGCTTGGCCGATCTGCGTGTGACCATCGCAGATGCGAGTTTGTGGCTTAGGGTGGCTGTTCGCTTCTGCAGTTTTGTATCGCTTCTGCGGTGTCGTAGGTGTGACCTTGCGTCTGCAGAAGCGAAGTTTGGGCTACTAGGCTGTTGTCGCAGATGCGAGCATTTTCTCGCAGGTGGGAGAGCGCATATGCGCTTCTTTGTCCTAAATGTGGAATCTCTGGCAGAAAGGTTTAAATTCGAGGGTTTGCCCATTTTCCTCATATTTTGAGTTGTAGACCTCGATTTTGGGCGATTTCGGAAAGGTTCATCACGTGTTGGATTGGGGTAAGTGTTGTTTATCTGAAATTGATTATATTTCATGATTCAATAATTATAATTATCATTAAATTAGTGAATTGAATGAGAAAAAGAAATGAGAATTTTGTGAAAACCTTCAAAAATGTAAAATGAGGATTTGAAGGGCGATTTGATATCAGAATTTGATAACCTTGGTATGGTTGGACGCGTATCGGAGCGATTGTTCAGATTCTTTGAATTTTGTCGGGTTCCGAGGTGCGAGCCCGGTGTTGACTTTTTGGGTTGACTTTTTAGTTTTAATTAAAGATTGAAGCTTTATTGTCCGTAATTGTTTACTATGGGTTTTATTTATGATATGAAGTTATTTTGGCTAGATTTGAGCTGTCCGGATGTTTTTTCAAATGAGAAGGTCATTTTAGAGTATCAGTTTAGCTTCTTTGAGGTAAGTATCTTGCCTAACTTTGTGTGGGGGAACTACCCCTTACAATTTGAGTCGTTTGTGCTATTTGTGTCATGTGAAAGCCGTATACGCGAGGTGATGGGTACGTACTCGAGCTTATATGTGGAAATTGACCGGTCTAGACACTTAGTCATCTTTTATGTACTTATTTGGAATTGTTCGCACATGTTATATATTTTTTTCGTCATGTCTTCTATCACATGCTTTATTTGAAGTTGTCGTTACATGTCACATTCTTTATTTCTCGAGGTTGCTCCTATATGCTTTATTTGGAGTTGTTACCACTTTTACTATTCCGTGATTTCTTTTATCGTTGAGTTGCTCTTCGTTGAGATTATTGTTACATGATACCCCTTGTTGCCGGTTTATTCTCGTGCCTTTATACATAGTAGTAGCTCGTGTCATCTCTTTCATTGTTAGCTTTACACTAGAACCCGGAGTTGCTACGTCATGGAGACACTTTCACTATTGAGTTTATCCTTAAACAATTAATTGAAATTGAAGTTATCGAGAGTCATTAATCTATTTTAATTAAAGTTGTTTTTAAAGGAGGTGTTGTTCCTTGTTGAGTTACCTTTCCATTCATTTTATTGTTATTGAGATTCTATAGACGTTGTGTTGAGCAGTGGGATATTTGTTGTGAAAATATTGATATCATTGAATCCTTGGAAAGGTTGTGGCCTACAGGCACATATGATACGAGTGATATGTTGTGTTGTTGTGACGATAACACGTGTGAATTGTTGTGTGGTTTGGTTGTTGTTATGCGGGTTTAAGGATGAAATTTCACCGTTGTTGTTATACGGGGCATAAGGGTGGCATCTCATTATTGTTGAATGTACGGAGTAATACAGGTTGCTATTGTGTTATTGTCCGGGCGGAGTGATAAGGGTGGCTATTACACTGAGTAATAAGGGTCGCTATTACATGGAGTGATACGGGTGGCTGTTATACGGAGTGATACGGGTGCATTAGAGAGATAAGGGTGGCTAATGATAATGTCAGGGGGGAGTGATACAGGTGGTTCTTGGAGAGATAAGGGTGGCAATGTTAGGGATGATGTGTGATGGTTTGGAGACATCGTCTTGGTGATTTTCGTGTGATGGTGTGCTTTTCCTTGAGTTTGTCATACACCTTGCGTGACTTGCTATGTTGTTTCGATGAGCTATTCAATATCTTTGATATTACTTGTTGACTTTGGTTACAGTAGTACATTCGCACAAGCATATACCGTAGCATGCCACTTATACTAGATCAGGAGTATTAAACTTGACGTTTATCTATCATGCCCATGTGTTCTTGTTTTATCTGTTTCCATGTTGATATTGAGCCTATGACCATGCCAGACGAATTGTGATTGTGAGCATGTGACCATGTCGGGCGAATTGTGATTGTGAGCCTGTGATCATGCCGGGCGAATTGTGATTGTGAGCCTTTGACCATGCTGGGCTGTTTGTGATTGTGAGCCTGTGACCATGCCGGGCGATTTGTGATTGTGAGCCTGCAACCGTGCCGAACGAATTGTGATTGTGAGCCTGTGATCGTGCCGGGCGAATTGAGATGTTAGCATGTGAGTTGTCCGTGCAGTTGTGATTCGAGATGTGGGCACGAGGTGCCGTGAGTACATGATGATGGGTTGAGGCCCGTGACTTGTGACTATGAGATGACGTATCACGGGGTGATTTCGTTGTGAATCTTGTGTTAGAAAATCTTGATCAATTGATTGTTCTTTGTGTTCCTTATTTGGGTTCAATGATATTTCATGATATTCTTGTTGCTTTTCTATTTACATCACATGTTGATTTCGTTGCCATTTACGGATTTCTGCCTTCCATTATTAGTCGTATACCTTTATACTGCAGAGGTGATCTTGTCTAGTGAGTGTCTTGACTTTTACCTCGTCACTACTCTACCGAGGTTAGACTTGATACTTACTAGCTACCGACCATAGTGTACTCATACTACACTTCTGCATATTTTTGTGCATATACAGGTACTCGGAGTATGTTGATTGTTAGATAGCGGACCAGATATTGCTGCGGAGACTTCAAGGTATACCTGAACCTGTCGTCACGTTCGCAGGCCTCGGAGTCACCTTCGGAAGTTATCTTAGTACAGTTTAATTCTATTCCGAAATAGTTGTACTTAGAGATTTTCTAGTGAACTCAATAGAGCTTATGACTTGCACTAACAGTTTTGAGATTTGTTGGCTTTGTATAAAAATTTTGTTTCATATTTAATAGTTGTTGGTTGATTTTGTCAGTAATTCAGTAAGTGTTAGGCTTACCTAGTCTTAAAGACTAGGTGCCATCACGACAACCTACGAAGGAAAACCGGGGTCGTGACAATGTAGTGGCTAGGTCAACCGCAGAGGGTAGAATACTGGGCTGTGGCATTGGCTACTTTTGAGCTTATACGTATTAGGCAACTTCTTCAATATTTAAATATTTAGAGGATGAGCTGATGAAATTGATATGTGATAACAAAGTCATGTTACATATCACTCCAAAATCCAGTATTTTATGATAGAACGAAGCATATTGAAGTAGATTGTCATTTCATTTGACATAAGATTGAGCCCGGGTGGATTATTACGAGTTTTGTCAACCCAAAAGACCAACTTGCAAATGTTCTCACATAGTCATTCTGAGGGTCCATAATTCGAGATACCTGTAGCAAGCTAGGAGCATGTAACACGGACGCTCCTGCTTGAGGGAGAGTACTAAATATAGTAAGAATCGATACTATGTAAATTTAGACAGATGCATAAATCCATGTAATTTGGAAATTAGGAGATTCGGTAGGCTTGTAATTAGTCCTTTCTTATTTGAATTTCTTGCAAAGGTTATTCAAACTCAACAGCTTAAGGAAATATCAAGCAATCAATTCCCATCTCATTTTTTTATTTTTTATTTTTTTTGTAGAATATAAATCTAAGTTTGACTCGTAAGGTTATGGGTCAATGTGATTTGATTTTAGGTTTAAATTAGGGAATTGATTCTTATATATGGACTTGTTTAACATCATTGATTATCAATTGCTAGATTTGAAGAGAGGAAAGTTAATTGTTGGAGGCCAAGAATAGCTTGAATCGAGGTAAGTTACAACTTCGAGCTCAATTAGGGATATTTTTCAAATTGGCTAATTTGTTGTATACACTATGTATATAGAAAATTTGTATATACGAATTGACATGTATATATGCAATTTCGTAAGGGTATATTGATATAGCTATTCATGCTTAGCTAGCATTATTCTCTATGTCATGAGTATTTGTGCATCTTCGAATGCCAATATCACGTTATAGACATATCTCACATGCCAGTTTAACATGATAGGATATTGTATGTCATGAATAGTTGTTGCATGGCTGTTTAAGCATTTCTCTGATGTTAAAATAATATTATAAGCATTATTCATATGTGTCACGACCCAAAATCCCTCCTTAGGAACCGTAATGGCACCTAGTCTCTAAGACTAGGTAAGTCTAACACTTACCGAATTAATAACCGACTTTTAACCAATTAACTATTAAGCATGAAACAGAAATTTCTATAATAAGACAACAATCTAAGGTAGATACATAACATCCCAAAATCGGTAGTACAAGTCATAAGCTCTACTGAGTTTACTAGAAAAATTTCTAGGTACAACTGTTCCTGAATAGAAATAAACTGTATGAAATAGACTTCAGAAAGTGACTCCGAGGCCTGCGAAAGCGACGACAGGTATACCTTGAGTCTCCATCGCAAAGCCCGATCAGCTAGCTAATGATCGACAAACTCCGAAGTACCTGGATCTGCACAAAATGTACAGAAAGCATAGCATGAGTACACCACGGCGGTACCCAATAAGTATCAAGACTAACCTCGGGAGAGTAGTGACGAGGAACAGTCAAGACACCTACTAAACATAATAACCTGTACAAGTATGGATGTGAAGCTAACAGGGAACAATATCAATATAAATCTAAGCATGGTAAAATCGACAAACAATATTTGCAATAGAAAACTAGAAGAAACAATTAGCAACAAGGAACAACCAGGTAATAACGTTGTAGAACAAGCTGAATACAGTTAAAGTCCGGTGAAACCAAATAAGGAAAATAGGTAACAACCCAATAAACAACCGCTTTAACGCAAGATTTATACAAGAATTTTCCCAAGGCACCACACCTCATAATCACAAATCAGGGGTCCCATATCACCCAAATTGCTTAGCATCTTGTGACCACATTACAATCATAATTGCACGGACAACTCACGTGCCAATAACATTAATTCCTCAAATTCACACAGACATCTCACGTGCTGAGGGAGTGACAATATCTCATATCGGCACGGACAACTCACGTGCTAGTAGTAACAATATCTCATGACCGCACGTACAACTCACGTGCCAATAGTACAACTCTCACACAGAAGGCAAGTATACGAGAATACATATAAATGATCAATAAACATCAGGTTTCATCTTCTTAAACCGATATGAGTGATTAATTACGTATATGCTTGTGCAAGTGTTCTATCACAACTCGAGTCAACAAGTATGAGTAGAGACAACGAATGACACATAGGAAACAACACTATAAAATGTATAATGCATGACTTACACAAGGTAGGCACACCACTACACAAATATCATCAATAATAATGCCCCCAGGCCATCACAAGTCATCACAAATCATCCCCGGTATGGTCCCCCTTCTCTCACCACGTGCGCAACAATAAAGTATGTGCCCGCCTTGTCTCGCCACATGCGCAAACCCCTATATATATATATATATAGCCCACATTGTCAGGCCGCATGTGCAAATGTCTATCATAACAATGGCACAGATAGCTGACGTGCGAACACCCCGACTTCCTCCCAACAATATTACGTTCGTTAGAAACATAACAACATAGTATAATATTTCGCATCTCATGTGCCCGTATGCCACAACATTTCCTCAAAACAATTCGAATACCACAACCACACATAGCCCTCAGCTCTACAATATTGAGTACTACAACAACGACAACAACATAGAAGTGCGGCAAGTAAAATAATACAAGAATTACGAAAACACAATGAAATGGAAGGATGAGCTCACATAATGGATTCAAATAAGAATAACTCAACAATGAGAGAGATAACGTGTAACAACGATAACAAATAAGAGTAACTTCAACATAGGAAGAAGTAACATATAACAATGACTTCGAATATGGATATGTCAACAATGAAAGAGATAACAATAACTTCAATTAAGAATAATCAAATACGGAAGAGATAACATGGCAATAAAAGAGGCAACAACTTCAATTAAGGCATATAAGAGTATATTTGGAAACAAAAGGTATAAGATGAACCAATTAACTTCAAATAGACATGTAAGGGGTAACTTTAGCAATGGGGGATATAACATGTTAAGGTAACTTCATTTTAATGTGCATATGAAAAGTAAGAATCTAAACAGCCAAATTTTCACATATAAGCCGTGTACACATTCGTCACCTCGTGAACACGTCTTTCACATTGTTCAAATAGTTCAAACAAACCAATCCATACGGAATAGTTCCCCCACAAACCGTTAGGCAAGATACTTACATTAAAAGCCCTCAATTAATACTCAAAAATAGCTTTTCCTTTACAATTCACCTTCACCCGGCACAAATCTAACTAAAATCAACTTAATAACATCGAATAATGCAAGATAAATCAATTCCAACAAATTAACTATGATCTTTACAGAATTACTCAAAAGTCAATAAAAGTCAACCCCGGGCTTGTGACGACCCGGCCAGTCGTCTCGTGGGTTACCACTCCGTCTTCCCCATTTTCTGTCTCATTATGTTCGTTATCTATGTTTTACATAACCAAGTTTAGTAATTGAGTTCGGAGTGAAATTGGTAAGAAAGGAGACACTTAGTCTCTTTCAAGAAGGGTTAAATCGGAAAAGTCAACTGGATGTTGACCTACGAGTTAGGAAGCTCGGATGTGAATTCCGATGGTTCGGTTAGCTTCGGGAGGTGATTTATGACTTAGGAGTGCGATCGCAATTTATTTTGAAGGTCCGGTGTAGAATTAGGCTTGAATTGGCGAAGTTAGAATTTTGGCGATTTCTGGTAGATAGGCGAGATTTTGGTCCGAAGGTCAGAATGGAATTCCGAAAGTTGATGTAGCTTTGATATGTGATTTATAACTTGTGTGTAAAATTTCAGGTCATTTGGACAAGGTTTGATTGGGTTTAGATTAAGAGAGCGATTTAGAAGATTTTGAAATCCTTAGGCCTAAATCCGATGCAAATTGGTGTTAATAAGTTGTTTTGAACGTTCTGAAGGTTGAGAAAAGTTTGAATAATGTTATGGGACATGTTGGCGTGTTTGGTTGAACTCCCGAGGG
Organism: Nicotiana obtusifolia; assembly: GCA_002018475.1. Classification (NCBI taxonomy): domain Eukaryota; kingdom Viridiplantae; phylum Streptophyta; class Magnoliopsida; order Solanales; family Solanaceae; genus Nicotiana; species Nicotiana obtusifolia. The sequence continues at coordinate 8,805 of MCJB01013992.1, read as the reverse complement.
CCTCGAATGGATTTTGGATGGGTGATGGAGTTTAACTTTGGCATTTCAAGAATGTGTCGATGTCGTCTCTTCAAGAATAAGTGGTATAATATTATTCAAATAGACTCGAAATTCAGTTTTAATTGAAGCATTAGATCCGTATCAAAATTTTTGAGTCATAGCAAAAAGAATCGTCCAATTCGGACATCATATGAGAAAGTTATGCCTATTTTCGTGTCAAGGAAAAAATCTGCAGAAATGTCAAATTTTGCGATCGCGAATTGACCGCAAATAAGCTATGCGAACCGCGAAATTGACATGGAAATCGCAAATGAGGCAGAACTTGGGGCGAGGTTCGCGATTTCTGGGTCCAAAAATGCGAACCGCAAACCTGTTATGCGACACGTTTGCCATTTGCATAAATGGCCTGACAGGGGTGTTTTAACTCGATTTTTGATACTTTTTAAGTAGAACTCAGTGCTCATTTTGCCCTACAAGACCCATTTTCGTTACCCACGAAGAGGAACACCTCCAAACACCATAGAATCACAACAAATAAACTTCAAAACCATATCCAAAGGAGATTATCTCGTGTAAATTCTTAAAGAAGGGGATTTGACCATTCTAAACATATTTGGAGCTAGAGAGCTCAGATTGAAGCAAGTCTTGAAGCAATTCTTGGAGGGTTTCCAAGAGAAACATCGGGGTAAGTATTCCTAACTCAATTTTGAAGGAATTACCTAAGATTATAGTTATTTTTAGCATTTTTACTGGTATTTTGAGTTGGGAAAATGGTGGAAACCCTAAAGCTTAGATTTGAGGGTTAGAGGTCGATCCGGTGTCGGAATTCGACAAATTTTATATGGTTGAACTCGTGAGAAGATAAGGAAACCGTTGGGGTGAAAAGTACTGAATTTCGAGACGTAGGCCCGAGGCTCGGGTTTTGCTAATTTTAGGATTTCTTAGTAATTTCGATTGTTTTTGCTTGGGTTTTATTCTCTCAACATATTGTGGCGTAATTGTTCTGAATTTGGATAGATTCAACGCACGTGGAGGCCAATTCAAAGGTAAAAGGCGTCGCGGGCTAAGGATTTAGCCGGTTTGAGGTGAGTAATGCTTGTAAATGATGTCCTGCGGGTTCGAAACCCCGGATTTGCACATCGTAGTGCTATACTGTGTCGTTTACTAATGGGAATTGTGACTTGGTCCATCCCGTTTGATGATTTTACTACGTGATTGATTGAAACTAATTGATATCATCATATTTGGGCATCTCGCCGGTCATGAACCCTTCAGGGGTATTTGTCAATGTTTACTAAATCATACTTGGGCATCCCACTGGTTATGTGGACCCTTCAGGGGTATTATTTGGCATCTCACCGGTTATGTAAACCCATCAGGAGTATTATTGCTGAATTGATTCATTTCATAAACTCAATTTTGAAACTTAAATGATATTTTCAAATGATTTTAATGGGATTGGGTGGCACGCCGCCACAAGATGTGACACGCATGGATCGGGTGACACGCCGTCACGAAATATTGCGCTACTGAACCCCCCACAGTAAGCGCCGGGTACCCAGGGAACGGGTGGCACGCCGTCACGATAGTCATGACTTGCATTGCATTGCATCGCATTGCATTTTTGGTTGTGTTGGTGTTGTCTCCATTTACTTCACGTTTTCTATTTGAGATGTTACATGTTTTTACTGTTCCATCGTGGATTGCTCTAAGTCTTATGTGTTTCTTACTTTCAGTCATTTTTTATAGTTATTACTCACTGAGTTGGAAGTACTCACATTACTCCCTGCACCATGTGTGCAGATTCAGGCTTTATCGGTTCCTCCCCGAGGTATTGACTACTATTGTCAGGGTGGTGATTCAGAGACTACGAGGTAGCTGTTGGCGTTCGCAGCCCCGTATCTCTTTTATTTTGTTGTTTTCACTTTCTTCAAACAATTGTGCCAAAGATATTGTAATAGTTATTTTATTATTAGGATTTCATTAGTGGCTCATGACTTTGTGACACCCCGATCTAAGGGCTGTAGTCGGGATGGGTTACTATATTTTTCCGCAATTTACTGTTATTAAACCATGCTTATATTATTTTCGTATTATTTAACTGTTAAAATGAAGTTAGTTTGGATTGGCTGGCCTTGTCTTCATGAGAGGCGCCATCACGACCGGGTTGGGATTTTGGGTCGTGACAGAGTTGGTATCAGAGCCTAGGTTACATAGGTCTCACGAGCCATGAGCGGGTTTAGTAGAGTCTTGCGGATCGGTACGGAGACGTCTGTACTTATCTTCGAGAGGCTGCAGAACCTTTTTAGGAAAATTCCATATTCTTGAAATTCTTGTCGTGCGAACTTGTTGATCCGAGAACTAAAACTTCTGCTATCCTGTTCTCTCACAGATGGTGAGGCCACGAACTACTGGACGAGGTGGACGACTACCAGTACCACCCACTGAGACCACCAGAGGCCGTAGACGCGGTCGTGGTCGTGGTAGAGGCAGAGCGGCGAGGACAGCATATGTTGATCCACCAGCTGCCCCAGCTCAGGAACAGGCTCCAGCAGCCCCAGTTCAGGCACCAGCTGTGCCTGCAGCTATTCCAAGTCTTCAGGATACCTTGGCTCAGATTTTAACTGTTTGCACTGGCCTAGCCCAGGCGGTTTCAGCCACTACAGCCGCAACTACTTCACAGGCCGGGGGAGGCAACTAGACTCCAGTTGCCCGTACACCTGAGCAGGTAGTCCAGGGACTACAGATGCCGAGGGCACCTCCAGCCCAGCCAGCTGCACCGGCTCAGGAATTCATAGTACCAGTTATGCTAGATGATGAGCAACGTCATCTTGAGAGGTTTGGTAGACTCCAGCTTCCGTCATTTGGTGGTGCTGAGGGCGAGGATGCCCAGGGTTTTCTTGACAAGTGTCAGCGAATGCTCCGGACAGCTGGAATTCTCGAGTCTAGTGGTGTGGCATTCACCACCTTTCAGTTTACGGGAGCTGCCTTTATTTGGTGGGAGGCGTATGAGAGGCGTAGGCCGGTTGATGCAGCGCCCCTTACTTGGCAAGAATTCTCTGCTCTTTTCTTAGAGAAGTATGTGCCGCAGTCCCGCAAAGAGGAGCTGTGTAGACAGTTTGAATTGCTGCTACAGGGGGATATGACTGTATCGCAATACGAGTCAAGATTTTCTGAATTGGCTCGACATGCTGTCTGGATGGTTCCGACTGATCGTGAAAGGATCAGGAGGTTTGTGGACGGCCTTAACTATAATCTTTGTGTTTTGATGACCAAGGAGAGAGTATTGGGTGCTACTTTCAAGGAAGTGGTGGACATAACTCGCGAGATTGAGATGGTTTGCCGTCAGGAGCGAGAGGAAAGGAAGGCTAAGAGGCCTCGAGGATCGGGTAATTTCAGTGGTACTCCTTCGAGAGGCCAATTTCAGCAAGGTAGAGGCCGTTTATTCAGGCCTACTTAGTCAGTAAGCCCAGGGCATAGCGGGGCATCTGCAGGTCGTGGCTATCATGGGTTGCAGCAGGGCCAGTCAACACTTAGCGCCCTTCCAGCTCATTCTCCGTCAACCCAGGGTCCGTCTAGACCGAGTGCATCTGCTAGAGCACCAGTGAGCTGTTATGAGTGTGGAGAGATGGGCCACATACGGAAATATTGTCCTCATCGTGGAGCTAGATCGTTCCAACAGAGGGGTCAACCCTCGACTTCTGCGCCAGTTACTTTATCACCCGCCCAGCCAGCTCGGGGCGGTGGTCAAGCAGCTAGAGGTCGCCTTAGAGGGGGAGGTCGAGCAGGCGGTGGCCAGGCTCGATTCTATGCTATTCCAGGCAGGACAGATGCCAGTGCTTCTGATGCCGTTATTATAGGTATTGTTTCAGTCTGCCATAAAGATGCCTCTGTATTATTTGATCCCGGTTCCACCTATTCATATGTGTCATCATATTTTTCCCCTTATTTGAGTACGCCCCGAGAGTTTTTTGCTTTATCTATTCATGTCTCTACCCCGGTGGGCGATACCGTTATTGTGGACCATGTGTACCGGTCGTGTGTAATAACTATTGGGGGTCTGGAGACCCGAGTGGATCTATTGCTATTAAGCATGGTGGATTTTGATGTTATTTTGGGCATGGATTGGTTATCGACATGTCGTGCTATTTTAAACTGTCATGCTAAGACAGTTACTTTGGCTATGTCGGGTGTGCCGCGGATCGAGTGGCGTGGCGTGACTGATTATATTCCCGGTAGGGTGATATCATATTTGAAAGCCTAACGTATGGTTGGGAAGAGTTGCCTTGTGTACCTAGCATTCGTAAAGGATGTTGGAGCTGAGACTCCAAGCATCGATTCTGTTCCAGTTGTGCGGGATTTTCCCGATGTATTTCCTGTAGACCTGCCGGGCATGCCGCCGGACAGGGATATTTATTTCGGTATTGACCTGGTGCCGGGCACTTAGCCCATCTCTATTCCACCGTATCGTATGGCACCAGCAGAGTTGAAAGAATTAAAGGAGCAACTACAGGAACTCCTAGATAAAGGGTTCATTCGCCCTAGTGTGTCACCTTGGGGTGCACCGGTTATATTTGTGAAAAAGAAGGATGGCACGATGAGAATGTGCATCGATTATAGGCAATTGAACAAGGTTCCTATCAAGAACAAATATCCATTGCCTCGTATTGATGATTTGTTTGACCAGCTTCAGGGAGCACGAATGTTCTCTAAGATTGATCTCCGTTCAGGATATCACCAGTTAAAAATCAGGGATGCAGATATTCTTAAGACTGCTTTCCGGACTAGATATAGCCACTATGAGTTTCTTGTTATGTCTTTCGGGCTAACCAATGCCCTAGCAGCATTCATGCGGTTAATGAACAATGTATTTTGGCCTTATCTGGATTCGTTCGTGGTGGTATTTATTGATGAAATTTTGGTGTACTCGCGTAGCCAGGAAGAGCACGCAGAACATCTGCGGGTTGTATTGCAGAGACTGAGGGAGGAGAAGCTTTATGCGAAATTCTCCAAGTGTGAGTTTTGGCTCGACTCAATGGATTTCTTGGGGCACGTAGTGTCCAGCGAGGGTATTCAGGTTGATCCAAAGAAGATAGAGGCAGTTCAGAGTTGGCCTAGACCGTCCTCAGTCACCGAGATTCGTAGCTTTCTCGGGTTGGCAGGCTATTATCGTCGGTTTGTTTAGGGTTTCTCATCCATTGCATTGCCTTTGACCAAATTGACTCAGAAGGGTATTCCATTTGTATGGTCGGATAAGTGTGAGGAGAGCTTTCAAAAGCTCAAGGCAGCCCTAACCACAGCTCCAGTATTGGTTCTACCATCAGCCTCAGGTTCGTATACCGTCTATTGTGATGCCTCGAGAGTTAGGATTGGTTGTGTACTAATGCAGGAGGGTAGAGTTATTGCTTATTCTTCTCATCAATTGAAGCCTCATGAGAAGAACTACCCCGTGCATGATTTGGAGCTAGCCGCCATAGTTCATGTTTAAAGATTTGGAGGCATTATTTATATGGCGTATCTTGTGAAGTGTTTACTGATCATCGTAGCCTTCAACATTTGTTCAAGCAAAAAGATCTTAATCTGAGGCAGCGGAGATGGTTAGAATTGCTCAAGGATTACGATATTACTATACTATACCATCCGGTAAAGGCCAATGTGGTGGCCGATGCTTTGAGCCGAAAGGCAGTGAGTATGGGGAGTTTGGCATACATTCCAGTTGGAGAGAGACCTCTCGTAGTCGATGTTCAGGCCTTGACCAATAGGCTTGTGAGATTAGACATCTCGGAATCTAATCGGGTGTTGGCTTGCATGGTTTCTCGGTCTTCGTTATATGATCGCATCAGGGAGCGTCAGTATGACAATTCGCATTTGCTTGTCCTTAAGGATAGAGTTCAGCATAATGATGCTAAAGGTGTGACCATCGGCGACAATGGAGTGTTGAGGATGCAGGGCCAGATTTGTGTACCTAATGTGGATGGGCTCCGAGAGTTGATTCTGGAGGAGGCCCATAGCTCACAGTATTCCATTCATCCAGGTGCCGCAAAGATGTACCAGGATTTGAAGCAACATTATTGGTGGAGAAGGATGAAGAAGGATATTGTGGGATTTGTAGCTTGGTGTCTCAACTGTCAGCAAGTGAAATATGAACATTAGAGACCGGGTGGTTTGCTTCAGCAGATAGCTATTCCCGAGTGGAAATGGGAACGAATCACTATGGACTTTGTTGTGGGACTCCCACGGACTTTGAAGAAGTTCAATGCTATTTTGATGATTGTGGATCGGCTGACCAAGTCCGCGCATTTCATTCCTGTGTGTACTACCTATTCTTCAGAACGGTTGGCAAGGATTTACATCCGAGAGATTGTTCGGCTGCATGGAGTTCCAGTTTCCATCATTTCAGATAGAGGTACTCAGTTCACCTCGCAGTTCTGGAAGGCCGTGCAGAGGGAGTTGGGTACTTAGGTGGAATTGAGCACAGCATTTCATCCTCAGACGGATGGGCAGTCAGAACGTACCATTCAGATATTGAACATGCTGCGTGCATGTGCTATTGATTTCAGAGATTCATGGGATGAGTTTCTGCCTCTTGCAGAATTTGCTTATAATAACAGATATCAGTCAAGTATTCAGATGGCTCCGTATGAGGCTCTGTATGGGAGACAGTGTAGATCTCCGGTTGGTTGGTTTGAGCCCGGCGAAGCTAGGCTATTGGGGACTGACTTGGTTCAAGATGCTCTAGAAAAGGTGAAGGTAATCCAAGAGAGGCTCCGTACAGCACAGTCGAGGCAAAGGAGTTATGCCGATAGGAAGGTTCGAGATGTGTCCTACATGGTTGGCGAGAAGGTCTTGCTGAAGGTTTCGCCCATGAAAGGTGTTATGAGATTCGGGAAGAAGGGGAAACTGAGTCCTCGGTTCATTGGGTCGTTTGAGGTTCTTCGAAGGGTCGGGGAGGTGGCTTATGAGCTTGCTTTGCCACCCAGTCTGTCGAGTGTACACCTAGTATTTCAATTTCTATGCTCCGAAAGTATATTGGAGACCCGTCTCATATTTTGGACTTCAGCACGATTCGGTTGGATGATAATTTGGCCTATGAGGTGGAGCCAGTGGCGATTTTGGATCGTCAGGTTCGGAAGTTAAGGTCCAAGGAGATAGCTTCAGTGAAAGTTCAGTGGAGAGGTTGGTCCGATGAAGAGGCTACCTGGGAAACCGAGCAAGAGATGCGGAGCAGATATCCTCACATATTTGAAACTTCAGGTATGTTTCTTGACTCGTTCGAGGACGAACATTTGTTTAAGAGTGGGAGAATGTGACGACTCGGCTAGTCATCTCGTGGGTTACCACTCTGTCTTCCCCATTTTCTGTCTCATTATGTTCGTTATCTGTGTTTTACGTAACCAAGTTGAGTAATTGAGTTCGGAGTGAAATTGGTAAGAAAGGAGACACTTAGTCTCTTTCAAGAAGGGTTAAATCGGAAAAGTCAACCGGATGTTGACCTATAAGTTAGGAGGCTCGGATGTGAATCCCGATGGTTCGGTTAGCTTCGGGAGGTGATTTATGACGTAGGAGTGCGATCGGAATTTATTTTGAAGGTCCGGTGTAGAATTAGGCTTGAATTGGCGAACTTAGAATTTTGGCGATTTCTGGTAGATATGCGAGATTTTGGTCCGAGGGTCGGAATGGAATTCCGAAAGTTGCTGTAGCTTAGATATGTGATTTATGACTTGTGTGTAAAATTTCAGGTCATTCAGACAAGGTTTGATTGGGTTTAGATCAAGAGAGCGATTTAGAAGATTTTGAAATCCTTACGCCTGAATCCGATGCGAATTGGTGTTGATAAGTTGTTTTGAACGTTCCGAAGGTTGGAAAAAGTTTGAATAATGTTATGGGACATGTTGGCATGTTTGGTTGAAGTCCCGAGGGCCTCGAATGGATTTTGGATGGTTGATGGAGTTTAACTTTGGCATTTCAAGAATGTGTCGATGTCGTCTCTTCAAGAATAAGTGGTATAATATTATGAAAATTGACTCCAAATTCAGTTTTAATTGAAGCATTAGATCCGTATCGAAATTTCAGAGTCATAGCAAAAAGAATCGTCCAATTCGGACATCGTATGAGAAAGTTATGCCTATTTTCGTGTCAAGAAAAAAATCTGCAGAAATGTCAAATCGCGATGGCGAATTGACCGCAAATCAGCTATGCGAACCGCGAAATTGACATGGAAATCGCAAATTGAGGCAGAACTTGGGGCGAGGTTCGCGATTTCTGGGTCCAAAAATGCGAACCGCAAACCTATTATGCGACAGGTTTGCCATTTGCATAAATGGCCTGACAGGGGTGTTTTAACTCGATTTTTGATACTTTTTAAGTAGAACTCAGTGCTCATTTTGCCCTACAAGACCCATTTTCGTTACCCACGAAGAGGAACACCTCCAAACACCACAGAATCACAACAAATAAACTTCAAAATCATATCCAAAGGAGATTATCTCGTGTAAATTCTTAAAGAAGGGGATTTGACCATTCTAAACATATTTGGAGCTAGAGAGCTCAGATTGAAGCAAGTCTTGAAGCAATTCTTGGAGGGTTTCTAAGAGAAACATCGGGGTAAGTATTCCTAACTCAATTTTGAAGGAATTACCTAAGATTATAGCTGTTTTTAGCATTTTTACTGGTATTTTGAGTTGAGAAAGTGGTGGAAACCCTAAAGCTTAGATTTGAGGGTTGGAGGTCGATCCGGTGTCGGAATTCGACAAATTTTATATGGTTGAACTCGTGAGAAGATAAGGAACCCGTTGGGGTGAAAAG
>MCJB01013991.1:216211-249863 GCA_002018475.1 Nicotiana obtusifolia | reverse complement strand
AAATCCCCATACGGGTCCCCTGTGCTCTTTCAAAAGAAACATGATGGGAGTTTACGGCTATGCGTATATTATCGGGCCCTAAATAAAATCACAGTGAAGAACCGGTACCCTATTCCACTCATGGCTGATTTGTTCGACAGATTGGGTACTGCGGCGATGTTCACTAAGATAGACCCGAAGACTGGCTATTGGTAGGTGCGAATCGCAGAGGGCGATGAGCACAAGACGACGTGCGTGACAAGGTATGGGTCGTATGACTTCCTGGTGATGCCGTTCGGCTTGACTAATGCACCAGCCACATTCTGCACCCTGATGAACCAAGTCTTCCGCGAATATATTGATGAATTCGTGGTAGTCTACTTGGACGACATTGTCGTATACAGCCAGACATTGGAGGACCATCTGGAGCATTTGCGGAAAGTCTTATCCCGATTGCAGGAGCATGAACTATATGTGAAGCTGTCCAAATGCTCCTTTGCTCAGAAACAGATAGACTTCCTCGGACATGTCATTGAGGAAGGGCGGATCAAGATGGACCAACAAAAGATCCAGGCTATCACAGATTGGCCGCCGCCTAAGGACGTCCACGCCTTGAGGGCGTTCCTTGGCCTATGTAACTTCTACCGCCGTTTTGTGAGAAACTACTCCCTCATCGCTGTGCCCCTAACAGAACTCCTAAAGAAGGCCACACCTTGGGATTGGGAACCCAAGCGAGCAGAAGCCTTTAGCGCCTTGAAAGCGGCTATGTCTAGTAGCCCCGTTTTGGCCCTCCCTGATTTGGCCAAACCATTTGAGATACAGACAGATGCCTCCGACTATGCACTTGGTGGAGTCTTGCTACAGGATGGACATCCTGTAGCCTATGAGAGCTGGAAGCTAAAAGATGCAGAGCGGCGCTATGCCGCCCACGAAAAGGAATTGTTGGCTGTAGTTCATTGCCTGCGCCTTTGGAGGCATTATCTGCTGGGAACCCCGTTCATAGTTAAGACGGATAACACAGCTCTCAGCCATTTCCTTACAAAACCGAAGTTGAATGGCCGACAGGCCAGGTGGCAGGAGCTTCTAGCGGAATTCCACTTCAACTTGGAGTACCGCAGTAGAAAGACTAACCAAGTGGCTGATGCTCTCAGTCGGAGAGCGGACCTCGCATCCGTGAGCTTACTCGCCACCCTTAGGGGGAGAGAAGTGGCCACAAACATCAAGGACCAGATACTGGGTCTTCTCATCAAGGATCCTGCTGCACAGTATTTGGTTACTCTGATAGAACAAGGCAAGACTCGCCAGTTCTACATAGAAGATGGTTTCCTGAAAGTGAAAGGAAACCGGCTTTACGTCCCCAAGGGAGGAGATCTGCGAAGGACCCTTCTGGCGAAATGCCATGACACTTTGTGGGCAGGTCATCCGGGTGAAGAACGCACAATGGCGTTGCTTCGCGTGCGTATTATTGGCCTCAAATGGCCGATGACGTCGCTCAATACGTGAAGACTTGTCTAACATGCCAAAAGGACAAGTCGGATCGCTTGACGCCAGCAGGACTCGTGGAACCACTAGCCGTTCCAAAGCGGCCTTGGGAGAGCGTCTCTCTGGATTTCATCACCGGATTGCCCAAGGTTGGAGATCTTACAACTATTCTGGTTGTTGTGGATCAGTTTTCTAAATACGCTACCTTCATAGCAGCCCTACAATATATATCAGCAGAAGATACAGCTCAGCTTTTCTTCTCCCATGTCGTGAAATATTGGGGCCTACCAAAAGAGATCGTTAGTGATCGCGACTCGCGCTTCACTAGCAATTTCTGGACGCAACTCTTCAAGTGCCTTGGGTCAAGACTAAGTCACAGTTCAAGCTTTCATCCACAATCTGATGGCCAAACGGAACGGTTTAACGACATGCTGGAGGAATATCTCTGCCACTTTGTAACTGGCTCGCAGAAAAATTGGGTGAAGCTTTTGGATGCTGCTCAACTGTGCTTCAATTCACAAAAGAGCTCCAGTACCAACAAGAGCGCTTTTGAAATTGTTACCGGACAGCAACCACTACTCCCACACACTGTGAATGCTCCAAACATGGCAAAATCTCCCCGAGCTGCTAGTTTCTCAAGAGAATGGAAGCGAAATCTGGAGATAGTGCGGAGCTATCTTAACAAAGCCCAAAATCGGATGAAGAGGCATGCGGATCAAAACCGTCGCTTTGTTGAATATCAAGTAGGAGACAAAATGATGGTCAAAATCCCAAAGCGGTACTTATTTGTAGGAGTCCATGACCCTCGCCTGTTGCAAAAGTATATTGGAACCTTGTCCATTGTAAAACGCATTGGGAAAGTGGCATACCGGGTGGATACCCCAGCTTGGTGGAAGATTCATCCTGTCTTCCATGTCAGTCTCCTAAAACCCTTTCGGGAAGATACGGAGGATCCTGCACGGAGCCAACTTACAACCCCTAGCATTCGGGGCCCTAATTCAGCTGGAAAAAGGCGTGCTGAAGCTATCCTTGATGATAGAGTGATTCATGCCTCCAGGAAAGATCACCAAGAGTTCTTGGTGAAATGGCAGGGACGCGACGCAGAGGAGAATACTTGGGAGAGGGGGACAAACCTCAAAGCCTTCAAGAGCCTAATTGAAGATTATCTTGCAAGTAAGGCGCCGAGGATGTCGCCAACTCAGGTGGGGGAGAATGTCATGGGCGGCTTTCCAGCCATGCCCCATGACCCCTTGGACGTGCCCCGTGGCGTCTTGGCAAACCTCCCAACGCATAGCGCCACGGTCGGCCCCGTTGTCTTGGCAGCTCCAAGTAACAAGCGCGCAAGCACCTCTGTCGCCCCACTGACAGCCAGCGCCAATGCCAGCCACAGGCAGATGCCCATAACGCCGCACGCGCAGACAACGCCGCGCGCGTACCCTGAGCCGAATGACACAAGTTGCTGCTGACGGACTAGTTTCTACTTTGTTGAAAACTAAGTCCTTTTCTTTGTAAATATAGAATAGATTTACTTTATTTTATTTCAGTATGATTCTACAGCTTTCTTAGGTCAACTCTTGTAACTTTGATTTTTTTATTTTAAGCATTATTAGGGGGGTATAAGCATTCAAACTTTCAAGCAAGCAATCAATTCTCTGTACTGGTGCCGCACCCCCTCGACACCGCGTAGCTTTTGTAATAGCCTTTCATTTATGCAACCAATCTCTTTCTCAATTTTCTCTACAAGCTTTCAATTCTCTCGTTGCCTACGATATTGGTTTTCCCGCACGGCACTGACAATCTAGTCTAGCATGCGGAGGGGACCTCAGTTGGCGGACGGCAATCGTACTGACATCGATTGCCTAGCCTTACGTCGCCCTTCCAAAGAAGCTCAGGAAGGCGCTGCGTAACAGTAAACACGAATGTGAGCAACGTTCCAGACATATGCCATAGGTTGGCATGCAAGTCGTCACATGACCCCACACTTAAAATCGAAGCAGAAGTACAAGTGTTGCACCTCAAAAACCATAGGTACTCAAGACTTCTTCATGGGACACACTAATTATTGAGCATGGCAATCGTGAATAATCAATAAGGACAACTAAAGGCATAAGCTCGGCACCTTTTACAAATTCCACATTATGCTATATTAAGCTAACTTGCAACATTTTACAACATACAGATATAAAAATAATGGTGTAAGAATATACTTGGAGAAGAAGACATACTGGGAATGTGGGTCGGGTATTTGGGTATGGGGTAAGATTGAAATATATTAAATGAAACAAAAAATACTTACCTGGACCCCCCACCCCAGCTGGCGCCTCGCGCCCTTGGTAGCGTTGGGGGTCTTGAACCTTCTGCCTGCAGCGCCCCAGGCAGCGCCGGGCGCTGTTTCCCGAAATTATTATTATTAACTTTTTTTTTTTGGAATAAACATCCCAATCCCCCAACCTTATATAAACAATTTACACATCCTACACCATTATATCCAATATTTCAATCCCTATACATCAAGTCCAATACTCTATCTAATATAAAAGAATAAATTACGAAGTTAAACTAGGAAAGCAATACATATTGGGTTTCCTCCCAACAAGCGCCTGATTTAACGTCGCAGCACGACTCGGATTCTCGCTATCAATCTTGCTTGATTTCTAGCCTTCGAGCTTCCTCAACAGACGGCCTGGGAAAGGTCAGAGTGACAGGCCTTTCCAACTCTTCTACTTTTCTTAACCCTTGGACATAATTGCATGAAATATCCAGTATTTTCTTAATTTCTTCCATCATTCCATCTTTTCTCTTTTCCACCTCCCCAATCAATGCTCGTTCAACAGAAACTTCCGGGCTCATATGAGGCACTAATGACGTAGAATTACTCTCCACCACAGAGATTATTGATAATTCTTCATAGTGGGTTGGCAACCTGAGTGCTTTATAAACCTTGAACACCTCTTCTTGGTCACCTACTCTCATTGTCATTTTTCCTTCGCAAACATTGATAATCGCTCGGCCCGTGGCTAAGAATGGACGCCCCAAAATAAATGGGATGTCTTGATCGGGCTCGTAATCCAGGATGATAAAGTCAGCAGGAAATATGAACGAACCCACTTGGACCAGTACATCTTCAATCACTCCCTCTGGCTGAGCAAGGGAACGATCAGCTAACTGTAAGGTGACTGTTGTTGGGCGTGGGTCACCCAACCCCAACTGTTTGAATACTGAGAGCGGCATCAAGTTTATACTTGCTCCAAGATCACATAAAGCTCGTCCTACAACATGTTTCCCAATAGAAATTTGGATGGTGAAGCTGCCTGGATCCTTCAATTTCTGCGGTAGCTTACTTTGGATTCTGGAACTACACTCCTTAATGAGTGCCACAGTCTCAAACTCAGTCAATCTCCTTTTATTAGCCACAATATCCTTGAAATACTTTGCATATTTAGGCACTTCTTGTAATATATCGACCAACGGAATGTTAATGTGTGCCTGCTTCAAAATATCAAGGAACTTTTTATACGCCTCATTATCCCTCAGTTTTTGTAATGTATGTGGAAATGGAGGTGGTGGTCTTGCAACCAGTTGTGGGGGTTTCTTAGCTCCTGCCTCTTCAGCCGACTTCTCTGTTTCCTTGGCTTTTTCTGCTGTTGACTCTATGGTGGTCGGCTTCTCATTAAAAGTCACCTGCTTCTTCTTTTTAGATTTCTACTTCTTCCAGTTGTCTCCCGTTTCTCAATGATACAGCATTAAGGGCTGCCCTCGGGTTTGCTTCAGTGTCACTGAGTAGAGCTCCAGCTGGTCTAGTATTTTGAGCCCCAGCCAACTGTCCCAATTGGCGCTCCAGATTCCTCACTGTTGTGGTGAGTGTTTGGTATTCTGTTCTAAACTGTTTATTGTCTTGCACCAGCTGCTTCAAAAACTCATTTGTATTATCATCTGCCTGTTGAGGTTGCCTTTGTGGTTGATTATAATTCCCTTGTGGTCTAACATGATTCTGCTGCTGTTGATGACCACCCCATGAAAAGTTGGGATGATTCCTCCAATTTGGATTGTAGGTGTTCCCATATTGTGTATTTTGATTCAATGGCCCCCTGTTCTGTTGTCCCACATAATATATGGATTCCGGATTTGTGGGGGCACATGTCACTTGTATGGTTGTCACCACACATCTCACAGCACAACGACATCTGTTGGACCTGTTGTCTCGGTTGCACCTGCTGCATCGTCATTCTGTTCATCTGATTGGCCAGTTTTTCCATCTCTGCTCTCATCGCTGCAAGGTCATCCAGTTCAATCAACCCAGCTCCCTTTTGTTTAATTGCTCTGCGTGAGTCACCATCCCCTTGCCGATTATGATCATTGGCCGTGAAATTGTTCAGTAGGAGTTGGATTTCACTATAGGGCTTGGCCATGCAACTGCCCCCACAAGCTGAGTCGAGGTTCATTTTTGAAGCTTCATCTAGCCCATCAACAAAAGTATGTCCCAGAACCTCATCCGTCTGGCAATGATGTGGACAATCCCTAAGCAGCTTTTTATATCTTTCCCATGCTTGCCGAAGAGTTTCTCCTTCCCGTTGTTCGAATCCCAGAATCTGGCATCTTAGTGACTTTGTCTTCTTGGTTGGAAAGAATTTAATTAGGAATTTTCTGTCCAGGTCATCCCATGTGTAGTTAGAATTTGCAGGCTCCTTTTGCAGCCATTCCTTTGCTTCCCCCAATAGTGAGAAGGGAAACAATATCAACCTCGCATAATCTTTGGACACGTTTGGATAATTATAAGTATCTGTGATTTCCAAAAAATTTTGAATATGTCTCTGTGGATCTTCATGCGACAGTCCCACATACTGCCCTGTAGATTGGATCAGCTGCACCATATATTGTTTTAGCTAAAAGTGCGCCGTGATTTCAGGTTTTACAATTGCCTGAGTCATGTTAGCAAGATTGGGTCTTGCAGCTTCAATCACCGCTCGTTCCGTATTACCCGCCATCTCAATTGGCTGTGGTTGAACGACAATGTCCAACTCTCTGTTAATTCTAGTTCTGGCTTCTATCTCCCTCCTTACTCTGTGTAGTGTTCGTTCAATTTCTGGATCAAAAGGAAGAAGGTTGTTTGCGCTTCTACTCCTCCGCATTCAATAGAAGAGCCTGTGTGTGCAAACAACGTAAGCCGATAAGTAAAACTTGAACAAATAACAAATATAAGCTTAAGTCGATAAAGTAGCAAATTTTTAAGTCCCCGGCAACGGCGCCAAAAACTTGTTACTCCCTAACGAACACGCAAGTATACGCGGTCGACAAGTAATATAGGATTGTAAGTCCAGGTTATCGTACCCACAGGGACTTAATTTAACTACTTACTAACGGACTAATGTTGTTATTTAAGCAAGCAAAATTCGAGTTCAATATCTTGATTATTCTAAACTACAACTCTAAATTATAACTAGATTATCAAAGAACAATTTAAGTGTTGTTTAATCAATAGAAACAATTATTCCAGGGTTGTGATTATTTCACCAATCTTATTGCGTTCTAATTAACTTCCCTTCATATAATTCACTTATGGTTGCTAATTAATCGATAAACGTTCTCATAGACTTCTTCCGAAATACTATTCGCCTATTCTTAATAAAATTAACACCTATATTCCTATGGAATTAATCTATCAAGAACGCAATAAAAACATGATATTCAATTAAGCATGGTGATTAAGTATATTCATATCCTAACCACGAATCCGCCCCCCTTAAAAGGTTAAGAACATGCTTTCTTCAATTCTTCTCTAACCTAAACATAGTTTTCCCAAACATAGCATAGATAGTTGATGGAACCTAATTGATGGCCAAACAATATTAAGCATATAATTAAAGAAAGAACCATATAATCATGAATTATAATCAAGAAATCGTTAACTTTGAACACAAATATTCGTGGCTAATCACAATCCCAGAACAAGGGGTGATTAGCCACTCATGATTAAAGCAATCAAAATATAGAGTATTGAATAAACTATAAAAATACTAGAAAAGGATGAAGAACTGAGGATCGATGCTTCCATGCGATGTTCCGTTGTGTTTTTGCCTCCCAAATCACGTTTTATATGTTCCTCTTGGGTTTAGATGTGTTTATATAGGTGTTAGGAAGGGGTAGGGTCGAAAATAGTAGACTTCTAGACGAAATAGGAGAGCTCCCGACGTCGACGCCCTGGCTGGCGCCAGGCGCCCACCAGGGCGCTGTTTCCAGTGACCCTTTTTTAACTCTCTGCCTCCAGCGCCACAGGTGGCGCCAGGCGCTGCCTGTGGCACCCAATGCTCCTTCGTCCACTTTTGTCTTGTTTTGGCTTATTTCTTGCTCGTTTCACCCCCAATTGCTCCCGACTCATTCTTACACATAAAAATACTTTAATTTAACATGAATCATAGCAATTAACATCCCAATTTCATAAAACAAAAGCCAAATATGAGGTGATTTACTTAGAAATATATATCTTTTACACCAAACATCACTCTCCTCTAAGTAGGCACCTCAATCAGGTCTGAAAAGTTAAAGGCTTCTCTCATAGGTGCATGGTTTTTCATTTTCGTTTCTAGTAAGGCGACCATGTAGGGATTCTAATTGTTGATTACTTCCCTAAAGTTACGCCAAAAATCAGCATTGTTAGCACTTCTGACGTTCCAAATGATTATGTTAGTCGGCCTATTCATGGTAGATGGTTAGTTGTGGCGTAAGTTGACATTAGCATGAGTTCCTTTGGGCAGGAACTAACTCCCTCGCAGTGTTGGGGTCAATAATGCTGCATATTTTGCTGCAGCTATATTGATTGGTGGTGTTATTATTTCGATCGAGCACTTTTGAAGAGCTATCGGGAACCGGAATATGTGTTTCATGTCCTCCCTCTCCGGGAATAGCATAAGGGCTATACCTCTTATGGTTGAGATTTATGTGAACGAGCCCCTTCCAGGAGGGGGAAGCACCTCTAGGTCCTCCACTTCTTCCATTACTTCCCCTCCCCGTCTGGAGTTGGTGGTTGCTCCATTGGAGCTTCCATTAGTATTGGGTTATGCTGAGGTGGTTGGTGTTGTCGTTGTTGGTTGCCATGGGAACAACTAGTTGCGGACCTAGATTTTTAAAGTAATGGGTGCTCCATTGCCTTTACTTAGATCGACTCATATATATTATAGGTGTACTGTTATTAGAAAATTAAGGTTAAAATTTAACAAGAAAAATATATTAAGGTTATCATTACAACAAAAATTAGATGTTATTTTTGAACAGTGAATACTTCATTTTTCAGGAATAAACCAATTAAGAAAGAAGTTAAATCAAATAAAAATAAGAGAAAGGGAAATGGTACAAGGAATGTAAAGAAAATAATGAAATGGGAAACAGGAAAGAATCGACAAAAAGAAAAACTTTTCCAGTCGGAAAATTGTGCCTCAAACCAGTTTCGAACCCACAACTTAAAGCCAACCTTCACATGTAAAATATCAAGTCACCAATAAAACGACAGCACCCAGCACCATTTTTGTTTCGTGAGTGCTCCTTGCCTCTATATGGTGATTACCATTAATTTACTACATAATACCCAAACTTTAAGCCAAAGATAATGGGTGCTTCAGCACCCACACCGCTCCACATGGATCCACCCATGGAAACAACAGAGGGTTCAGTTCTATCATCTCTTGATGGTGAAAGAAGGGAAGGTCGAACATTTGGTTCATCTTTAGTAGTGGGTTCAAGTGTTGAGTAGGTTCCAATTGTTGTGCATGGCATGATACAGTGCCGGAGCGACTACCGGTGCCAGTGGGTCGATAATATTGTCCATCCACCTGTGATTCATATAGCTGTCTATTGTCATTCTCATTTCTTCCGTCACTACCTGGGCTAGGAAGTTGGGATTTTGAATGATCACCATGACTTACTATCCCTCTAGCATCATCGTGAAAAAGAGAGCTCAGTCATGAAGGCCTTGTTCGATCCATGAGTTGGGTTGATAATTTGGGTGGAAAGGTAGTGTTGCGTAAACTAGGTTTGAAAACTGCTTGGGGTAGTTTTGATTGTTCATGGTTGGGAGTTGAAACAGAATTCTTGGAAGTCTGTGGGTTAAGAGTGTTAAACGATTCCTCCTGTTTAGTGGAAGAAGTAAGTTTGGCATTGTTCTCAGGGATGGTGACTTTTTAATCTTTTTGGAGCTGGAGTGATTAGAGAGAGAAAACGATTGCAAGTCTTGCATTGAAGATCTAGTTTGCATGCTATTGGGTATGTATGGCGTGTGGGTGGTGATAGAAGTAGCTTGCTCAGCTAGTTCCGTTGCTATGGCCATTTAGCTGGTGTCTAATGACAGGTGTTTAGTAGGTTTAGTGATTTTTGGTGAAATGTCATTCGCAGAGTCTATTGTATCTATATGTAATAGTAATGGCTTAGTGAGGACTGAGCTGTCATAATTACTTGGCAACCAATCAGAATAAAAAGGTTTAGGGGTATTATTGTTTGGAGACACGTTTTGGACACATGTCGCATTGGCAGTTGTTGGTGTTATTGGTTCTATCGAAGGGAGAGAGTGTGGGGAATTAAAAGCAACAGGTAGGTCATTTGAAACATTTGGGATATCTTCTATTTTGTTTTGTTTTTCTTGGAGGATTTAGAATTTATTAGGATCACTAGGATATTGATTGTTCTTTATTTGAGTGTTCCCATGATAATTTAATTTGTGATAACCTTGTGTTTGTCCATTAATAAGGTTAGAGTTTTTGGGCTGCTAATAAAATCTTATTTTTCTTTTTGTTATAAAAGCTAGTTTCTGAGTGTGTAGATATTTACCTGTGGCTGCATCAAATATTTTAACGTTTTTACCTGGATCCTTGCTATGCAATATGGCGTTGGAGTGCTTTCCTTGATTTGGGGTTGTAGCACTTGTGGCTTTTTTCCTTCTTGAGAATGGGACCGTTTGCCATTGCTCTGTGTGTTGGGTTGTGGCAGATGTTGGTGACTCCGCAGTAGTCGCTGATGTTGAGGGCCTTTGGTGTGTAGAGTGCATGAAGGTGTGACCTAGTCTTCCACACAATTTACAAAGAATCTGCTCGCCTTCATAGATGATTTGCTATTTATATGTGCCTATATAGATTCTTGATTGGACAGGTTCATCAAGAGGGAGCTCGACACATAGTGTTGCATACCTTCCTTCGAGAGTAGCACTGGTGCATGCATCTATTTTTAGCAGGTGTCCAATGGTCTTTCCGATCTTTTTTAGTATGATCGCGTCATAAAACTCTATAGGTAACTGTGGAAGGCGTCCCGGATTGCTGAAATAGTTTTGGTCGCTTCATTGCTATGAAGTTGGATTCTCATCTTTTAATGGAGAGGAAATAACCATACAAACCAGAGTCCATTCTGTTACACTTTGATCATATTCTCCTCCTTTGTGAACTTTATAATAAAGTAGTCAGACCCAAGATCAATGAGAGGGATGCTTTCTGTTGGTTTCCATAGTTCTTGTATTTCTTTCTTTTATGTATATATTGGTGTAAGATGCTCTTGCCTATGAGTTTAATAATTAACGAGTATTTCCACGGTTGATACATGCGATCTTTATCCTCTTCAGTTAGTTGGACAGCTCTTATGCCTTGTGCTAGTTTTCCTGTGGGTATGTCCATAATTGTGTCTGGCATGGGTCTTGGCTCTTTTCTGATTCTATCTTCTAGTAAATCAATGTTCATCATGTATTCACTGGATAGTAGTTTTTCCTTAAAGGAGATTTGTTGCTCTAGTTCCTTATTTTTCGCATTGATAGTGTTGAAAGTATTTGGTATATCTGGGGGATTGGGTGGAATTTGATCATGATTCTTTTCTTTGGATGGTACTATGATTGGATATAGCGCTAGTAAAGTGAGGTTGGGATGTTAGAGAGAGGGGAGAAAAAAGTTCAATCATATGTAAATTAGAGTATTTAAAGATAAAAATACTCTTAAATTGAGCAATCAGTATATAACAATTTCGGCATCTTTATTTATTGCATAATAGATCTTACATTATTATTCACCACATAGACAATTCCTGCATTTTAACTTCACGCATAACTTGACATAAAACCAAATGTGCCCCAAGGCTGTCAACTTGATACCCAATTGGTAACGGATATTATGTTAGGATGAAGGAAGAGAAGTTGTGGTAGCATATAAAGTGCCCCATTTTCCTTTCTTTAGTTAAGAGGTACTTGGAAGAGACATCAATATCGAATTCGTGAAACTCTTTTTTTACTTTTTTATGAATTGATTGCAAAGTAAGACAAAATCTCTTTTGTGTTGATAAAATATTAATGCAAAACTTAATGATGGAAAATTATGCAAATTTGAGGTTATGTTAGATAGATCTTGTATTCAGTAACTAGTTTAAGTAAATCATATTACTTATGTGATCTGTCATCACTAGACGATGCACCAACAGCCTATGAAATCATCAATAACTATTTAATAGGAAACAATTACTTTATCTCGATGAAATTAACCTACGTTTAAACCAGATCAAGTTTTCAACATTAATTTCGCTGAATGTAACCCCATATTTTTATTAGCAGGTTAAAACTGTTCAAGAGCAAATTGACGTTCCTTTTCGATATGTCTACATTCTGTTGAGTCAGTCTTTTCTAAGAAGACTGGAGGAAGATCTTGATAGAATCTAATAGATCTTCGAAGAGGAAGATGATCGTTATTACTGTTCGATTAAGAACATTACAAGAGGGAGGGATTATTTATATTAGTGGTTAGTGGTTGACAGTTCATACCCAACTAACCACTTAATCGTCTAAGTTTTAGTAATTACACAATGACCCTATTTTTTTCTAGGCTATTATACATTGCAGTGTGCACACACGCACTGCTATACACACACATACAATTATATATTAATACTCCCCCTCAAGACGGAGCGTGGAAATCATCAAATCCAAGATTGGATAGAATAAAATGATGTTATGCTGATATAGATCAAGCCTTTGATCATTAAATCAGCTAGTTGTAGACCAATGGGAATATACTGAGGACTGATCAATCCTGCCTTGATCTTTTCACGAACGAAATAACAATCGATCTTGATATGCTTAGTTCACTCGTGAAATATAGGATTGGCAGCTATTTGTAAAGTTGTGTTGCTATCAGAGTACAAACTAACTGGAACATCAACTGGAATTTGCAGCTCCTTAAGCAATCCTAACACCTAAGTAATTTCTGCAGCTGCAGCTACAAGACTGCAATACTCAGCCCCTGCTGAACTCCTGCTAACTGTAGGTTACTTCTTCGACTTCCAACGAGAGCAGGGAGTCCCCAGGCTTGACAATATAACCAGTTACTTATCTCCTGGTGTTTAGACACCCTGCCCAATCAGAGTTATAATAAATAGAAAGGTGATTTATTGGAGAATTTTGCAGTAGAAGGCTAAGGCCTGGGGCACCTTTAACATATCTAACTACTCGCAGGGCTGCATCCCAATGAGAGTGCTTGGGATGCTGCATAAACCAACTTAACACCTAGACTGCAAAACATAAATTTGGTCTGGTAATTGTTAGGTAAAAAAGCTTTCCAATGAGTCTTTGGTAGCTTCCCACATCTTGCAATTCTACATCTCCAGTATGACCAACATGTGTTCATAATCAATGGTAGTCAACTTCTGATTGAGCTATATAAGTGTGTTAATAGGCTTAGCAGTTGCAAGTCCAACATCTGAGATTAATTGAACTACATATTTCCTTTGAGTAAGAAGCACTCCTTTGTTTGACCTCAGTACTTAAATGCCAAGAAAATATCTAAGGTCTCCTAGGTCTTTCAAAATGAACTATGTAATATTTGTTTAGCTTACTCCACAAGAACAGGATTGCTACCAGTTATGAGTAAATCATCTACATAGACTAAGATAATGACAATATTTGATCCATCCTTTTTCGTGAACAATGAGTGATCGTAGGGGCTCTGTGCATAACCAGCTGCTAACAGTGCCTCAGTCAATTAACATTCTACTGTCTAGGCCTGCTTTAGCGCATACAATGATTTCAGCAGCCTACATACCTTCTGCTCCCCATGCTTGTGGAATCCTTGAGGCAAGCACATGTAGGCTTCTTCATAAAGGTCATCCTGTAGGAAATCATTATTTACACCCATTTGAAAAAGATTTCATCCCTTAGAAGCTGCTACAATGATAATGGTCCTGCTAGTGACCATCTTTGCAACAGGGAGAATGTTTCATGGTAATCTAACCCTTCTTGCTATGTGTAGCCTTTTACTACCAAACTTGCTTTAAACCTTTCCACCTCCCCATTTGCCTTGTATTTAATCTTGAACACCATTTTGAACCTATAGCTCTTTTGCCAGGAGGAAGGTCTACTACTTCCCATGTTGTATTATCCTCAAGTGCCTTAATTTCTGCTCCCATTGCTTCCACCCAGGCTTTGTCAAGACAAGCTTCCTTGAAGGACCTAGACTCAATTGGTTCGGAGAAGGATCCTAAAAAGGATTTGTAATTCTTAGAAAGGTGATCATAAGTGATGAAATTGGAGATAATGTATGGTGTATCCTTGTTTGACTTGACTGTACTCACATAATTTTTGAGCCAAATAGAAGGTTTGGAGGTTCTACAAGACGTTCTAGCATATGTTGTAGGCATAAGATGTTCTTCACATGGTACTCTTTCAGCTGATGCTTCTTTTGAATGAGCTGCTGGTTGTAATACATTTTCTGCTGTTAGGTGATTAACATTATGTACATCTGGTTCCTGCAATACAAGTAGTGCAGGTGGTTCTACTTGTGGTTCTAGTGTGACTGGTGATGGAGTTGCTGGAGGTGATACAGGTGGTTATGCAATGTGGATTGTAGTAGGAGCTTCATTACAATGTGGATTATCACTATGATAATCATCAGAAGATTAATGCTGGGTGATGATTCTGATTGGTCTCTGAAAGAGCAACCACCACGGGTTCACAAGGAATTAGATCCTCAATTGCATCTGTCCATTTTTTAAATGGGAATAAATGTTCTCTAAATGTGACATCTCTGCTCTCCAGTACTCCTCTAGATTCTAAGTCATGTAATATGTACCCATTTTGAGTTTCTGAGTATCCTATAAGGACACACTTTGTTGCTCTAGCTGTGAACTTATCTCCTCTTAGTAAGTTTCTTGCAAAGCACAAACAACCAAACACCCTCAGATGGTCCAGCTTAGAAGGCTTGTTATGCAGTATCTCATAAGGACACTTCCTTTCCAATATCTCAGTAGGCAATTTGTTAATCAAATATACAACAGTTTTTATGCAGTCTTCCCAAATCTCATTGGTATTGAACTTTGAAATTTCAGAGGTCTTGCAACTTGTAAAATGTGTCTATGTTTTCTCTCCACAGTCCCATTTTTCTGTGAAGTGTATGGGCAACTGCTTTGGTGTGTGATCCCAAGAGAAGCAAAAATTCATTTCACTATGAGTTCAAAAATTCTGTACCATTATCTGACCTCAACACCTTAATAGCAACATCAAACTGATTTCTTATCATTGCAACAAAGATCCTTATTTCAATAGCTACTTCACATTTAGATTGAATCAAACATACCCAAGTGTATCTACTGTAGTCATCCACAATGGTGACAAAATAATGCATTCTATCATAGATAGGAACCTTGTGAGGCCCCATACATCTAAATGGACTAATTGAAAACAGCTAGTAGACTTAGTACTGCTAATGGGAAATTTCAACCTACACTGCTTAGCCAAAGGGCAAACTTCACAGTTTTGTTGAACCTGAGAATCAATTTTATTTCTAAGAGCTGGTATACTTTTCATTGCCTTTGGTAATGCATGTCCCAGTCTCAGATACCAAAGTTCAGTGTTAATTCCTTGCTGCACAAAGAATCCTGTTGTTGTTAGTGTTATGTTCTCCTTTAGTAGATATAATCCATTGTTCTCTTTACCAACCCCCATCACCCTACCACTGTAAAGATCCTGAAATATACAGAGATCAAGAAAAAAGTGACAGAACACCAGAAATCTTTAGTGAGTTTAGACACTGACAGTAGATTGAACTTAAAATCTGGCACATGCAATACATTCTTCACTGTTTTATTTTTTAATATAGTTGCATTTCCTATATGAGTAATTTCTGACTTGTTTCCTGTAGGCACTTGCATTCCTTCGCTATCAGCACTTTTAATATCCTTTAGAACATCCTTACAGTAGGTGATATGATGTGTTGCCCTTTAATCTATCACCCAATCACACATATTTGCAGCAGACAATAGAGAGATTATACCTGTCATATTTGCAGAATTTTCCCTGCATAGGCTTTAAAAACAGATTAACCAACTACTTGTATTGCTCTTCTGTAAAGAATTGGCCTGGTGCTTGAATTGTGGGCATTGTTCTCTCTTCCTTTGCAGTAGTCGTATTTGCATTTGCGTTGTTAGCATATGCCTTTCCTCCAGTTGCCTGATTCTTCTTCTTGCTTTTAAAGTCAGGTGGATATCCAATTATCTTAAAACAATTCTCCTTTAGATGTCCTTTATACCCACAATACTCACATATTAAGCTACGCTTTCCAGGTCTAAAGTCTTGACCTTTTCCTGCTAACACTGGGAGTGGATCTCTGTGTTTATCTGTGACACCCAAGGTCCTTTAACTCTCCTCTTGACTAACTATACCATAAGCCTCACTAAGAGTTACAACTGGCCTTTTTGCCAACACATGGCTGCGTATATTGCTGCAACTCTCGTTCAATCCCATAAGAAATTGCAACAACCTTATGTTTTTCAAATAATCTACAGAAGGTCTAGATTCCTCACAATCACAAGAGGGAAAAGGGGATAATACATTAAGTTCATCCCATAAATCCTTCATTTCGAATAATAGCTAGTAATTGAATCAGTACCTTGCCTTAGAATCGAAATTGCAGTCCACAGATGATAAATTTTAGTGAAATTAGATCTGTCAAATCTCTCCTGGAAATCGTTCCAAACTTTCTTCGCATTTGACGCATACACAATCTCGATATCAATTCACTTGACACCGTGCTTCCAATCCATGACAACACAATAGCATTGCATTTTTCTGCTAATCCTCCTCTGTAATTATTTTTCACACAAGTACCGTCTACAAAATCAAGCTTACTCTTTCCTCATAGTGCTAACTTCATCGCTCTGCTCCAAAGGGCATAATTTTCTAGCTTTGTGAGTTTGAGCGGTATCAACACGAGTCCTGGAGCATCTCCAGCTTGTAAAAATTGCGGATGATTATGGTCAAGCGAAGCAACTTCATTTCCGGCTAGGGCTGCTCAAAACTGAGCTTTGTCAGCGCTTTGTTTTCCTAATTTCCGGCGGAACTTCGATCGGAGCTATAAATTCTAAGACCGCTGCTCTGATACCATGATAGAATCCATTGGATCTTCGACTGAGATGACATGCAAGTGAGAAATAATCGAGACAGAGAGAAGAGGAAGATGATCTTTATTACTGTTCGATTAAGAACATTACAAGAGGGAGGGGTTGTTTATATTAGTAGTTAGTGGTTGACCGCTCATACCCAACTAACCACTTAACCGCGTAAGTTTTGATAATTACACAATGACCCCACTCTTTTTAGGCTGTTATACATTGCACTGCGTGCGCACGCACTGCTATACACACACAGCTATGTATCAATAGATCTTCTGGACATTGTTGAGATCAAACAAAAAATTGTGAAAACCGGAATGTTGAATCCCCATTTGTCAATACTGTACTCGCATTGGGTATGAACAATTTAATGTTAGCAGTTAAAAAAATATTGAGAATACATATAGTAAAGTGACATGTGTGTATGTAAGACACATGTCTATATGTCTTATATTTTCCTTTTCTCTTCTTCTTATCAAGTTTTTCTTTCAACTAAATAAGGCAGCACTCCTTATACATATATGTTTCAATTATTCTGAGCTAAAGTATTTTTTTGCTATCCCCTTATTAGACAAAGTCTGTATAATGTAGCAGTTGTTTTGAGTATGGCCTGTGGTCGCGTATTAGTTTTTTGAGTTAGTCCCAGTGGTCGCGTATTAGTTTTTGGAGTCGTGGAAGCAGTCAATAATGCTTGCATTAGGTTAGGCTATCTATATCATACCCCTTGGGTGCGGCCCTTTTCCGGACCCTGCGTGAACGCAGAATGCCTTGTGCATTGGGCTGCCCTTTCTTTTCACTGTCCATTTCATAGATATTGCGAAGGATCATTCTGTGGATGTCTCAGTAACATACTATCAGTCATGTTATTTACCTCAAGGAATTTACTCTGCTAAACTAGTAACCGGTTCTTTTTAGTAACTGTTCATTCAAACCCTTCACTTGTAAATCTGAATTGGCCACATCTTGAAGAAGCTATACAATCTGGTGTAATATCCAGGTGAAATGAATTCCTCTTTCTTTTTGAGAGTCGGAAGGGATATTTGGTTGGGAAGGGGGATTGGCTGGATTGGCTTAGATTTTTCTGTAGAAGTAGCATCAAATAATGCACTCCCATTCTAACATATTTTAGCTCTTCTACTTGATTTACTATAACCTAAGTTGATCCAATCACTGCCTAAGCTTCAGGTGTGTGTGTTTACAAGAAGGGGAATAAAAGCAGTGTAGGTGTATTACAATTCTAGAAGATGAAACCATGTTTTCTGGTGTATGAACATTTTGGAGTGTAAGATTTGATTATCTAAGTCCTATGACACCCATAGTTTGTTTGGCCAAGCTTCTCTAATCCTAGAAGCACTTTTTTTGGTCAAAAAAATGCTTTTCTTTTTAAAGTTGAAGTGTTTGGCCAAGCTTTTGAATGAAAAAAAAAGTGATTTTAAGGAGAAGCGGAAGTAGTTTTGGATAAGCCGAAAAAAGTAGCTTCCCTCCAAAAGCACTTTTTTTAAAATTACTTTTGAGAAAAATACACTTAGAAGCAGTTTTTAAAAGCTTGGCCAAACACTAATTGCTACTCAGAAGTACTTTTCAAATTAATTAGCCAAACACAAACGATTTTCACCAAAAGTACTTTTGAAAAAAGCACTTTTAAAAAAAAAACACTTCTCAAATAAGATGATTTTTGCAACTTGGCCAAATAGGCTACTAACCTTGCAAAAATAAGATTTACTTTGTTCTATTAAAGAATAGTCAGAATTATTCCTTCACAGGAGAAAAATGCTGTTAAGATGAAGCAGTTGAGCTTCTTATTTTCCAAGTGAGGAAGCAGTTGAGCTTATTTTCCAAGTGAGGAAGCTGTAATAAGTTCTTTATCGTATTTTAGAAGTGACAGAATTATCTCACCTCTTTATCTTTTTGAGACTTGTTCCAGAGGTTCAGTGACAACCTATGTTTACTCTTACATGTTATGATGCCCTTCTGTCGTAAGACCCATTGCATGTCTCTCTATACACACTTTTTTAATTGCAGTTGCATATATTTCCAATCAAAAGTTTACATTACTATTTGCCAATTTTCAGTTAAAATCACAGAAAAGATGTCAATGATGAATAAACTGAGGCAGATCCAGGATTTAAATTGAATGGGTTCAATTTTTAAAATTCTCAGCATTGAATTCTTTATGAGTTCAAATCTAACATTTGTTGAGATTTAGTAAATTTTTACATATAAATTTATATTCTGTGTCGAAAGTTATGGGTTCAATTGAACCCGTAGTCCAAAGCAGACATCCGCACCTGCAACTTTTGGTTGGATTCCGGCGAGTTTCAGATAGGTTTGAGTTGTGCTGCGCTTGTATTTGATGTTTCGGCATCGTTTCTTTAAGCATAAATGGTACCATATGCAAATAAGCTTTAAATTATGTTTTGATTAAACCAGTAGATCTGTATCGTAATTACGGAACCATAGTAAAAAGAATCATCGAATTCGGACACCGTACGAGGATTATACACACACCATTCCTTGAATGATATCGGGTGCTGCAAGTATCCCGTTCCTTAAATTTTCCTGGTCTGCCCCAGAATTTGGACTTTAAAATTTTTCTCTAAGTACTGAGGTGTATCCCCCAATATGCTTTCTCTAAACAACCGAATAAAAATAATTATGCAGGGAAGATCTTCAATGATGACAAAAGCATAGATGCCCTTTTATACGCAATCACCAACCTAAAACAACTGTATTTCAAAAGTCCGATTGAAAACGTCCACTATCCAGCCTGGGGCCTTTGACTCCCACTTCCATTTCCCATTATGCTAAAAGAGTTCACTCTGCTGTAACAAGTTTATCTATTCCTTGTTCCTCCCTATTCTCTGGAATACAGAAAGAAGACAAAAATTCCTTTGTGAAATTGCTGTCATTTCCTTATTGAAATTTCATGGTCCATAATGGTGTTTCTAGATTGGACTCAGTTTTCTACACCGGTCCAATCTTGAGTCTTCATAACGTCTGTAATCCTCAAATTTAGGGGTGTTTTGTCTGGGCCAATCACCTTATCGCTTAAGAAAGGAGGTGGACTTCAAGTCTTAAGAGAAGTAAGCTGCTATATAAATCAATTCAGCACTAAAAGCTTAATCCATCAAATAATTAGAGATCATAGAGATATATTATAACAATGATGTTAAAATTGACATAATATTAATATATAATATTTGGTTTGAACAAAGAAAATCAAGGGATCAATTACTTGGACCTCCTTTTTACCATGGTAAAACCAATCACCTTCTCAAATATGAGAAACACCAGTCTGAAACTTGATAGCTAACAGACCAAACTAATTTCTTTATACAGAGATATGCAGGTCACTTCCATCAATTCTTTTCAAGAAACAACTGGATCAAAATAGAAAAAACGACCTATTATAAGTATTGAGCATCAATCAGCATATCTCTTTCTATAGTTAGCTAACATAAATAAAAGTTGTCCCTGAATCTATTTTATATTTTTTTTACTCTATTTAGTCCTTACACCAAAAAAAAGTTGGAGACCAAACATGGAAAGAAAGCATATCGATGACATCAATGCTTCTGAGTTTCTTTTTTATTATTGTAAATGCTCCTAAGTTTCTATTGACGATTAAGAGAGATTTATGCAATAAACATCAAACTAGAAGCGAGGCCTGTTATATTTGCCAAACTAGATATGAAGAGAGATTTATACAATAAACATCAAACAAGAAGCGAGGCCTGTTATATTTGCCAAACTAGATGTGAAGAGAGATTTATACAATAAACATCAAACAAGAAGCGAGGCCTGTTATGGATATCCCTTCATCGCTAAATTAGGGAGTAGTCTGAGTAATTCACCTAGGTTCGCCTACTAGACTCCAAAAGTCATTTGCTTTTACTTCTAAACCATCTATATAAAGTTTCACTACTTAAAATTCAGTGATCCAAACTTCAGTTAACATAATTAAAACTTCAAATTTCTCTTTTGACAAATAAGACCTTATTCTTTCAAGAATTTTGAGTAACAATGGCTACACATTTAGGAAATAAAGTCGGAGTTTCTCTTGCACAAATAAGACAATGCCCTTAGGCATCATTAACTAACAACCAGAAAGTAGAGAAAATGAATATCAGTATAACCAAAGAATAAGGAATTCTGTGTCCTACATACAATAATTCACCTTGTGGAACTGAAAAATATTACAATGGAGCAACAGAGATTTGATTTTTTGATTTGGGTGGGGGGTGGAGAGGGTGTTCCACTACATCATTAGGGCAAGGTAAAAAGATCTATCTTATGTACACTCCCAAGACCATAGAGTAAACAGAGTAAATCTGTAAATATAAATAGAAAAATTGTCATCTAACAAACTTACAAATTCTTCACGAGTAATGCAGATTCAATCAATGGAATCCCCTTGATCCTCGAGATTGATAAAGTTCCAGCCTGCTTTTAGCTTCCTGCAATAATGACTCCACCTCTTCATCTTGAATCAAGTATGACTGTTTTGATGCCCATTCAAGAACTGTAAGCACCTCAGCTTGAGCAAGCTCTTCGCTATCAGGGACGTGTAATGCAATGTAGCATAGTAAAAGCAATGAAGGACTCTGAACTATTTGTTCACCAAAGTAAACAAGTTGGATCAAATGTTTTGCCCCTCCAGCGCTTATGATTGCCTTGGAATGATCAAGGTGAAGGTAATTAACTGAGCTAGCAAATTTCGAGAGGGCAATGGCAGCTTCCTTAGAAATCTCTGCTTCTCGCTCATCGAGCAGCTTTACTAATGGAGTAATCATCCTCGTCTCAGTAGCTCGAAAAGTCCTAGCCAAACTCCCGACTGCTTTAACGCATGGAACAAGCAGATCTGAATCAGCTTCTTCGATGATTCTCAACAATTGATCAACAACAGCTTTGCAGGCAGGAGAATTAGGCTTGAACGCTGACCTTCTCAAGTCAGCATCTACTTCTGCAACTGCTGCGATTTCCATTACCGCCATAGCTGAATTATACTGAACATCTTCAGGTCCTTTCTCTAAGAGTACTGCAAAGCAAAGCAGTGCTCTTGATTCAGTGATACTTCGGCAAATTGGCGAATTTCCCTTGGCAAGTTTCCATAACGCTCTTGCAGCCATTGCCTTCATATAAGCCTTGGTAGCAGGGTCCTCCAGTTCCCTCCCTTTATTACCCATACTAACCCCAGATGAAGAAAGACTATGCTGAGTGTGGTGGTTCACATGATTTTGCTTCACACTATTATTTCCATTGACCTTGGCCTGATTTGGCTGGTTTGAACCATTGACTGGATTCTGCTGAGGCGGCTTCATTTGACCCTGCATTGCGGTAGCAACGACACTGTGCATGTGATTAGGCTTCTTATTCCCCAGAGGATGTGGAATATGATTCTTGTCATCATCCTCAACAACCTTATTCACAGTATTGGCAGCATTACCATTGTTATTACTAGCCAAGACAACAGCATGGTGCATCGATGTTGCTTTACTTACAATAGCATACTTACTATGCTCCTGAACGGTTTCAAAAGCAAGATGACTAACCAGCAATCGAATTGTATTATGCTGGTGAAAAAGATCTTGACATTTGGGATAATGAGCAGCAAGTTCAGAAACAGCCCAAGCCACCACTGCTTGAACCTTCATAGGACCTTCTTTGAGAATTTTCGCAAACACTGAGCAAACCCCAGCATGTACCATGTGTTCGACGCTTTCTGGGTCACGTCCAAGAAGTCCAATTGCCCTAGCAGCATTCTCCTGACCCTCTGTTTTCCCTTCTTTCATCAATTTCAGCAATGGCCCAACTCCACCTTCTTCAATAATCAACTTGCCATACCGATCATTGTCTCTAGCTAAAGAAACAAGTGAATTAGCTGCATCTGATCTGTCATCAACAGAACCTGTATACAAAATCGCGATCTGCTCCCAAATAAGGCATAAAATGGGCTCGTTAGCAGCAATAGGAGGGAGGCCCAAACAGTCATCAGCTCGTTCATCAGCCGAAGCTGAGACGCGGAGAAGCCAAGACACGTCACCAATAGAGTTCTCCAACTGGGAAGCCATTTTTCGGAAGGCAGCAGCAGGGATTATGGTAAAAACCCGCTTAACAAGCCCATGGGCTCTGCACTTTAGGACAAGGGCCAACGCCTTTTCTAGGACTTGTTCAGTGTCGTCAATAATCCGCCTCGTGGGCCGTTCGTAAAGGTCGTTGCCGGCGCGTGCAGCTTGACGGAGAAGGGCCACAAGCTTCTCAGTTTTGGACCTGAGATCAGTACATTCTTGCTTGAACGAACTTGCCTCATCGGCGGCCTTTATCACCTGGTCTGCTAACTGGATCGGCTTTGTCAAGATCTGCTTCACTAGGTCCGCCATATATAAAATCAGAAAATCCAAAGAACCTCCGAACTACAACAAAATCGTAGGTAGATCAGAAGTCCTAAAAATTGAGTTTTTGAATCACCCCAGCACAAAAATCAATCCAAAATATCAATTGGCCGGAGAAGTTACAAAAGTGGGTATTGATGTACTTTTTGTTGTATTGAAAAACGAATGGGAAAATGAATGAAAATGAGGAGAAAGGAAAAGGAGAATTTTGATATCGGGGTTTGTGGGTTTAAAAGTGATAGTTTACATTGAAATTTGAAAAGCAGAAATGGTCTTTGAAGGTTTGGCAATGGAGGAGTTGGGGTTGGGTGAGACTGACTTGGACAGTCCTACGATTTTTACGAGGTCAAACGCGTGTTTTCTCTTAATTACTATACTCGACTTAGTTTTATAATGTGGGGCTGTAGGTGCTGTGTTGTAATTAGCTGTCTCAATTCCTTTTCTACTTAATTACCATTAAGGTTTACACCTTTCGGTCCCCTCCAATTAATTCTTTTTAATGATTTTCATACATATTAAAAAATTTACTGTTTTTTTTTACTCTCCATTGTAGTACTTGTCCAAAAATATAATGTTGGGCTGTGGGTGCATTAACCAGCCAAAAATTCGAGAATAATTTCTAGAAGATTAAAAAACAGCATTTGAAACAGGCGAAACACCTCCCTCCAACATTATAATATCAACATTAATTACCTGCTATTGGAAATTGGAAATGGCCCATTCGATACCATCCAAAAAAGAAAAAAAGAAAAGAAAAGAAAGAGGAACTCGATTCTCGAGGTCTTGGTCTGGATAATCCAAAGGGGATTGGAGGGGAAGGGTTTTGGGCAAGAAGTTGTAACCAGAAATCCAGATCATAAGCTTAAGCTATGTGGGGTTTTCTATTGTCGCTTTAAGGACTAATCTATCACATGCCACCTACAATGGCAGATTGAAAGGCTACCTTTTTCTTGATATATCACTATTATTGATTCATGGCCCCAGATTTTCATTTTTTAATCTTTTTCTTTTGTATCTTATGTTGCACTTTATTGCTAGATTAAGAAAGTGCTTTTTTTATACCTTTTTTCTTTTTATAAATCTATTTAGCTATGCTCAAGTTCCAATCTTGTGGTTTTGCCAATCTGGGAATATTTTCTCTCTTCTCTCTGTTAATTTGGACGTAGAAATTTTTTATCGAAAATTTTCGAAATCGTGGTGCTTAACTTTTAACCTAATGAAATACGTTACTTCAAAGTTTAGGAATATTAATAATGTATATACTCAAAATTAAGGGATAACATTGCAAATACACAACATACAAGGCCATGAATTTGAACTTTGACTTGATAGATAAGTATATGTTAAACGTGCTTGCCTGTCGTAATCAGATGATTATTTTAGTCTGTTATCATATTGTTTTGCGGAGAATATTTTAACATTAATTGACGTGTGGTTCAATTTCTGAGATTGTCAAGCAACATACACGAAATCATGTACGCAAGTATGATGCAAACTTTTGGAAAAAGAAAAAAATTTTGTATGGGACTTGCCAGTTGCTTGCAGGAATCATTTATTTGGCGCCATCAATGCCGCGAACCAATGGGAAGTATTTTTGGATTGAGATATTTTTAATTTATGTGTCTTATTTTTTTTTAAGTAATATTTTATATTTAATACTGTAGCTTTATAACTCTAACTTTTCATATGATACATATTAAGACCAAAATTCAAGAATATTTTGTATACATCATAGTTTAAATCATAAAATTTAAAAGTTCCTTTTTTATTAAATTCCGTATCAGTCAAATTGAGACACGATGTGAGTAATTGATATGTTGCGGCCGCTTTTCCTAAAATTATGCCATATGCGCACTCAGCTTCTTTTTCTTTTTTCTTTTTCCTTTTTCCCACTCATCTTTTCCTAGTAAAATATCTTGTCAATTCTCTTCCTTTTTATTCCCATACACGAAATATAAAGTCCACAGAAGAGAGCTAGTAATATTTAGTTCGGAGAGTGTTCAAATACATACTATGAGAAAAAGTTTAAATATATTTTTTGCTATATTTTTGGTTTAAATATATCTTTATCATTATATTATTGATTTAAATATAAACTTCTTCCGTTAAATTTTTTTAAAGTGGAAATCCAATACAGGTGGTACTGACATTTGATGAGATAGATGTCACATGACATGCCACCACAATGCCCCTAACCTCAAGACGACACCGTCTCTTGCATTTTCTATTTTTGCCAAAGTTTTTTAAGAGAAGATTACGTGCTTTCATTTTAGTTAGTCATCACACACTTTCATTTAGGGAACAACTGTTGACTTTCAATGTGCTTTTTATAGTTAGTAGTTTTTGTTTACCCGTAATATGGTACAGTTGAATTTATGCGTGATTTTTAGATAAGTGAATTAATTTTATCCGAAAATAATACAAGAATTAAAGAAATGTGCAATACTTAGCCTTGAAATAAATACGAAATAGCAAAAATAATAATTCGGGGAGCAAGGCTTCCGGGTACAACAGTAATGAAATTAAAAAGTAAGAAGGTAAAATTGTATAAAGTTTTGAATAGATTATAGCGTCAGCTTGTCAGAAAATTTGTATCATTTACAATGATAACAGAGCTCACTATTTATAGCAGCACAGAGGGAACAAGGTCCTAGGATCATGCCCTTCTTTAATGTCAATTATGAGGGCCATTGAAGAATGTGTAACGTTGAGCATAAATGATAAATTCTTTGTAACGGGCAGTGTACTGAATATTCTCCATTAAATGCTACCGGATGGCAGGTATTTATTATATCTTTATGAGCGTCATTCTTTCCAGTAACAAATAGAACAATTATCTTCGGTTTTACCTATCATCTGCCTCCGGCTCCACGTGTTACTCTCTTATGCAATTATTTAGCATAGCATATTTTTACCCTATACAGATAGTCCCCCTGCTTTTCGGTGACATAACTTTGTGTCACCGAGAAGCTGGTAGAAATATTTTTTTTGGCGGGAATTTCGCTGACCCCCTTTAAAAAACTTTTGACGGTTAATTAGATGCACGTTTCTCCGCATTTAATGCCCCGAACACGCATCATCTCACGATTCGGCATAACTTTACCGGTTATCGAGGTAATTATGGCC
Organism: Nicotiana obtusifolia; assembly: GCA_002018475.1. Lineage (NCBI taxonomy): Eukaryota > Viridiplantae > Streptophyta > Magnoliopsida > Solanales > Solanaceae > Nicotiana > Nicotiana obtusifolia. Next base: position 223,491 of record MCJB01013991.1, on the reverse strand, counting down.
ACGAACTTAGCCGCCTAAATGTTTACTTATACGCACCACTCTCCTTTATTCACGCCCCATAATTCTCCAAACTCTTTCAAACTCTTTTCATTCAATTTGTACTCCGTTCTTCAACCTTTTTTTTAACTCTCCTCATACGAGAAAAGCTCTTCATTCTTCTATAAAATATAATGGCTTCTTCTTCAAAAAATACAAGTTCCTCAAAGAAAAAAAAACAAAGCTGATGAAGCCACTCCTCCTATAGTGAGCACCATTAACCCTAGAAGTTTTACGTACTTCTATATGTATCCCTTAACTTTGGGGACATTTTCTTTGAGTGGAGAGCTTGAATCTGTTATTGTGGAGTTTTGCATCCGCTACCAGGTGAGTCCCTCCGTGTAGAGAACGATTGCTTACCTTTGGCGCCTGTGAAACGGGGAGGAGCTATCCTAGCTCACGTGATGAACCTTTATCCCCCAAAATCTTCCGTGGGGGAATGATTAACTTCAGCAAGCGAGGCCACCATGCACTGCTATCTAACATGGTTGATGATAACAATCGTGGGTGGATGGAATGGTTTATTTCAATTGCCACCAGTGAAATCATCCCGGCCTTGGCTCCTTCCTTCCCGAAATTGTACAACCGCACTCGTAAGAACACATTTTGCTTCCACTCTTGTTAAAGATCCTTTCCTCATCATTATTAATTTTTCTTCCTTTAATTGCCTCTGCGACTCGGTGGGTTCCCCTTAGGGTTGAGGGCTTGGACCAAGGGGTTTAGAAAATTTTGGACGTTACAATGCCCAAAACCCGCTCGTGAAAAAGGTTGTCCCTGAAATATAGGTGAAGGCTAAAAATTATGGTAAGTTTAACTCATCATGTCCTTACCTTTTCTTATGAGAGAGTTATCTGATTCTTCTCTTATGTTGAATATAAGTCTATCATAGAGCTCAGTTGTCGTCCCTGAAGAGGATGTTTTGGTTGATCCTACTGATGTGGCGAGGCTACTGTAGAAAGCTTTTTCACAAACAAGCGTCTCCGAGCCTGCTTTTCGTGCAAGTGCTTCTTTTTGGAGTCCCCAACCGGAGAACAAGCAACCAAAAAGAAGGCGTTCCTCCTCGGTTGGGGAAAAGAATAAGAGGGCGAAGAATGCTTCCCCCAAATCGTCTCCGAAAGTCGTGGTGACGAGCCCTCCACCCGGGCCGGTCATAGATACCGTGATGATTGACGATGATGGAGAAGCTACCGAGAAGGGATCTTCTCTACATAGAAGACGACGACCTTCCTCAACTCAACAGACCAATCAATCTGTTAAGTTAGTTAAACCAACTGAGGACGATGTCCCGGCGCTTTCGAAGAGTATGAAATGGTGGAAAATGCAAACTCCCATTTTCGAATCCCAATAGTTACGCTCGGTATTTTGGGGCTGAGTACCGGGTCCTTTTTCGTCTTCGGTTGATGAGCAGCCAACAACCAGCACTGCGTTTGTCGCAGGTGCTTCTCACCCTTCAACACCATCAGCTTCATCTCCATCTTCACAATCTCTTCCACCAGCAACTACTACATCATCTGCATCGACTGCATCTGTCCAAGAAGAGGATTTCCTCTTTCTCAGTCCCCAGTTCATGGGAATTTGGGGCAAAATTATGCTGCCCCTCAGAAGATCCGCAAAGGAGGAGGAGTGTTACTCTCTCGGTCTCCACCGGATGCGATTTGCTATCCCGGCCGATGGAACTTGCTAACTATTTGAAGCCTTGGCTTCAAAAAAAGATTGGGAAAAGATGAAGGCTCTCTCGGGAGAGTGCTTGTTGAACAATGTCATGCACAATGCTGCAGCGGTACATTCTTCATTTCTTTTGTCATTTCTCCTGTCTTTGACTGAATAAATATCCTGAGTTTGCCTTTCTTGTTTTGCAGGCCAACTTCTTTGCTTCTGAAGGCCTCCAGAGGTTGATTCGGAAAAATGAAGAACTTACCTCCGAACGGGATCAACTTTTGACCGAGCGGGATCAAACTGCTGCTCGCCTCTCAAAATTGGAAGCCAAAGCTATTGAGGTCGTTGTGTTGGAGACTCGTTTGCTGCAAAATGAGCAAGAAATGAAAACCCTTAGCTAGGAGATTGCCCCACTGAGGGTTCAATTTGAAGAGGACAAGGCCAAATAGGTTGAAGTCCATAGTGTTGTTCTTGCTACATATGATCGCGAGGCTGCCTCTGCTGAGAGATTGACCAATTTATAGGTAGCCTTGAACTCAAAAACTGAAGAGCTTGCTGCTGGGGGTGAAATATGCCCAATAGGAGGAGAAGTATAAGAAGACCATCGAGCATAATAGAATTTTCTGCTCTACTACCTACGAACTCGACGTTAGCCTCAAGTCCATTAGATCTGCCCGAGAAAACCTTTCTGTCGAGTTTAACCAACTTAAAGAAGAACTCAAGCACTAAACGGCTCCCCTCGTTGTTGAGTAAAGTTATGTTATGTACATCATGAGGAGAAAAACATTGGAAGAGGCTAAAGCGGGTATCATTGAATTTTTTATCGAAATCGCTAACACCCGTGAGCTAGAGCCAGTTGCTAAAAGGGGTCTCCCGGCAGGGCCCGATGCTTCCCGTTCTTCTGGTTCTTGTTCCAAAACTTCAGGAACTGAAGATGAACTGGAAGGTGAAGATGTTAAAGACAAAATTATGAGGGCCAAGATGTTGAGCCATCAGCGGATCTACCCAATTCCCCTGGGGGCGTAGACACTTCTCTTCCTCCGGGTTCCAAAGATGCAACATTTTAGCTTTTCCTTTCTTTTTTCAACTTTTGTATCCGTTCTGTTTCGGCACGTTTATTGTGAATAAAAGCATTTTTTTCTCAAGTATTGCATGAGTCCTTTTTCGTTTGAATATTTATGCAAGTTTTAATCTTTGCATTCTTTTTTGCTTAAGTGTTTTGCACAAGTTTTACTGTTTCTGTCTGATTATGTAAGGCCTTGGGTGTGTTTTTTCCCCAAAAGCATTTGGATTTCGGGCACAAGTTCTTCTAAAATTAACCCGTTATCGTGAGGGTTTTTATAAGAGAGGGCCCTCTTATGTTTACGGTGCTGTTGAAGGGGACGTCTCATGTTCATTACGGCACTAGCATTTGAAATACTTGTTTAACTTTCAAATAATAAAATCAATTCATCGTTCAGACAAGAAACAAGATAGAAATAAAAGGACTTTACTTTATTCCTTCCATTTTCAAAAAGTACATAAGCATTCGTTATGCTAAAAAAATTGGCATTTGTTGTGGCTAGCTTATACAACTTATTTTTACGGGGCTGGCTGCGCAGTCCCCGGTCCCGATGACATAACTATATTTTCAGTTTTTGTATTCTGGTCGACGTGACAGTCATTGTTGTTGTATCCTCATATCATTCCCCCCCCTCCCCCTCTACCCCGTGTTCGAATGCGAAGAATGCGAATTGGAACACTGGAAGTTTTACACCTTCGAAGTCTCCACTAGTGAATTTCTAGATAATCTTCAGTTTGGTAACAAATTTCGCTTCCCCTTAGGAATTTATACTATCGAGCCAAAGACTATCTAACAATCCTTTAGTGTTTTGCACTTGTGAATGGTCGAGTAACCTTTTCTTGATAACAAACTCAATTTCTTGATTGGAATTTTTCAATCGAGCCAAAGATTATCTAATTTCTCTGGAGTGGCTCTTCGTTTGTGTGCCTTCAAAGACCATTTCTTGCTGTTGAAACCTTCTTCGTAGTATGCTTTTCGCGGCTGCCTTGTTAAAAACCTTTCTAGAAAAACCCAATTAGGATAAAAACTGGATGAGGAAAAAAGAGTGCAGCACATACTTTCAGTACTGGTGATGTTTGTCAACAATAATATCTCTTGAGGTGTGCCACATTCCAGTTGCTAGGCAACTTTTCTCTATCCTTATTCTCCAACTCGTATGAACCTTTCCCGGTGACAGCTGAAACCTGGTAGGGCCTTTCTAGTTTGGAAGCATTGAGTTCCCGGGTGTTTTGAGTTACTTTCCTTAGAACCAAGTATCCCACTTTGAAATAACGGAGGTTAGCTCTTCGATTATAATATCTTTCCATTCTCTGCTTCTGGGCTGCCATTCTTATATGTGCCAAGTCCCTACGCTTATTGAGTAGCTCCAAGTTAACTAACATCGCTTCGTCGTTCGTCTCTTCACTTGCTTGGAAATATCTCTAGGTAGGCTCTCTCCTACTTCCACCAGGATTAAGGCTTCTGCTCCGTACACAAGGGAAAAAGGAGTTTCTCAGGTGCTTGATTTGGCCGTTGTTCGGTACGCCCATAGCACTCCAGGCAGTTCCTCAGGCCATTTACCTTGAGCCGCTTCCAACCTCTTCTTGAGATTTTGTATAATCACTTTGTTCGTTGATTACGCTTGACCATTTTCGCTCGGATGATAGGGTGAAGATGTGATTCTTTTGATTTTCAAGTCTTCAAGGAACTTTATGATCTTTGCGCCTATAAACTGTGGCCTGTTATCACAGGCTATCTCTTTTTGTTTCCCAAATCTGCAAATTATGTTCTCCCACAAGAAATCTAATACTTCACGTTCGCCAATCTTCTAATAAGGACCTGCTTCAACTCACTTAGAAAAATAGTCAGTTAAAATTAAAAGAAATCTTACCTTACAAGGAGCCGGTGGCAGTGGTCCAATGATATCCATTCCCAACTTCATGAACGCCATGGAGATAGACCTGAATGTAATGGTTTTGCTAGTGATGTACCAGTGGGGCGTAGCGTTGGCACTTATCGCATTTTTGCACGAAAGTTTTGGTGTCTTGTTCCATTAGGGGCCAATAATATCCTGCCCTTACCAGTTTTAGTACTAAGGAATCTGCGCCCCAATGATTTCTACATATCCCTTCGTGGACTTCTCACATAACGTAATTAGCTTCAGACGCTCCCAAGCATCGGGCCAACGGGCCTTGTAAAGATTTTTTGTACAATTGGCCTCCTTTGAAGCTATATCGTGCTGCTTTGGCGCGAAGTGCCCGGGACGCTTTGGAGTCTTCGAGCAACTTCTCGTGCTTGAGATAATCGATGATCTCATTCCTCCAATCCCTGACCAAATTAGTCGTATTTACCTCATAGTAGTTGTCTGCGTCCAGAACCGAGTGCATGAGTTGTACTACCATCCCAGAATCCGATCCCTTCTTTTTCGTTGATGAACCGAGATTAGCTAATGCATCTGCTTCTGCATTTTCTTCCTTCAGGATATGAGTAATCGACCACTCCCAAAATCGAGCAAGCAGAGCTTGGACCTTCACTACGTATTGTTGCATGCACTCCTCTTTGGTGTCGAAGATCCCGTAGACCTGATTTACCACCAGCTGGGAGTCGCATTTGATTTCTATGACCTTGGAATCTAGTCCGCGGTCCAGTTCGAGTCCTACAATCAAAGCTTCATACTCTGCTTCGTTGTTAGTTAAAGACCATTTTTATGGTCTGCCTTAGGGTTTCTCCCGAAGGTGTGGTTAATGCTATGCCAAGCCCGGACCCCTTTACGTTGGAAGCTCCGTTCGTAAATAAGGTCCAAACCCCCGATGTCGATTCTGACACCATTGCTACTTCTTTGGTTGCCAGAGGCAGCAATCCCAGATTAAAATCAGCCACAAAGTCGGCCAAAAATTGTGATTCAATCGTAGTCCTAGATTTATACTCTATGTCGAATTCACTCATTTCGACAACCCATTTGGCCAATCTACCGGAGAGTTCGGGTTTGTGAAGGATATTTTGCAGGGAAAATGTGGTCACCACAACTATCAGGTGAAATTTGAAGTAAGATCTCAGCTTCCTAGCGGCGACTACGAGAGTTAAGTCCAGCTTCTCCAAATGTGGGTAGCGAGTTTCTGCTCCTGTTAAAATTCTACTAACGTAATAAATGGGAGATTGCGTACCTACATCCTTACAAACTAAAACGGTGCTTACCACTATCCGAGACTGCTAGGTAGATTAACAGTGTTTCACCTTCCTTCGGTTTTGATAGTAACGGAGGGCTTGACAAGTACCTTTTCAAATATCTCAAAGCCTGCTGGCATTCCGGGGTCTATTCGAAGTTGTTTTTCTTTTTGTGCAGCGCGAAGAAGCGGTGGCATGTCTCTGATAACCAGGAAATAAACCTGCTCAAAGAGGCCAATCTCTCAGTGAGCCTTTGAACTTCTTTCACGCTTGATAACTAGTCCGAGATGTCTTTGAAGGCTTTGATTTTATCAGGGTTTACCTCAATCCCCCTTTTTGATACCGTTAATCCTAGGAACTTGCCGGAGCTGAACCCCAACGTGCACATCTTGGGGTTAAGCTTCATATGATGTTTCCTTAGGATGTGAAAAGTTTCTTGTAAATGCTTAAGATGATCACCTGAGTTCAACAACTTAACAAGAATATCGTCTATATAAACTTCCATGGTTTTCCCTATCTGTTTTTTAAACATCTTGTTTACGAGCAGTTGATAAGTTGCTTCGGCGTTCTTTAGCCCGAAGGGCATCACATTGTAGAAATATGTACCGAAATTCTTATGAATGAAGTTTTTTCCTGATCCTCCGAGTTCATCTTAATTTGGTTGTACCCGGAATAAGCATCGAGAAAACTCATTAACTCGTGCCCGGCCATTGCATCAATAATTTGATCGATATTTGGCAGTGGAAATGAGTCTTTTGGGCATGCGTTATTCAAGTCCTTATAATCTACGCACATGCAAAATTTATTGTTTTTCTTAGGAACTACTACTGCATTAGCTAGCCAGTCTGGATACTTTACCTCTTGGATCGAACCGATATCAAGTAGGCGAGTTACCTCTTCTTTGACGAATTTATTCCTGGCCTCCGTAATAGGGCGTTTCTTTTGCCTTACCGGAGGGATGCTGGGATCCAAGCTTAGCTTGTGTACAGCCATTTCCATTGGGATACCTATCATATCCACATGCGACCACGCAGCAGGATCTCTCCGCGGGTTGTCACGCTTGCGAGGTTGAATCCGGCGAGGAGTTTTGTTGTCGGAATGATGCTTCTGGTAAGTTTGGCTTGCTCCAATACCCTCAATTGTATGATATTGGCCGAACTTCCTGGATCCTCCAAAACACGTTTGATTTTTAAAATCTAGTACATTTAAAAATATTACCAATGTGCCATTGTGTGGTAGCAACAGTTCGTCTGTGTCCTCCTCTGTGAAAGTGATGTCGTCTTCAGCGACTTCCCGGAGTCTCTTGCTATGGGTTATTGACACCTTCGTGGTGTTTGCTGCCGAGAAGGTAACCCCGTCGATCTCCTCCCTCCCCCCCCCT
>MCJB01013991.1:193500-215983 GCA_002018475.1 Nicotiana obtusifolia | reverse complement strand
CCCCCGAAGATCATGTTGATCGTCTGGCACGAGGGGTCTTCTCTCCTTTTTGAGTTCTTCGCATTATCACGGTTGCGATCATAATTGTTCTAGGCCCGGTCAATTAAGAATTCCTTTAGATGTCCATTTTTCAGTAGTGTCACCACCTCTTCATGGAGATGTCGGCAGTCCCTAGTCCGGTGGCCATTCATCATGTGGTATTCGTATCATAAATTGGGATCCCTCTGGCTGGGACCGGACCTCATTGGCTTCGAGAATCGTGCTTCTTTAATGTTCCTCATAGCGATACCTACTCCACTACATTGACGTTGAATTTTACTATAGCCTGGGGTAGGAAGAATCCCGTGTACCTAACGTTTCTTTGTCATGCAATGATCTGTTATTCCAACTGTGATCAGTTCTTCTGCCGTAACGAACCTGTCTGCGGACCACAAATCTATGCTGCGTCCTTCGGCTCGTTCGTAGGTAAAGAATCGGCCCCTCGAAGACCGTCTATCTGTGTCGAAATCGTCTTTTGATTTTTCTTTATTCTTCTCCCAACCTTTTGCCGACGCTGGGAAGCCAATCTGATCATCTTTAATCCTTATCTTAGACTCGTACCAGTTGTGAACATCCACCCAAGTCGTCGCTTGGAACTCAAGCAAGCTTTCCTTCAATTTTCGGGAAGCATCAGAACTTCTTGAATTCAGACCCTTGGTGAATGCTTCAGCATTCATCCGGAACAGCTGGGAGCAACATCCTTTCCTTTTGGAACTGGGTGACGAATTCCCGTAGAAACTCATACTCTCCGTGTGCAATTTTGAATATGTCGGCATTTCGGGCTGCACCTTTCTAGCCTTGGCATAGACCTTAATAAAAGAATCTGCCAGTATCTCAGAGAAATCTGTGAAATGCTCGGGTAACAGCGAATACCACGTCAAGGCTCCCCTCGTGAGAGTCTCTTCGAATTTCTTCAGCAAAACAGATTCAATCTCTTGGGGAGCTAAATCGTTCCCCTTCACCGCCGTTGTGTAGGTGATAATATGCTCTTGGGGGTCCGAAGTCCTATCATATTTCGGCACATCGGGCATTATTATCGCTTCGGGGTAAATTTTGGTGCCACACTTGGTTTATACGGCATATGAGTATACTTCTTTGAGTCCGGCCCTTTCAGCACCGGTGGTGCACCCGTGATTTGTTCCATGCAGGCGTTCACTTCCCTCATAAACCGTAGGAGCTCGCTTTTGAAAGGATTGCTCTCGTTGTTGTGACTGGAACTACTCCCCAGGCCCCATCAGAGCCAACCTCGCCCCTCGGAGTGTTGTTGTTGATCCTCTGTGTTGTTTGATTTGCGGGAGCGCCGGGAGGAACTGGACCTCGTCCATTTGCGTCGTTGGAAGCACCCGACAACGCCTACTTTATTTCTGTCATAACCTAATCCTGCCATGTAAGATGGCCTAGGATTACCTCTTGTTGCTCTTGCAGGACCCTTATCGCTTCAACAACATGCTCCTCTTCAGCATCATCGGGAGTCGCCTCCCGAACATGTCTCGAGTACCGCCTGCCGTGGACCGATGTAGCATCGTTTTTCTCATTGCGGGTGTCACTGATTGAATCCTCGTGCTGAGGCTGGTCTCCTTGGGCCTCAAGATTGTGTGTGTTGTTAAACACCATATCTGTCATTTTCTGTGATTTTTTGCTAAGAACAAATAATCAAAACATGTTAGTAAAAGAGGCAAGGACCAATTTAATTACACGATTGTCTAGGCCCCACGGTGGGCGTCAAATTGTTTATCCGTAAAACGGTACAGTTGAATTTATGCGTGATTTTTAGACAAGTGAATTAATTCGATCCTGAAATAATACAAGAATTGAAGAAATGTGCAATACTTAGCCTTGAAATGAAGAAGAAATAGCAGAAACAGTAATTCCGGGAGCAAGGCTTCCGGGCACAACAGTAATAAAATCAAAAAGTAAGAAGGTAAAATTGTATAAAGCTTTGAATAGATTATAGCGTCAGTTTGCCAGAAAATTTGTGTCCTTTACAATGATAACATAGCTCACTATTTATAGCTGCACCCAGGAAACAAGGTCATAGGATCATGCCCTTCTTTAATGTTAATTATGAGGGCCATTAAAGAATGTGTAACAGTGACCATAAATGACAAATTCTTTGTAACGAGCAGTATACTAAATGCTATAGAATATTCTACATTAAATACTATCGGATGACAGATATTTATTACATCTTTATAAACATCATTCTTTCCAGTAACAAATGGAACAGTTGTCTTTAATTTTAGCTATCTCTGCTTTCGACTCCACGTATCACCCTCTTATTTGATTACTGAGCACACCATATTTTTACCCTATGCAATTATTATCTTAACCTTTCTGGGCAACTTAATCAAAAATCGTGTGGACAATTGGCATATAATTAAAAGAATTGACGGCAAAGTTTATCAAGGTTTGCTATAAATTATAACAAGAGCAGTTGGACACTAGAGCTAATTTATATATCATCGATAATTCCAATAGAGCTACATGGTCTTGTTTCACTATCACTTATGTCAGTACTCCGAAGTTCTTTATGGTTTTTCTCTTTGCCTTCATATTAATGTGGTTTGTTTAGTCAGTTTGTCCAAAATCAGCCGAAATTCCACCTTTAAAAAGAGTTAAACTGAAATGTTTGAGAAAATTGGCATTGACTTTCACTGTACATTTTATAGTTGTAGTTAATATCTGAAATGTCATTTTCTTTGGAGGGGAATGATAATGGAGTAGTAATTTTCTCTCGCGTGTTTCAAGTACCAGTTGAAACAAACGGAAATCATGGGACCATTAGGAAATGGCTAGACTCCACAAACCTGAAAATCTTTTAGACATGTATGCCACTGCAGTCTTTGTTTCTTGTAATGCAAAAGGACATTATCAATTAGTTGGCCCCGACAAAAGCAGAGAGAAAATGAAGCAGGTATTCACTAAAATATAAAAAGGAGAAGAAAGGAAAGACGGGACCAAAAGGGAGAAATAAACGACTAGATACTATTGGTACTAATTATTGTTTAGTTAGTTGATAAATCTTGTCTTTTGGGTTATTATTAGGGATCTTTATACATATGGTGGCCAGTTTTACTGTTTACTTTTGCTAGTCGATTTACATAAATTATATATTAATTATATATAATTATATATATATAATACGTAAATTATACATATATTATATATTTATCGGCTATTTAAATTAATTCCTTATTATATAGACGGGTTGAGGTCCTGCCAAACCCCGTCATCTCGGCCAGGGTAAATGGTTTTTTATTAAAGAAAATGGTGAATCTTGAATTATTAATTGGCAAACCATGAATTGGAAGTGGCAAACACGAAGCAGCAAATTTGTAGAAACTTCAACAAATAAAGTGAAATGGTCAACTGTTAGTAATGAAAAATTGGTAGAGTTGTTCTATCTTTATCCCCCGTTTTTGTTTTCAGCGCTGAGATGACAACCATGCATGCTTATTTTATCAACACCGGCGGCGACATGTGGCAATTTTTGTGCTCTTTTGCCGAATACATCAACAACTGTTCTTTTTCTGTATAATAAATAAAGGCCAATTTGGAGTTGAACTTTTATTTGTTTTCTCTAATAAGGATACTTTTAATTGATAAGAGGAAAAGAATAAAAAAAATTTAGTTTGGTGAGTTGGTATAACGATTAGACGTTAGCTCGTATATTCCTCCATATAAACAGAAAGAAAAAAGCAAAAGGGAGAAGGAGAAGAGAAAAGAAAGAAGAACGAAAAGATAAACAAAATATTTACTTGCACGCGATATTTGAACCAAACTAATAAATACAAAACAAGTGTGGTAAATATATATTTATGGATTTATATCGAATCTCATCTATATCACTCTAGATGGTGACATGCATTGGCAGAGACACATGTATTAAAGGACAATCCTTTCTCAAAAAATTATACTTTATTTTAATTTATATGAACCCATTTGATTGGGCACGAAATTTTAAAAAAAAAAAAAAAGAGAAGATTTTTGAACTTGTGATGTAAAATAAGGCACATATATTTTTGTGACTATAAATTATTGCATGAAGGTAAATTGTTTCCAAATAGGGAAAGAGATCATTATTTTTGGCAGGGACTAAAAAGAAAATAAATTCATATAAATTGAAACGGACGGAGTATTGGATAGCGAGATAAGTTTTTTTTTTTATATATACTACATATTGACACTTCTGATTTTTTTGTGGATTTACTTTTTTATACTTTAACCCTCAAATAAAAATCCTAACTCTACCACTGGTAAAATATTCAATAAATAATTGAGATAGGCTGGTAGCCTGATAGCATTGTGGAGCGTATATATCTAATTGGTATAATATCTTTTTTATGCCTCAGTCCTAAACAAATTAGAGATACATCATGTGTCATCTCTCACATAAATCGTATTCTCTTTAACTATTTTTCTTTCCTCTACATGACGAACAATGTTGGAGCCTCTTGAGGCTCGTTTGTTATTATCTTTATTTTAATTCAGATGGAGATGATGGAACATTTGGTGATGAAAGGGATTCTGTTTGTCCCAGTTGTCCCATCGCTAAAGATATGGAGAATGAACGGTCGGAAGACATTTTGCTTCTTGAGAAAAATAGTTAAAACACTAGCATATCGACACCCTTATAACAAAGCCTAGATTCCTTCTCGAGGCAAATGCAACAAAAACAATAGCGTAAAAGTTTGATAAATGCATTTTAGTTAAGGAGAAAAGCTATCCTACAACAGACCCGATCCTTGTTGAAAATTATAAGGCAAGAGAATAAAAATATGGTCCCTTTTGAAGCGCATAATCAAACAATAAGACAATTTCATATTTGGCTAAGCAACAAAGAAGGAAAGAAATTGAGAAAGCGAGAGGAAGTGAGCCTTTAGACTGCCACCAAATAAAATCCTTTTGTTGGTGACTATGGGGATTGGAGGAGCAGTGGGATGCAAGCGCTATGTGGATCACGACTGCGCAGTGCATTAGAAGTTGCAAGAGAGATATTAGGAGTCTCAAAGGGTTACTCTAGTGGTCACAAGGGAAATTGGTGATGGAATGGAGAGGTGCAAGGAAAAGTGGAAACCAAGAAAGCAGCATATCTGAAGCTAGTAAAAAGTGTAGACGAGGAGGAGAAGAGGGCGAATAGAGAGCATTATAAGTTGGCTAAGAAAGAGGCAAAGCTAGCAGTTACGGCAGCCAAGACTGCAGCTTTTAGTCGTTTGTATGCGTAACTCGAGGGACGAGGTGGGGATAAGAGGTTATTCAGGTTAGCCAAGGCGCGAGAAAGGAAGGCGCGTGACTTGGACCAAGTGAAGTGCATTAAGGACGAAGAAGGTAGAGTTTTGTTAGATAAGGGGCTAATCCGTCGGAGATGGTAGACCTACTTCCATAGTCTCTTGAACGAGGAAGGAGACAGGTTGTACTTGGTGATTTGGAACTCTCGGAGAGTCGCTGTGACTTTTGGTACTGTAGGCGGATTAGAGTTGATGAAGTTGAGGGGGCTATGCGTAAGATGAGTAAAGGCAAAGTGACCGGGCCGGATGAAATTCCAATAGAGTTTTAAAAGAGTGCGGGCGAGGCAGACTTGGAGTGGTTCACTAGGTTATTTAATGTCATTTTTAGAATGGAGAAGATGCCCGAAGAGTGAAGGTGGAGCACGATGGTTCCTGTATACAAGAACAAGGGTGATATCCAAAATTGCAATAACTATCGGGGTATCAAGCTGCTTAGCCATAGTATGAAAATTTGGGAGAGAGTGGTAGAGTGAAGGGTGAGAAGGAGCGTGTCTATTTTCGAGAACCAGTTTGGGTTTATGCCGAGGCGTTCGACTACAGAATTCATCCACCTTGTTAGGAGATTGATCGAGCAGTATAGGGAGAGAAAGAAGGACTTGCATATGGTGTTCATCGACTTAGAAAAGGCGTACAGTAAAGTTCCGAGGGAGGTTTTGTGGTGATGTTTGGAGGCTAGAGGTGTACATGTTGCCTATGTTAGGTTGATCAAAGACATGTATGATGGAGCAAAGACCCGAGTAAGGACGGTGGGTGGGGACTCGGACCATTTTCCAATTATGATGGGGTTGCATCAAGGGTCGGCACTAAGCCCTTTTTTGTTTGCTCTAGTGATGGACGTACTGATGCGCCACATCTAAGGGGAGGTGCCGTGGTGTATGCTATTTGCAAATGATATTATATTGATCGATGAGGCGCGGGATAGTGTAAACGCGCAGTTAAAAGTATGGAGGCAGAACCTGCAATCTAAAGGTTTCAAGTTGAGCAGGTTCAAGACAAAATACTTGGAGTGTAATTTCAATGGCGAGACTTAAGGAGGGGAAGGGGAGGTGAGGCTAGGCTCGTAGGTCATCCCTAGGAGAGGAAGTTTTAAGTACCTTGAGTCTATTATTCAGGAGGTGGGGAGATTGATGAAAACGTAATACATCGCGGGATGGATGAAATGGAGACTCGCTTCCGGTGTTTTGTGTGACAAGAAGGTGCCACCGAAACTTAAGAGTAAGTTCTACATAGTGGTGGTCAGACCAACGGTGTTGTGTGGGACTAAGTGTTGGCCAGTCAAGATCGCTCATGTCCAGAAGATAAAGGTAGCAGAAATGAGGATTTTGAGATGGATGTGGGGCACACCAAGTTAGATAGAATTAGAAATGAGGTTATTCGCGACAAGGTAGGTGTGACCTTATTGAGGACAAGATGCGGGAAGCTCGGTTAGGTGGTTTGGTCATGTGAGGAGGAGGAGCACAGACGCCGCCCCGGTGAGAAGGTGGGAGAGGTTGACATAGGAGGGTCTACGAAGAGGTAGAGGTACGCCTAAGAAGAGGTAGGGAGAGGTGATTAGGCAAGACATGGCGCAACTTCAGCTGATCGAGGATATGACCCTTGATAGGAAGGTATGGGGGTCGAGGATTCGAGTAGTAGAGTAGGTAGTCAGGAGTGGTCATAACAGTAGTATTGACGCATAGCCTCGCTTTCTGTTGGTAGTAGGCTTTTATGACTAACCGTTGTTTTCTTTCACTGTTGATCACTTTACTGTCTTTTTGTTTTTATTCTGCTTTTATATGGTATTTTGTATTGTCCCTTCTTGTCTATATTTTCATTATTGTGGTGCTTATGCTTTCCTAAGCCGAGGGTCAATTGGAAACAGCTTCTCTATCCTCACAAGATAGGGGTAAGATCTACGTACACTTTAACCTCCTTAGACTTTATGATGTGGGATAATATTGGGTATGTTATTATTGTTGTTGTTGGTGATGAACTCTGGGAAATTGCTTCTTCAACTCATTTATGGAACATAGTGAAGACAAAATTGGTGCCATCAGATTCAACAATTCTGTTCTAGAAAAATTGAGGCTTGATGAAAAGACGATAACCACATGTTATTGTATATTGATTTGGGCTGCGTTTTTTTTTTTTTTAGAATTTTGTGGGATGAGAAACCAGTCATGCTCATGAAAATTGTGTCCAATTTTGCAAATGCTTATCGTACTTGTTGTCACGATCCAAAATTCATTATAAATCGTAATGACATCCAATATTGTCGTTAGACAAATCAACGATGAACTATTTTAATAATTATTCATTTTAATCTTTAAAACACGAATTTCCTCAAATAAAAAGAATTAAATCTAAGAATTCATGGAAGCATATGTTCTACCTTACCAAATTTTCGGACATGAATAAATCATAAAATGAAGTGATAATAATAATATCAAATGCAACTATGAACCTCCATTAGAAATCTTCAAAAATCCAGTGTCACAAGTGCACGAGCATCTACTAAGAAGTACGATAATAATACAATATTTGTCTAGAATATAAAGTAGACAGGATAAATAAATGAATAAGATGGAGAATACGTGTGCAGTGGATCATAGAATGGAATGCAGCTCACCACAAAGTCTCCTCAGTAGATGCGCCTACGCGCCAAGATGACCACCAAATGTACATGTCTAAGTACCTGCACAATCAGTGCAGAAGTGTAGCATGAGTACGTAAATCAACTCTTACCTAGTAAGTATCTAGCCTAACCCCAAAAAAGTAGTGACGAAGGGTTGACATCGACACTTATAGTGGTCCAATAAATCATATGTAAATAAAATAAACAGGTTTGAGGTATATAAGTGTAAAAACAACGAAACATATATTGGTGTATAATACAATCCTCAACTGAACAGTAAACACAAGGTCCTCAAATACCGGATACTTCCTCGAACGAAATACGTAATGGTCAACACTAAATTAACAGTCACATCTCAAGTCAGGAAGACTCATGATTACACGGACTCCTTATCAACTATTCCGCACAATTATGCCGAGGCGAGCGGCCTGATCCCATAAGAGTAAATGCATGAATTCCTGTCGTGGCGTACGGCCTGATCCCATAACAGTACCGCTAAGGCGTTCAGCCCGATCCCTTAATCGTGTATACTGCCGAAGGTCGACCAACACGAATCATAGATGCATCTTATAATACTGTCGAGCCGAACGGCGCGATCCCATAATGATATTGCTGAGGTGATCAGCCCGATCCCATAGGAATAGTAATGACTTGACGGGTCACTGGCCCCACTCAAAAATATACGTGTGAGTTGTGAAATTCAAGAAAACTTCCAGACAAATACATACAACATGTGAGAAATCCCGTAATAGGAAGTGAAATCTCTACTGCTAATAAATTAGCTCGCCATATATCACGAATCGTAAGTCCGATATTCTATTCAAGTTTAGTCTCAGACAAAATGTATATTAGAGCAATTAAACAGGCAAGAATAACTCAAATGTTATAATTAAAGCATAGCGTGAGTCTAAGTCTACCTGAACTTAATCATGAATTTTACCATACGCATGGACACTGGTCACCTCATATGTGTGTTGCCTCCACAATATGTAGCACACAACACATATAACGCCTATGAGGTAAATTCCCCCTCACAAGGTTAGACAAGAGACTTACCTCGCTTCCAAGTTTCATAACTGGCTCCAACGCTTCTCTAATACCTTATGTTGGTGCTGAACGATCCGAAACTAATCAAATAACGTGCAAACCAATCAAAATATACTCTATCACTCGTAATTTAACAATTAATAGCAATTCCCAACTCCGCTCGACAAGGCAACAAAGTCAACCCCCAGGCTCACATGCCCGGATTCCGAAATTTTCGAAGATAAACATTACACATAACATTACAAACTAAAATATATGATTTATTCTCAGTTCTATGTCCAGTTTCGTGGTCAAAATTCAAAATTCAAATCCTAGGTTTTTTTTTTTTAAATCTCCCAATTTCTATAAAAATTTCATGTTTAAATCTATATATAATCCATATATTTAACTCACAATATTTGGGAATCACTTACCTTGCAATAGATGTTGAAAATCTCCCCTCCAGGAGCTCCCAAAGTCGGCTAACCCAAGTGAAAAATAAGGGAAATGAGCTAAGTCCTGTATTAAATCCATGTTCTGCCAAGATGCTTCCTATCCACAATCGCGAAAGTACCCTCGCCGTCGCGAAGGTCAAACCAGCCTTGCCCCAGATTCCTTATACGCGAACGCAACAAATGAACCGCAATCGCGAACCTTTGCTTGAACAGCCCACGCGAACGCAAGTCCAGCTCTGCAAACGCGAAGGCCAAACCTTTATGCCTTAGACCAACACCTTCCACGATCCGAACCTATCCCCGCAGTCGTGAAGAACAACCTTCCAAGTCCAGGCCACCCAACTAACAATTTGCATTCGCGACCCTTGCCACGCGAACGCGATGAACTGTCTGCCCAAACACCGCGATCGCGAAGAATAACTTCACCCAGCTCCCAATCAACACTACGCGGTCGCAGCCTATCTTCGCGATCGCAATAAACAACCCTGATACCAGAAATCAGCAATTACAAGACAAGAAGAAATGGTCTGAAACCACCTCGAATCACGCCCGAGGCCCCCGGGACCCTGTCAAATCATACCAACAAGTCCTAATATCTTATTCAAATTTATCCAAAGGCTCGAAACGCTAAGAATAACATTAAAACCACGAATCGACGATCAAAATTCTTCTTTCAACTTTCAAACATTCAAACTTCGACGAATACGTCCGAATCATACTTAAACATTTTGGAATGACGCCAAACTTTACGTATAAGTCACAATCATAATATGAACCTATTCCAAGGCTCGGAATCCCAAACGGACATCGATAACACCGAAGTCCACTTCAAATCAAATTTAGGAAATTCTAAAACCTTCAAAATGCAACTTTCCACATTAAGCGCCGAAACACTCCCGGACCATCTGATACTCAACCCGAACATACGTCCAAGACCAAAATCATTATACGAGCCTATTGGAACCTTCAAATCCCGATTCTGAGGTCGTTTACTCAAAAGTCGAACCTTGGTAAACTCTTTCAACTTAAAGCTTCCGAATTGAGAATTTTTCTTCCGAATCAACTCCGAACTTCCCGAAAATCAAAACAGATCACACGTGCAGGTCATAATGCATAAAGTGAAGTTACTCAAGATCTCAAACCATTGAACGCCGTTCTAAAGATTAAAATTACCATTCGGGTTTGTTACACTTGCTATTGGGAATTAGTACAATTTTGATGTCATTCGCTTCTGATCTTTCCAAGAAGCACCACAAGCAATGGCACATCAAAGCATGACGAATAATACTGAAGGGCCATTCAACGCATTGAAAAAGGCACCTTCAAGCTGAAGCAGAGTTGAGCTATGGAAACTACATCACAAGCAATTTTCTTTTGTTCTTTTTTTTCCTGATAACATTCTTAGAAGAATTAGGACCACAAGATCCTGTGAGGCCGTGACATTTTTCTGTATTTGATACATAACAAGTTAGAGTTTCCTATCTCCGTATGAGCATGTTAGTGTGTCCCACATGGTTGAGAGAGTAGATCCGTATTCTAGAATTACCCAACGAGGGAATGGGATGTTGTCTCATTACATAATCTTCGATAGTCATCGGTTCACGAGTTAACTTTAAAAATTGACTTAGGTCATATTTTGTCAAGTGAAAATACCTCGTTATGGTGAAAGTGGAGTTCTACATCTTCTTAGACCTATTGAGTTATCCAACTTGATTATGTAGTGTGTTTATCACCTAAAAGATATTGAATAGCATCTTGGAAAACAAATTGCTTTTAATTGTAATATGGCACCCTTTCTCGACTCATATGACATCAAATTGAGTCCAATACGATGAGAATCAAAAGATCTCAGGAGCATAAACTATACATCAAAAGCAAACATGTTTAAACATTAATGAATTCCTAAACAGAAATCTCATTATCATTAAGATCTAGATAATATGGGACTATGTTGGGAATCCATTTATCACCTTTGAGGAAGTTGTGCACTGTGAATTTGGAGGCTTCTGTTTTATCTATGACTTTTGACCAATTTACCCTTCCTGTCGTATTAGACCCCGGTCCTCTGTTATTATACTCTGCAAAATATGTGTTTGCGACAGCGGGTTTTTGAAGCCAACCTTGGGGCTCTATAAAGTCATCAATAAAACTTGACATAACTACTCCCCTTCCTTGGTTTTTCCATGGTCTGCCTAAGTAACTCTTCACTGCTGATTTTTTAAAATCTGGCGCAGGGGTTATTGTACAATTCTGAAGAATTAGCCCTGGATTCGTAGTTATACCGTCTAAACCTGGGGCAATTATTGTGACTTCTTGTCCTGGTACGGGTGTTCTAGCATAAACTATACTATTTTGAAAAATGGCTTGTCCGTCACCAGAGATAAAATCTATGGTGCCATAAACTTCGCATTCTCTGAAAAATTGCGCCCCTACTTGCGCGAAAATGGTATCCTGGAAACTTTCAAAACGGCATTGATAATATGAAGCGAAACCATGAAAAGCTGCACTAGTCAATGCAGCAGATTGTCCAGCTCCTGCTCCAGCGGTATTTCTAATAGTCATCTTCATTCCAATGAAACCTTTTCCGTATACTCCTGCTCAATAAAATTTACTTATGTGACAATAGTTGAAGTCCATAAGTTAAAACATTTTATTTTCCCTTTTTTATTCCTTTGATCAATATTATCTGTCTCCTAAGATTATTGTACAACCGTGACGATTAAAGTATTTGTCCAAACTAGTATTTACCTCCTCTTCAACGTTCATTTAATTAACACTTCACTAATTAAAACAATAAGTATATCTAAAAACAACTTGATTGGTGAGTACTTGACGTGACTGGTAATAGGGAGAGATAACATACCTAATGTGGCTGTACCAGCTACTGAGCTGCCGCTTTTATTTGATGAAATTATGGTGATTCCCATACCATCACCAACAAGACATATGTTAGTTTTATTATTAGGAACTATGACATTTTCATTGTAAGTGCCTGCTTTGACATGTACAAAGAACAGTGTTGCACTCTGAGCAGGAGCTGCATTTATAGCATCCGTTATTGTTGTGAAGTTGCCTGTTCCATCTTGTGCAACTGTTGAATTGAACATCATACAATTCCCTGCACTCCACCACATCATCAGCAATATTATTGTGAAAATTCCCTTTTCTTTGCCTTCCATCTGGATTTTTCCTACATTAATACAATAAAATAAAATAAAACTTACTAGCCAAAAAGAAAATAACAAGAAACTACAAACTAATGATTTGGTAACAGGTTTAATAAAGAAAGTTGCACTAGAAAATGCTAACGGACTAATATATCTATATTACATTCTTTGGGGTGCGGTCCTTATCTATCCCTATGTAAACACGAAATATTTTGTGCCCCGAACTGCCCTAATACTCTAGTTGCATGACTAGAGTACTGAAACCATTAGCATCAACTTACCACGAATCACCAACTTCTGATAGAGGGTGGATGTGCTCAAGACACAAGTATAATTTAAAGATAAAACAAATAATGCAATGTGAACCAATAAATATAAATGTGATAAAGAAAAACTGATGAAACAGTTATTCATGAAATGTGAATCATAAATGTCTTCATTATATAGGGAGACAATGCCAATATAAATTATTAGCCCTGAATGGTTTTTTGGAATATAGATATAACGGTATAATAGCATATTATCTTCACATTAAATTACTTACTTAGATCTGAAATTTGCTTCAGATTTAGTTAATATTTTCTATTTGGTATCTTCAACTGGTTTTATTTAATGTCATTTACCTAAAACAGCAAATTGGAAGAAGAAAAAATCTGGTTACAGCTTCCCAGGTAGAAGGGCGAAGAGCTAGGGGTCTAGATTGATTGAAGCCACGTGTCCCTATGAAAATTCAATGGCTTGATTGCATCTCTCATCTCCACCTATGTAACAGTCATTCTCTCTTTTCAAACAAATTAAGAACAAAGATACAGAAATAAAACACATATGCTCACTTGTTCAGCCTTGGACGCTCTTCCATTTTTGTCACTAGCTTGACTTAGGATATTGTTTTGCTTTTTCCAGAGAGCAATTTAGTTGAAATACACCCAATCTTGTCCTTCTCTTCGTTTTCAACTCCATAACAGGATGGACGTTTTCAATGGTGAGACACACCTCATTTCTAATGCTATGGAACAGGCGCAGATGTAGTAGAGGAAAAGAGTTATGAAGAAAAAGAATGCTTACATGGATGGAGGAGAAGAGATGCAATCTAAACCGTGGCTGCTGGATTTTTCTCCCAAAAGGCGGCTGCAGAAAATCTACATTTAATTTTGTCTTGGCACATACCATATGTTATCTCATGTTTTTTTGATAAGATAAAAGTAAATAAAATGTTATTTTATCCCTCTTGGAATGTCCAGGTTTGTGTTCTCTTCTCAGTCTCAATGCAATGTTGTATTGACCTCTTCATTCTCCATATGCAACTGACGGAAATGTTGTATGTGCCGTTGGCGTGTCCTTATCCTGTGTCCTTATCCTCCTTCAATTTCGAACTATAATCCTAATACTGTCCAAAGCCCACTGTCCCACCGTCCTCAGTCTTCTCAGTTCCATTCTACTCTTGTATCCACATTGGTGGTGAATGTGGTAACTTACCTTTTGGAGTATATGATTTTGAACCGTCCTTATCTTTTAGTAACTTACAAGCTAGTATTCTTGATTGAGTTAGACTTAATATTCATTTTCTTATCGTTTACCACCCCAATACACTATATCTGAATTCTGATGTTACAATACACTACATTACTTTACTATAATTAAATAACAGAATAATTTAAGAATGTATGTTACTAACTAATTATACTTAATTAACTGATAACAATATATGTGATGACACATACGAAAATTGGATAAATGGCTGCCTATTTCCATAGCTGGGGATATCAGGCACACTGGAATTTTTTAAAAGGAAGCATTGGGGAAGGTTTAACAAAGAAATAGTGGTAGCTCTATACGGTGCAATGGTATATCGTACATGGAAGGCTCGGAATTGGAAGCTTTCAAGGGAGTTGCTGTACATAAGAGTTTTGTATACATACAGATACAACAGGAAATTAGAATTAGAATAGATGTGATGCAATCCTCCAAGAGAGCTCGTAGGTGTTCTCGACTGATTAACTAGTATTTTCTTTGCTGTTGGAGGCCTTGACACTCGCAATAACCTTCCTGGAAAGGTGGTTGTGAGGTTAAGGTGCTCTTTAGGTGTATTATTTTTTGCTTGTTATGGTAATTATTCACAGCTTATTACCAAAAAAAAACTCATCTTGTTTGAGACAATTCATTCTTGCATATACAATTTTTACTTAAACTTTTGCTAACTTAACCATGGCATTTTTTGTTTTCGACATTTCTATATTCTGAAATAGTTCGCAATCCATTACTTTATTTTTTAAGTACGAGATAAAGTTCTTTCATTTTGCTTCTGGGCTCAATGTAAAAACGATAACATGACATACCTTTGTAAATAGTTGTAAGATAACAAATATCTAATATTAAATTAATACACTTTAAAATATAGAGCTATGATCCATAATCGATGAAGGAAAAGTATTACCTTAGCTTATGACTAATATTTCTCTTTTAGTTAAAATTGTTTCTAACTTAACCATGATTGATTCAAGACATTTTATGCATGGTATGAAATTTAAAGTTCTTTCATTTACTTTCGGGATCAATATAAATATGACAACATGCCATATCAATTGTAAATTGTAAGATATTAAATTTCAAATAAATATATAGAGCTATGATTCATAATCAATGAATGAAAAATATTACCTTAGCTTAAGACTAATATTTCTCTTTTAGCTAAAATTTTGTTAATTCCCACACAGAATCTTCATCCTTTTGTTTAGAAAAGAACTTTTTATTATATATAAGGGTAGGGGAAGGAGAAGGAAAAGTGAGAGAGAGGATTATAAGATGAGGAATCGAACCCTCAAAAACCAAAATCTAGATAGTGTGGTATTATGCCGGGGATCCATTTATCACCTTGGATAAAGTTGCGGTAGTGTGAATTTGGAGACTAATTCTCTGTCATTAATGGCGTTTAACCAATTTAACTTGCCTATCGAATTGGCCCCTGGCCCTCTACTATTATAAATACTGTTGTACCGTCCCATTGAAGCCAACCTTGTGGGTCTATGAAATCAGCAATAAAACTTGACATGATTCGTTCCATGGTCTATCTAAGTAACTTGTCACCACTGAATTATTGTTACGCGCGCAATTCTGATGTGGGTGTTATTGTACAATTTTGAAGAATTAGCCCTGAATTCATAGCAGTCGAGTCAAAACCTGGAGCAAGTATTGTGATTTCTTGTCCTGGTACAGGTAATCTTGCATAAATTACACTGTTTTGAAAATAGGCTTGGCCATCACCAAAGATGAAATCTATGGTGCCAAAACACCACACATCCTCTGAAAAATTGCACTCCATATTTCGAAAAAACTGTGTCCTGAAAACCTTCGAAACGACACTGATAAAATGTTAAGAAACTAGCTCCACTAGTCAAGGCGGCCGCTTGTCCAGCTCCTGCTCCAGCACTATTTCTAATAGTCATAAAATTTGCTAATGTAATGACTTCAATTAATCATCGAAATATTAAATAATTGAACCGCATAAGCTAAAAAATATTTATTATTTCTTACAATCGTAGTGTTTGGGCTAGCTTGCACAAATTTGGCTATTCTATTTTGTACTAGCTACTTATCCTACTATTAATTGTGCCGACCAAAGTTTAATATGTGTGAAAAAATCACCTAGTGCTACTTTTTTTTTTTTCTTTCGTCTCTAATTGAATTTGAACTCTAATTTTACATGATTTTCACTCATAGATCGCTAAGGTACAATCTGGGGTGCTTTTCCTTTTCTCTTTTTGTTTTGGATAGTTAATATAGTAAAAATGATCCAAGTGAATGGATCCAACTTGTAATGCGGAGAGGTTACTCACCTAATGTGGCAGTGTCATTTGTTCCGAGACCCATACTGGCACTTCTATTTGCTGAAAGTATTGAATTCCCATACCAATATACCATCACCAATAAGTGCTATATTAGTTTTGTCTTGACCAACAATGACGATTTCACTGTAATTTCCTGCTTTGACGTGTGCAAAGAATGGTATTGCACTCCCAGAAGGAGCTGCATCTAGCATCAGTAATTGTTGTGAAGTTGCCTGTTCCATCTTGTGCAACTGTAAAATGGAAACTCACGCAGCTCTCTGCACTCCAACACAACATCAGCATAATTATGAAAATTCCCAGTTCTTTGCCTTCCAGTTGGATTGTTTTCCCTTTTCTTTTCTTGTATTGTGAAGCTTCGCTGTAAATTATAATTGTTCAATAAAAACCACAAAGTAACATTAGATCTTGAAAAATGATTAATGAAATTTAGATGTAACGGTATAAAAGCATATTAGGTTCTACATTACATTAGCTACTTAGATGTCAAAATTGCGTCAGATTTTGTTACCGTTTTCTATTTCTTTACTTAAATTGATTCTATTTAATGTTATTTACATATATAAATCGGTGAGTTCAATTTAATGTTATTTACATATATAAATTGGTGAGTTAAAAAAAGATCTTTACATAAATATCCGACAAGATTCATTATTTACGTTTTCTAGCATATATACATAAATTAAACACGTGTTATACAAGGTGATAAACATATTATAATATGGATTGTGTATATATTATACATACGTCATCTAATATTAGTTTAAATGATCTGTTTAAATTAATTCTTCTCAAAGTAACCTCGTTGAAGCATCCCCAGCTGAAAGGCTTTCGTGTGATCTTATTGAGCATATTGACTATTTCATTTAAGAGGAATTTTCAGAAGCTACTATTGTTTAGTGGCTATTAACTTTCTATAGCTACCATATACATAATTACTTCCTATAGCTACTATTTGTTACGGTAGTGTATTCGCTGTATTCGCATTGTTGTATTCATGAATACAACAACAAAATGCGCCTAAAATCAGGGCAGTCCAGCTGTACGTGCATATATTCACATGTATTCGCGCCATGTATTCATGAATACAACAACAACAATCACCTTAAAAATATGTATGTCCAGCTGTCTAATAATAAAAATAATATCAATTAGCGTGATATACTCCTAATATAGCTCAACAAAATCAATTTAACATGCCTCATTATCAACCTAATTAATTAGAATAATTTTTAAGTTGTATGTAACTGTTGTATTTAACTTTTGTATTTAGTGTGTTTCAATATTTTTTTTACTGTTAGATTCAGTAGATTCAATATTAGTATTTACTGTATTCGCTATTTTATATTCAGTATATTCAAATGTATTTGTAATAACAGTATTTTTGTTATTCTAATACATGTTATTACTACTGTATTCAGTATATTTTATTGGTTGTATTCATTATAGTTCTATTTGTATTCAGTGTATTCTACTGTATTTCACTGTATTATAAAATTCAATGTATTCACTGTTTATATTATGTTCTATTTTAATATTTGTGTTCAGTGTATTTCAATGTTTATATCCTGTATTCATGCATACTGTACATACAATATGTATGAATACGAGTGCATTCAGTTGTATTAAAAAAATACAGATCTTCGAATACATAAATACAGGTAAAAAAAAATATTTATATAAAAATAAAATGTGTTTAGAGAATTTGTACAGAATACAATGTATTTGTATCATTGTATGTGACTAAATAGCAAAGAAGAGAAGAAAGTTCGTCGGAGATGGCGTATTCCGACCATGAAGAGAAGAAAGTTCGTCGGATCCGTACAACAAATTTATGATAAGAGTTCATCACATTGCTCCTTTGCGTCCGAAAAAATTCACTCTTTTCTGTTTCCTGGCTGCCTTCTACTCTATTCTAGTGTCTCGTCAGCCATCAATATTGATGCAATATTAAACTAAGAATGCAAGGAAACAAAGATAGAAGCAAGATACTCGATGATCTACCAAAACTATAAGTAGGAACTAGTCTACTTACCTTCTTGATGAAACCAAAGAGGACCTATACTATGCAAACAACCCTCAAGACAACTAAGGACTTGCAAGTTGTTTGATCAATAGGAGGAACAAGTTCAATATGGATTCACACCAAGTATTGGACAAGTTCACACAAGGAATTTTGGATAGCAATAAGCCGCCGATTTTGATTAATAATAATGGTCAAAAGGTACCTAAAACATGTAGTTTTGAGGCTTATATAGGATGAGCCTTAACCTAAATCAACTAGGAAAAGAATAACTAGCAAAAAGGCCAATAATTTGGCAAAGCGTCAAGTGACCACGCAGGGTCAAATAGGTACCATGGTCTTACTCAAAACTAACTATGCAAAATAACTACTAAGAGCTAGTTGAGGCGTTAATTGAGTTCTAGGCCTCAACTAGTGCACGGCCGCACGACCCTCCTTCTCCAAGGCTAACCAACGCCTGGCTTTTCATCACCATTAAGTGGATATCATGAAGCTCCTTAGCTTGACTCCTCGTGAATGGTCTCGAAGGCATGAACGTAGCTTGATCAGGCTGGCTTGCATCATCCTCCCCTTCTTGAGAAGAATTCATCCGCGAAATCGAACCATCATCATCTCTTAAAGCGGCGCTACCTGCAACGCAAGGAGTTAAGTCAGAAACATTGAACGTTTTGGAAACACTATACTCACCAGGAAGGTCTATAACATAGGCGTTGTTATTGATCTTCTGCAGCACTTGGAATGGACCATCTCCTAGCGGAGCTAGCTTCCCCTTCCTTTGGTTTGGGAACCTCTCCTTTCGGAAGTGCACCCAAACCTAATCACCTTTCTTCAAGTCCAGCTTTTTACTCCCTTTATTCTTCTTGGTCGCCAATTTCTCATAAGCTTCCTCCAAGTTCTTCCTCACCTTAGCATGCAACTCGAGCAACGCGGCTGCCCGATTTTTACCATCAACACTAATAACTGCATCTCTCGGCAAAGGAATAAGATCAAGTGGAATCAAGGGATTAAAGCCATAAACACATTCAGATGGAGTTATGCTAGTCATTCTATGCACAATTCTATTATAAGCAAACTTCATAATAGGCAATCTATCAGCCCACGTCCCCGCCTTCCCTTTGGTCATAACTCGAAGAAGAGCTCCCAAGGTTCGGTTAACAACCTCAGTCTAACCGTCAGCCTGTGGATGATGAGACATAGAAAAAATAGTTTGGTGCCAAGAGCACCCCACAAGCACTTCCAAAAGTGACTTAAAAATTTTGCATTCCTATCACTAACAATAGCACGAGGAACACCATTCAGCTTTAACACATTAGCAATAAACAAGGAAGCAACATGTTGTGCATCATCACATTTTTTACAAGGAATGAAATGAGTCATCTAAGAGAACCTATCAACAACCACATAAATACTATCATGACCTTGGATGCGCTTAACATTATCATCAACAACACTAGGCAAGGGGTGAATGTTAGTAGAAACTTCATCATTAGAACTTAAGTAAACACCCTTGTGAACTAGGCAAATTAACAGTTTAGAACTATCATTACCTCGTATATATTCACCCGGTTGCATCATGGCACAAATATTACATGGCAAGGCTGATGTGTTGGCAGTGTCTACGGCCTCAGGTTTAGTCCCCATAGGAGACTTAGCTCTAGCCGCCTCTTTCAACTCTCGTATGCGCTTGTAATCATCACTAACTTGTTTAGGTGTCAAGGGCTTGAGTGTATAACCCCTGCCCTCTAGCTTGGCCGTATAAGTGTTGGCCTTACCATCATGAAAGACACACCTATCAAATTGCCAAGGCCTGCCCAACAATAAATGGCAAGCCTGCGTAGGCACTACATCACATATGAGCTCATCTTGATAAGCTCCCACCTTAAACTTAATAAGCGCCTGCTTTACTACCTTCAACTCACCACACTCGCTCAACCATTGCAACCTATAGGGATGGGGATGTTTTATATTGGGCTGGTTAAGTTGAGTCACTAGTGTTTGACTCATTACATTAGTGCAACTACCTGAATCAATTATCATCGAGCACACCTTTTCCTTCACCCTACATCTAGCATAAAACAAGCTCTCACGCTGCACATCTCCTTCCTCCTTTACACTCATGGTACTCAAGTTCCTAAGCACCACTAAGGACATATTCACTCCTTCATCTTCCATACCTCTTCCACACTGAACCAAATCAGCCCCCTCATCTCCCCTAATCTCACAAACAGTACCGTCATCAAGAATAAGCATGGTCTTTCGCGTAGGCAGTCCTTAGCGAAATGCCCATAGCCTTTACATTTATGGCATTGAAAGGAAGATGCACTTGGAGAATTAAGTTGAGTCTTAGAGTTATCTCCGGACCACTTAGGATCATTTTTAGATATCACCTTTTTGGCTGGCTCTTTCACCTCGCGGCTCACACTTGCTCCACCGGTGCTTGGCGTTCTCCACTCCTTATTTCGACGCATGGAAGTAGAATCAGAACTTCCTCTATAGCGAGCTGCCTTATCTTCCTTAATCATCCTTTCAGCTCCAATGACAGCTAGTAGTACATCATGAAGATCAACAAATGCATGTAGCCTCAACTGATTGGATATGTCATGATTCAACCCATTACTGAACCGTATAATAGCCTCATCCTCTTCTTCGTCTTCCATGTCAAGTGGTAGGTGGATCTTCTCAAAGTCATCATAATATTTTTTTACGGATTTCAATGCTTACTTCAAATCATATAACCTCTGGAGTTGCTCTTGTTTGTGCTTTGGGTTGACATACTTACGAGTCATTAGTTGCTTCAATTCTCTCCATGTTATGCTTGCGGGCTGGTTATGTCTAGCTCTCAATCTTTTCTCGGCCTCCCACCAAATAGAAGCATTGGACTCAAAGGTAGCGATGGCATACGTAGCCTTCTTTTCCTCGGTCATATCATTGATTTCAAATATCCTCTCAACTTTACGTATCCATTCTAGAAGTCAAGTTCACTAATTCCCTTGAATGCAGGGATAGTAACCTTGACACTATTCAGGCCATTTTCACGACTATTTTCATGTCCACCACGGACTGGTTGAAATCCCTCATAATATTTAGCATGTTCATCGAACTCAGGCTCTAAATTCCTTCCACCAAAACCTCCAAGCCTCCCTCTAGGACAACGGTCAAAATCATGTCTTCCCACATGGCCATGGCCCCCATATGGTTGTCTCACCCTCGGGTCTCTCTGCCCTAGATCGTCATCATCAAAATCTTCAAACTCGGGTTGATCATCCTCACAAGCTGCCCTTATTTTCCCGGCGGGCGCTATATTTCTCCGGGCTGGCATTAATGGTGGTATAATATCCTGAGGAACTCCCAAGGTTCTTACATTATGAGCACCTCTGTCCCTCAGCTCTTACGGACGAGCCATCTTCTCAAATTGTTCAGGTCTTACGGTGGAACCATCACTAGTTCCTTCCACGGCATTTTTATGAGTACAAGCAGATTTTTCAAAGTTCTCCATTCGGGTGCTAATTGCCCTTACTTCAGCCAAGAGCTCGACTAAAGTGATGTCGGCCACGACCTTGTCTCCTTCAGTATCCATGTACCTGCAAAAGAAACAAGACTAGAGAATGCGTTAAGGTCAGTAAAATACTTTACTCATTCCCTCACTTTTGAATGACACTCGGGTTCACTCAATATTTTAGGTAGGATCTCTCAAACTTGTCCTCAAAATGGCTTCCTCTAATTGATCAAGTTCCTCAACGACCTTTCAACTCACAAGTTCACTAGTTCTCTTCGGGTGAGTGAATTTATGCGACTCTATAAGCGGACAGCTTTTAAATTGAGCACAAGAAGCCAAGAATTAACTATAAAAGTGGAAATTCTGAGTTTTAGCACAAAATCCTACAAGCTCAAAAATTAGTAATTAGCTGAAGTAAAAAATTACCCAAGAATTACTAATTAGAAGTAGTGCAATCAAAGAAATAAAAAGATTCTAGAGGCTCTCCCACTCTAACTTGGAGAGGGCCGAATTTTCCCTCTCCTTCCCTTAGG
>MCJB01013991.1:170561-182082 GCA_002018475.1 Nicotiana obtusifolia | reverse complement strand
AACCTGAAGCTCTTCCTCTTTATTTCTTAGAGTCCCCTCGAGGACGCTGCACTTTTCGATGACCCTCACTAGCTCGTCATCCTTCTCCTTCAGTTCATCTCGAAGAGCCTGGAAATTGCCGCTATTACCAAATTTCTTACAAATTTCCCGGTGCTTGTCACGGTACTCGCGGTATTTTTGCTGAAACTTCGTAAAAATAGCCTTAAGCCGCTCCTCTCTTCGGGCACTTTCAATTTCCAAGATCACTGTCTGTAAAAGAAAGAAAAAGAAAACAGAAAGAGTAAGAATAAAGCCTAAATATTGAGCATAACGAACAGAAGCATCGAAAAACTTACCTTGAGAGCGAGGACAGCTATGCTCCTTGATAAGGTTGCTCTTGGAGAGTTCGATTCTCCACGTCGGGACAAAGGGGACCTAGGGCAGATACCATGTTCTCAATATCTTTTAATAAATCTCAATCCATAGTGATCACAATAGTCTGCATGGACCCTTCCAGTCTGACCTCCAGCTGGGTAAATCCCTCCTTTATCATCCTCATCTCGTCAGCATCGAGATCAGAACCCGTCTCGTAGCCATCCTCAGCAACGCCTTTGCCTCTCCCTTCAGCCGGAAAAGAAGCATCGTTAGCCGGCTGCGAAATCAATGGCCCCTCCTACCGCAAATTATCAGAAGTCATAACAGCCGACCCTTTAGCTCCTACCGCCACAAAAGGAAGAGGTATGTTCTCAATAGCCTCCGCCGATATCGGAACATCATATGCCATTTCGACGTCGTCCTCAAGTATTATGGTCTCCGTCTCACGGATGACCAAATCAACCCTTGCTGAATCCATAGCCTGGGCGACCCCATTACCAACGTCCACCAATCTTCTTTTACGGGGGACCAAAATTCTCGCCGCACAGCAACGACTCCCCCTCCTTGTCCACTAGACGGTGCAAAGGGGAAGCCAGAAGCTCCACTGTCGGTAAGAGTGACCTGGCCGCGGTTGAGGAAGGAATAGAAGCAGATGAAAGAGCGGGTATAGTCGCGGTCACAGCGGGAGTAGATGCCGAAGAGAAGGCAGCCTTCCTCTTACGAAACGCAGGAGGAGGAGCCTTCGGCCTCCTCGAAGATCCTCGGGCTGGAAAAAAAAAATCAAAGTAAGGTTATCATTACCACCAAGAGAAAACTACAATAAGTAGGCAACCATGAGGCCAAAACAGCAAAAACATATATAGATAAACTCACCGGCCAAGGAAGGAGCGGGCTCGAACTTCTTGAAAAAGCTCAGCCACTCGTGAATTCCCACGATGCGAGGCAGAATCCGGCCAACCCAGCCAGTAATGTCCCCGACCAAAGGAGGGCCGTAGTATTGGCTGCACAAAGAAGGGATAAGATTTCAGGGCCTACGACTAAAGCAGACAGATCAAACGTTTTAACAAAAAAAGAATAGATACTCATGAGTGTAGTTTCAAGTCTCAGGGAAGCCGTCCGCGTTGGCCACCACGTCTTCGGTTCTGACAAAGAAGAAGTTGTGCCAGAATTGATGGTTTGCCTTGTCGTCCATCTTCACCACCAGGTATTTGCCTCCTCGATGGCGAAGTTTCAACATTGTCCCCCTATAGAAATTAAGGGCGAAGAGATGCATCAGATTTCGGAGTGTGATCTCGACTCCAGCTAACTCCGCAAATTTAGTAAGCATCCTGATGAGCTTAGAGATATATGAGGCGAGTTGAGCGGGGCACACCCCATACTAGCGACAGAATTCCTCGCCAATGGGAGAAAAGGAAGAGAGTAGCCGACATGGAAGGGATATGCATTGAATGTGCAATACCCCGGGCCATGGATTTGTCCCACATCACGCCCTACTGGGACCAAATCGATGCGGGCAGGAATGTTGAATTTTTCCCTAAGCTCTGCTAGATCAGCCTCTTTCATCGCCGACTCAGAAACCTTGGGCTCGTCTTCAGGCGCCTTCAAAAAATCAGACCTAAATTTCTCGCCGCGAGGAATTATTTACTCCACCGTATGAAAGTTCTCATCTTCAATGGCGACAGAGACCTCACCAGCGTGAGGAGGCATAAGCATCGCCAAAGGGACAGGGTCAGTTCCCACACCCGAACCAGAGGATACATTACCCATATTTTCGATGAGAGAAAGGATATTCAGGCAAAGAAGGATTAGAAGCAACAGGAAGCACTAAGACCATGAAAAAAGACTCACAGCAAGGGAGGAAGGAGAATAAGTCACGAGGTTTAATGAGAAAAACACGTAGAGAACAAATGGATGTCATCGCATCTCTATTTATAAGAGTTCGAGCATCGAAACCAAGAGATTATGCCATCATTACCAAACACTGGAATCGAAACGGCAGCTCCAACTGACAGTCGCACGAGAAACGATGCAAAGCATTGGAAAAATATGCTATAACGACGCATGATGTCATGACATCATTCTCGCGCAGAAACGACTCAACCCCAAAAGCTGTGACTCACGAAAGGCCACGTTGCTAGCTCGTCCCAAACTTAACTGCCCGACCCACTCGTCCACTCTCTTCGACCATAACCAACAAAGTCTGCTCATCGAGGTCATTTGAGGACGGCCTTTATAAGTGGAGGGGCTAACTGTATAGGTCGAAATCTACCATGGAACATTTAGGGCGGGGAAGTATTGAGGAAAATCAATCGAGGTCGATCAGGAAATGGTGAAGCTTGTGGTCAGGATACCTATGATGGTCGAGGACGAGGTCCGCGAAAAGAATCGTAACGGCTAGTTTTTAGAATAGGATAATAGAGGGAATATTCTAAAGAATATTCTATGCACATGTACTATTAGAGTTTACTAGGAATATGTCTCATATAAAGAGGACAAAAGAGAAGGAAAAGAGGTATGTAATATTCAGGTGATAAGAACACATTTCTAAAAAAGATTATCTCTCTCTAGAAAACATACAAACATTACATTTTCATCAAGATTCTTATTCGTATTATTCCATACTTTTCCATCAGATCCGAGAATAGTTCGAACATTCTAGGATTTATGTGTCACTCTCATTGTTAGGAGGAACAATCATCTAGTTCATTCTTCATTTGGTAAATCAACCCTCCTATTTACTTAAATATCATTTATTGCTATTTATTGCTAGTTGCTCATCCATTATTGCTCATACTTTTCGGAACATTTAATGCTTGTTATGGTCAATCTCCCCTAGATCTGTCTCACATTATTCACACTTTGAGGATCCGCATTTAGAGATATTATCATTAACTAGATTTAACTCTTCATTATATAAATACAATAATTTTAACCAAAAGTTATACTTTTTGATGAAATACAGTTTTTAATCAGGAAAAGAAAAATACAGAAATTACACTTCCTCAAAATGTTGTTTTGGAACCTCTAGTTTCCTTTAGAAACGCCACAAATTATTGTTAAGAAAAATACCGAAAAATAATAATGGATTAGTTATGGGTAATTCTACAAAACAAGAAAACTAAATAAATGATATGCAAAAGGAACCTTACGAAATGTTTAAAAACGAGTCTTATACGTAAAAAGGAATAATTTAAAAAAAAAAAAATTCGTTGACATTTCTTAAATTAGGCTAATGCCTATAGTTAATTAAGAGGTTCTGAACCGCCACGTACCTACACTTTTTCCTTATATTTAATTGAATACCGAATATAATCTAATTAAAGAAAAATTAATTCAAAAAATAAAATATTTTTCAAAATATTTAAGATAACCAAACACATCCTTCTTTTTTTACCTTTCCGCCCACTTATCTTCAGTCTTTTCACATCGGCCAAATATCAATAAGCTCATGCCAAGAGGCAAACATAAATGTACCCTACCAAGTCTTTAGTTTAGCTAGAAAACTTATTTTGTCCCTTTCCTCACACCTATTGCTAGCTCCATCCAAAGTGTATGTCAAAATCAAATCAGGCACTACATTTTAGTTACTTACAAAAAGCAAAGACTGCATCCTCCAGTAGCAACAGCGTTGAGTGCATTAATCCCTAACTCCGAAGATGTCGACTTTCAATTATCTGAATTTATATCTTTGTTTTTACAAAGCACAAATTTAATTTTCGTTACTCCCACTAAATTACAAGATACTGCAAAACTTAGTGGCAGGCTGCAGCTTTGCCACAGTTATTTTTAATCTCTTGATAAGTTCGTTTAGAATACTGATATCTTTCTCTATTTTGTAGGATTATTTTGTTTATTCATTTCCTCCCCGAAGTTAACTTTTTGCTTCTAAGAATTCAAAGATCATTAAAGTCCTCACAAATTTCCGAAATCTATATACTCCCTCCGCTCCATTTTTGTTAATTTTTGGTATTCTTTTATGTTTTATAATATATTTGATTTTTTTGAAATAAATTAAAGAGATAATAAAAAATTAATATGATCAATTATATTATTAATTAATGTTAAAATATAAATTCCTTAATAAATACAAACAATCAAAAATTCAATTAAAATGAATAGGAGAGAGTACTAATTAGGAAGAAAAAGCCCTCTCCGAGTAATCAAGTTAACCAGGAGTTGAATTCAAGTATATGTAAAAATACTTGACAAGTTAAATTCAAAAGCTAAATCTTAAACAAGTAAACTCACCAAATCCAACCTCGAATGAGATTAATGGACCTATATCAATAATTGGATTTTTAAGGATTTTTTTTACTTTTAACCTATATCAGAAACTATTTATATTTGATAGCAAAAAAAGTATAACATAAAAATATATAAATATGCAAAAATAGAAAATATTTTTTCTGACTATTATATTATATTAAGGGTGACTATATAGTGTTATTTTTTTATTTTTTAAATCCAGAAATATAAATATCAAAGTTTAACAATTTCAACCATTGGAAGAAGTAAAGGCTTCTGCCACTATTTATTTTGTTTTTTGGAAGTATATATATCCAGAAAAAGGAGAAAAAAATCGAAGAAGAGAAAATTAAAAGGACCGCGTGCATGGAACAGAGATATTTGTAGAATACTGGAAGTATGAGAATTGAAATTCATGTTAGTATTCAGTTATAAAATCAGCATATACAACGTAGAAACCCTAATCAGATGCTTAACAGAGAAAATCCAACTAATTTTCCTCTTTTTGTTTTTTGCCATTTTTTAATCTCTTTTTCCCTCTGCCTCACAATGTACATAGTCTTTGAATTTCAAATCCGATGATCGGATCAGCTACCAGCACTGATCTGTCTCCCAGTTCCGGGGAGTGTAGCCGGTGAATCCCGACATTGCTGAAGGAGAACAACCGCCGGAATACAAATTGATGCTCCGGCGCCTCCGGGAAAGGCGTCGGTCATAATCGGCACGTTTGTCCGGATCCGATAGAGTTGAATAGGCAGCATGAATCTTCATGAAATCGTCCGCCGATGAGTCCTTTTGATCCATCGCCGCCACATCGGGATGACAAACTCTAGCTAATCTCCGGTAAGCTGCCTTGATCTCCTGGACAGTAGCGCCCATCGGAATATCTAGAATTTCGTAAAACGACGCCGGAGAAGCAGGGATCAGGTTACGAGGCAGCGTCGAATACCTTGAAGTAGTGGATTCAGTTTCAACGGAAGCGCAGGTCGCAGAGGCAGCAGTGAAATAACCGGACTTCCGGAATGTGAGGGAAGACGGTGAAAGAGCAGAGTTGTCACCGGAGGAAAATATCTTCACCGGCGGCAGTGGGGTTTGAAGAAACGAACGAGTGGAAGGCGAAATCATGGGTGTGAGTTTTTGTGAAGTGTAATGAGTCGGAGGAAAGAAGACATAAAGTTGTTATATAGAAGAATGGGATGAAGTTTAACTGTGGGCTATAAGTTAAACAATCAGGGTCGTTTGGTAAGAACACAAGTAATGCAGGGGTTAGTAATGCAGGGATTAGTAATGCAGGGACTGTAGTGCTGGGATTATTTTTTATCAAGTGTTTGGTTCATTGTATTAAAAATTAATTATGCAATATATAATTTAAATTTGTATTTGGTTTAAAACTATACAAAATATTCTTTATAATTATACTCTTGAATAGCGTATGTTTTGTATATAAAGAAATTTAGGAAAAGGGTTTGAGGGACGATTTAGGAATTTTAAGTCTTATCCATGTATAGCTAATCCAGGGATTAGTAATCCCTTGCTTTTCTTGGTATTAGTTAATCCCTCATATGAGGTATAACTAATCAATGTATTAGGTAGGAGTAAATTGAATTGATCAACCAAACATGTTATTGGACGGATTAAATTTTTATACGGGAATTATTTTATTTAATACGGCCTACCAAACGACCCCTGAGATGGTTAAAAACTGAAATTTAAAGAGTAAGGGGACCAAAAAAGAGTTGGAGGCCAATTTATAATTATGAGAAATTGGATCGTTTGGATGTTATGCAAGGGAGGCTTATCCGTTATATTTGGGTGAGTCAGCACTCAGCTTATCCTATTCTTCAATGAGTGAGCTCTGAGTTAGATGTCGGTATTTATTGCGTCCATTATTCTTTCCTTCGCAAAGCAGCATACACAATACAAGCAGGAAATATCACCAATGTGAAACAGAAGAAGATAAATATAGTATATATATATGAGTTTTAAATATAGTCGTGAGTTTGCATAAAAAATCTAGCTTGAGCCCTGCTTAATGCTCTAACTAAGGATAAACTATTAAATAAATGTAAGATCACGATCCATATTGTATGATGTTTACCCGTAAAGGTACAGTTAAATTTATACGTGGTTTTTATACAAGTGAATTAATTCGATCATGAAATAATAAAAAAATTAAAGAAATACGCAATACTCAACCTTGAGATGAAGAAATAGTAGAAACAGTAGATCCGGGATCAAAGCTTCGGGGCGCAACAGTATTGAAATTGAAAAGTAAGAAGATAAAATTGTACAGAGCTTTGAATAGATTATAGTGTAAGTTTGCCAAAAAATTCATGTCCTCTACAATGATAATAAAGGTCATTATTTATAGCTGCACCTAGGGAACAAGGTCCTAGGATTATGCTCTTCTTTAATGTCAATTATGAGGGCCATTGAAGAACATATAACGGTGAGCATAAATGACAAATTCTTTGTAACAGGCAATGTACTAAATCCTGTGGAATATTTTCCATTAAATGCTATCGGGTGGCACGTATTTATTGCGTCTTTATGAGCGTCATTCTTTCCGGTGACAAATGGAACAGTTATCTTCGGTTTTAACTATCCTCCGCTTTCAGCTCCACGTGTCACTCTCTTATACAACCACTTAGTATAGCATATTTTATCCTGTACATATGATATTCACATATGATTGTGTTAATTGACGAACAAAAATTACCAAAATAATAAAAATAAATTGACGACAAACAAAAGTTCAACTCAAATGGAAGCAATCTAGAGTGTACAAAGTACAAACTTATGATAAGTAGGATAACGTATGTGTACGATAAATGTATACCTTCAAGTGCACTAATTAATCTATAGATAAACACTACGACGAACTATAGTGTTTAAAGGGACAAGATACATTAGATGATGTAAAATCGCATGCTTTTATATATATATATATATATATATATATATATGAATGATCGTGACAGCTCTTCAAATCTTGTTCAACGGCTGATGGGTTTAGAGAACCAAACTGTCTTACAATTTCAATCCGGAAAATGTTAAGAGGCCTACTTCACGAGCCACTACTAATAATCGAAAAAGTTCACAGCAAGTTCAGTCTATAGTGACAAAGGGAACGTTTCCGCTGGAGGGGTTTGTCTTCATGGAAAAAGTATTCACTACTGCTTACAGCGCATTCATTCACTCGTCTTGCTACTTCGGAACTGGTCAGCGGACACGTGGAGTCGAACGTCTCTCTACGATGTTGCGTAGGTAGACTGATTATTGTGGGTGACTGTCTCTAATGGTTTAGAAAGAGTTCTGTTGCTACCAACTTCTTTCTTTGTAGTTTAGTGGAGTTCCAGATTGATTTAGGGAACGAAATTCAAGGGCAACGAAGGCCCCCAGACCTTTTAACATAAAATAAAGAATAAGGGATTGACTTCTTTCTTGACAAGGATCCTGAATAAATCGCACATGCTCGTATCGACTGTACTCGTTGGCTCCACGTCCAACGAAAGTCGGCAACCTTTGTCACCGTTAGCATTTGGTACTCTCTCAATAGTTTTAATAGTTCACTGAAAACCTTTGGTGTAATAAACTGTAAGCCCTTGCTTGCGGGGGCATGAGTGGAAAGAGCGCTTGATGAAAGAATCATGTGGCGCGGTGAAAGGTTTCCCGTTGGGTAGTGAACATCTCCTTGTGATCGGGATGAGGTAGATGCCTCCTAGCCGGGAGGGGGATCGAATCGGAGTTTCCCTGTGCCCAAAAGGATGGGCGAGTCCGATTTGAGTGTTCATCAATCGGGTGGATCTATATGCTTCGGGGTGGTGAGACGAGGTGTAGCGGCAATTGAGAATCTCAAAAACCTTTCCGAACGTATGTCTTCGTGGGGCGATTGGAAAAGAAAGGAGTATTTAATTCTTTTACTGCCTTCCATTCCACTATTCTGATTGAACGACCAAGTCATAATGAGATTACTTTATTCTCGTGACGGATAAGAAAACATCTAAGTACTTGATAGGAAAACTACCATTTTTTTTATTCCTCCTCAATGAACTGGAATTTCTGCGAGGAGCTCTGTTCGAGAGGAAGCACTGGCTTAATGTACTAGTACCTGCCACCAAAACATCGTGAAGGATTCAGTGAAATATATATATATATATACTATATACTATATATACTTATATATAAGTATATATATATATATATATATATATATATATAACAAATTAGTTTTGCGATTTTAGTAATACAACAAATTAAGTTTAATGACTACGTGTGAAAATAACCCTGATATATTACTATATATAACTTGACCATGTTAAGAATATGCAAGTAATACTTATATATACATACGTACTTACACTTTGAAGCTTTACTGTTGTTTGGTCACATTTTGGAAATACTTTTTGAGGTAACGCTTTAAAAATACTATTTGAAGATAATTGTTTTCTAACGTTAAATTTGGCTGTTTAAATCAAAAGATAGCTCTAATAGATAAGACCGTTTTCATGCTTTGATTTGATATTTCAAAAGCATATTCTTTATGGAAGAATTAACTTAAATAACCACCTGCCCAAGTATTTAAATTTATAATAGCCGACGGATGTATAATATATGTATTATTCATGTTTATTATATATATAAATATATATAATTATCGTATAATGTAGATTAGCTAGAAAAGGTAAATAAAGAATTCCACATGCTAATATATATTATTCATGTATAATATGTATATTCGTGAATAACTATTGTATAATTTATGTATATTAGCTAGAAAAAGTAAACAGTAAATTTCGCAGGCTATTTGTGTAAAGAATCCTTTTTTATTTGCAAAACAAACCTAAACTAAGGCTAATGAGAAAATGATACTGTATAGCCTCTCTCAAAATAATAGTCAAATAAATATAATATATATTTTGTATGTATATACTAAAAATAAATAGTTTATTGCGCAAAGCTAAAAGTGAAAAAAACCAAAGCTAATCGTGAGTGTCGTTATCAAAATATCAAACAAGAAAGAAGAAAGATAGGAATGATTGCAAGCCGTTGAAAACAGAACCTGGGCCATGCCTGCTTTCGTTGAATGAAAGCTGACCACAAGACATGAATATAATATATTTAAACACGAAACTTAAAACTGTTAAAATAAAAATCTTATGATCTCAAAGTAAAAGTTATTATAACATACCAAGTTTATCATTTAAAAAAAGTTATCTTCATATAGACTTATGAGACTATTGATGAATTCAATAAGCGTTTAGGAACAAAAATAGTTTCTTCTTCGAGAAACTGAAAGGATTGATAGTTAAAATTGTTGAATTGAATACCTAAAAAATTCTTCCTTTTCTTTCTCCATAATTTGAAGAATTCGTATAAATTGCTTAATCTTGTCACTTGCATACACGGTATATATTGTGATCAACAAATAATTCATCACTGGAGCTGTTTCAATTTTATCTCTAAAATAATTAAGTCATGCCCCAAACGGAACGCCACTTAAATTTTTGTTTAAAGATAAGAGCGAACCATATGCCCATATCTTTATCAATTTAATATTCCAAACCACAATGGACATTGGATATCTCTTATTGTTGTCTAGTGTCTGCTGATTCACAAGATCAACAAGAGTTTATCAACGATATACTAGTAAATATCTTTGAACAAATCAAACAATTAAAAAACCACAAATTAAACAAACAATTATTTATGCATGGATATGTCCCCATATGTTTCCAGAAACATGTCAAATCAGCTTATGGAAAAATCGTTCTGGAATACATATGGACAACACACAAGCACCAAAACAGAAACAAATTAAGAAAGAATAAAAAAGTCATACCGTGTGCTGCAACTATTATAGCAAATTGATGATACAACTTAAGGCCAATAGGTCTGAAATGAAAAAATTACATTTCAGATGCATTTAAAGCCAACAGGTCTAAAGTGAAAAAATTGCACTTCAGATGCACTTAAGGTCAATAGGTATGAAGTGCAACCAATGTTTTCATGCACTTAAGGCCAATAAATCTGAAGTGAAAAAATTGCA
Organism: Nicotiana obtusifolia; assembly: GCA_002018475.1. Classification (NCBI taxonomy): domain Eukaryota; kingdom Viridiplantae; phylum Streptophyta; class Magnoliopsida; order Solanales; family Solanaceae; genus Nicotiana; species Nicotiana obtusifolia. Next base: position 171,434 of record MCJB01013991.1, on the reverse strand, counting down.
ATTCAGATATACTTAAGGCCAAATAGGTTTGAAGTGCAACCAGTGATTTCATGCACTTAAGGTTAATAAGTCTGAAGTGAAAAAATTACATTTAAGATGCACTTTAGGCCTAAAGTGCAAATTGCCCAAAAACATAAATTTGTTCGTCGATTTTTAACAATTAAATATACATTTAACACCTAAATATACTTCAAATGAGCTCAAATTTGAAACATAACCACCAAATATCATCAAGAACAGACCCCAAACATCAATTTGTTAAAACAACAATAAATCTAACGAATCCATTTTGTAATTAAGAAAAAGAAGAAGAAGAAAGCCTAAACAATAGTAAAAAATAAAGCGTCACAGCAGCTCACCACTGTAAAACATCATAAACTATCTTAAAATATGTTCACAAACACCATATAAAATCACTGTCACAAGAAGAAGAAAAGAGAAGAAGAAGAAGAAGAAGAAGAAGAAGAAGAAGAAGAAGAGGAGGAGGAGGAGGAGGAGGAGAAGAAGAAGGAGAAGAAGAAGAAAAAGGAGAAGAAAGCATGAAGTTGTTTAAATGTTACGTACTAGTTAAAAAAAAAATTTAAAAATGGATACATATTAAATGGGAGCGACTAAATTAAAGCAATTTTTTTCAATATCACACTATATTAGAAGTGTTTGGACCGTTTTAGCCTAACAGCTGCGTATCTCTATATCAGTTTAATATTCGAAACCCATTGTGGACGACTCTTTTTGGTTGATGTCTAGTGCATGTCCGCTGATTCTTGAGATCGACCAACAAGAAATTTTCCTTCAATGAAATACTAAAAAGCTGTTTGAACAAATCAAAAAGAGATAGAAACCACATACTATTAAAAAAAAAGGGGGGGGGGG
>MCJB01013991.1:141604-170517 GCA_002018475.1 Nicotiana obtusifolia | reverse complement strand
CGGCCATGTCACCGTTTGTTTCCGGAAACCTGTCAAATCAGCTTAAGGAAAAATGGTTCTGGAATCCATGGACATACATACAAATACTAGTACTAAATAACAAAAAAGTCATACAGTGTGCAACGACTATTGGCAAATTGGTGATGCAATTTACAGTGAAAATAGACCATTTTTCTAGTATTTAAAGGAGTTATTGCTCATTATGCATCGACTTGGGTGAGATACGGTTAAAGCATAAAAATTAATTCATCCAGAAACAAATAGGTCAAAAACAGTTCCAATATGCTTTACGAGCTCCCAAGAGTCATTTGACAAAGTAATTGATCTTTAATGAAGGTTGTGTCGAAATAGATGTGATATCTTTATTTTTAATTAACAATCACGAGTTCAAGCTTTAAGCATAAAAAAATTCTAATAAAGTATTTTCAAGCTTTAAATGATGTTATGCAACGCGAAAAGAAAATAAAGACCTTAATCGGATCCAATTAACTTCGTCCTTTTTTATATAGAGAGTGAAGGTGTCACTATCCACTCATTTTTTCTTCTAGACTCTCCAGCCTGACATTTTAGACTTGCATTTGTTTAATTTGGCCCCACGCAATTGTAATATTGATCTGTTACGTTTCTCCATTATGTACTGTACATCTCTCACTAGTTGATTTAAATTCTATCCACTGGAAACGTAAACTTCTTATATATATATATTGATGGTTTATTTTATAAAGTCGACCAATAATTCTGAAATTATATATGTAGCTTAAGAATATGGTAAAAAGTGGAGCCAGGTGCATCTCTACTTTAAACCCTATTCTCTCACCTGCTCATAACAAATTATTCACTTTGATTTGCTTCGAGATTTAAAGTGTTTGAAAATCTATATTTTTCGGCTCGAAGAAGTGTTCAGAATAATAGTTTACTGAAAAGTATTACGTAAATAGTTACCATTATTGCTTTATGACAAGAAAATGTCTTTTTTACGGTGATATGTGTAGGCATTGGGACTATATTTTTGAACTGGCTGTCCAGACAAGTGCAATATGTGTCTTCTTCTCCTAGATAAAATATGTCATGGAGAGCACTGTAAGTAGTGGCCCATTAGCTCAGTTGGTTAGAGCGTCGTGCTAATAACGCGAAGGTCGCAGGTTCGAGACCTGCATGGGCCAAGTGTTTTAGTTGATTATTTTTTTTCATTTTCTAAAGATTCGGTTGTCATATCCACCACATGCGGCCCACATTGTTGAAGATTGTATGTTGGCCATATTTGATGGCCCATTTAGGTGGAAAAAGCAACGTGACAAATGCAAGTCGTAAGTTTACTTGACCTTGCAAGAGGTTTTGTACTTCATTTAGCTTGACCCTCTTCTCGTACACCAATTATATATTGGATTTACTTTCCGTGTAAACTTCCAGTTCTGATAGGCTAGTGTAGTTTGTTGAAGTTGAATTCTGTTTGCTCAGAAGCTGAAATCACCATCTAAAAGATCATTAACAGCTACCTATGTTTGCATACTTTACAGGAAAAGGAGGAAAGTGAAAATACGAATTCAGTAGCTTGCTTACTGGCGCCAAAACAACTACTAGTAAAAGATAAAGCCCATACTCACAAGTATAGAGACTTGATAAACTTTGTTAAATCTATTTGGGCAATGTTTATAAACTGCATCGCATAGAATTGTTTGGTTAACTAATCTCACTTTCATAGTGTGATTATGTTGCTCTGTAAAAGCCAGACAACGAGCATTATCTCATTTCTCTAATCCCTCAACCAAAACATAACGATTATCTTACATACAAGCAAATCCGATGATAAATGCGCTATGATCTACCACCAAAGACGAGACCAAATGAAATCTTCGTTTACTTATGACTTCTTTAATCATTTCAAAATGTTGTATAAGCACTTCGTTAAATTGTCTAGTGCTAGTTGTAGACAATAAATTGCGTCAAGAAAATAAAATCAAGACCGAAAAATATTGCAACAATCGTAGTATTTGATTAGAATAATATGAGTGTACAATCTCTATGAATCCTCTGATTCTTCTTTCTAATAACAAATAAATTCAAGTGCCTTCAAGCTTGATCTTGAATTTATATTATTGCCACGAACAATGATCTTAATTCAACTAGCACGAACTTTGATTCGAACTCGTATTCCTTGAATCTTGACTTGTTCTTCGTTCTTGAGCTTGAATTTGATTTCTTGAATTTGAACTTGATCGCTTGAAGCCTGAAACTTGTAGAGAAATTTGTGACATTTGATCCACGAGCTCTCTCTTGCTTCTTGTTATAACTTCTAGTGTCTTATCTGAGTTATGAAGACCCCTATTTATAGTTGTGGGAGGAAAGAGTTATGATAAGAATATATTTTTTCTGACCAATCAAATTGAAGTGTCACAAGGCTTTATTTGATTGGCCAAAACATGTCACTTACACACGTGGCGCGATTTCATTGGCATTTTAATGTGACTTGGCATGCCTTGTCATTTTGACACGTGGCATGATCATATTGGCTCTTCCGTTTGACCTGTCGTGCCATGCCATTTCACGTGTGACACTAAATTGGGCCTCTAGGAAGATGATATCTTGGCCTAATAAAGTGGGTTCATCACTTGGAACCAATTAAATGGGCTAGCCTAATGGATTCAGGCTTCTTTATTTAATCCATATATACTGGAGTTATATAACTAATTCAATAATATTAGTCCAATAAGTTTATTTGAACTAATAATATCTTGAATTTAAAATAAAGTTCAAATTATTTTATGAATTTAATTTCAATAAAATTTATATGCCTACAAATGCACCATACTTCAAAACTTGTCAAAGTGTAAACTTTAAAGACTGGGCTTGAAGTATTTACAAAAGTAATCGGTGCTTCAAGGATTTATTTACGTACGCCTTCATCAAATTGTAGCTAGAAGTTCCTCAAAGAATTGACTTATATTGTTTCGTTAAAGGACACACTTACTACTGGACTAATTACTTTAGTAAGTGTACTTCCTTTGGAGTAGCACCTCGAATCATGAACTATCTTAAAGTAATTGCACCTTTATTCACCATGAAGTCAACGAGTCTGCATCCTTTTTTCCACGTGGGATTCCTTTTCAATTAGCATTTCCATATTCTTTTCCTCTCCATCTCTAATTAGGATACTATCACCAATGTTAATCAATCATTTTAGGAGACAACCAAGCATGGTTGATATCATTTCCACATTAGAAACAAATTGCTACTATCGCCTTACAATTGATCCCATATCGAACGAAGATTTCGACACGACCTTTCACAATCTATAAATACCTGCATGTCTTCCCTTTGTGAACATCAGTTCATAGTACTTGCCAACTGCTTCAATCCATATTCGGCAGGTAAATTTTTTTTTCTTTTCATGCGTTATTTTTCTTTTTGTTCTCTTGTTTTTTTCTTTTTCTTTTCTTTTTCTTAGGCCAAGAAAGCAAAAGTAAATTCCTCCATGCATGAAGAAGGTAATCTTAAGGTGTGAAAGAATGGGTACTCATCTCCGCTCGAATATCAGAGAGATGACTCTTAGGGTGTGAAGGGATGGATATCCATCACTATCCAAATATCGGACAGATTACTCTCAAGGTGGCTCGAATATCGAAGAGATTACTCTCAAGGTATGAAGGGATAGATACTCATCCCCATCTGAAAATTGGAGGCCATTTCGAGGCCCAAAGCATATCGAAGTACATGGCAACAAATAGATGGACAAATCATCAACATCATATGGGAGGACAAATCCATGGCAGCATATAGAAGAACAAATCCATAAAGAGGCCAATTTAAGGTGCAAAGGAACTTAAACGTCCACCTTAAGATTGAAAAATTATATCCTTTTAAGGACAAACTCAGGAAGAGGCCAACTTAACGTGCAAAGGGACTTAAATATCCACCTTAAGATTGGAAAATTAGAAAGCTTCCACTCGAAGATTTGGTGGACTTGACGACATCGACTTGAACATTTGGCGAACTTTGAAGATTTTGCGGACTTTGCAGACTTCAACTTGAAGACCAACAAATTTGAAGATTTGATGGACTTGAAGATTCGGCGGACTTTGACGCTTCAACCTGAAGAGTGGTTGACTTTTAAACTTCAATTTGAAAAATTAGCAGATTTGAAGACTTCAACTTGAAGACTTGGATGCCTTAAATATTTCAACTTGAAGACCGCGCGAACTTGAGGACTTCACCTTGAAGATTGACAGACTTGGAGACTTCAATTTGAAGACTTAGAGGGCTTAAATATTTTAACTTGAAGAGTGGCGAACTTGAAGACCGGCAGACTTAAAGATTTGGCGAACATGAAGACATAGTGAATCTTCGAACTTCAGTGCAAATACTTGGTAGCCTCCTAAAAGACTATAATTGTCCCATTGAAGACACTGGCTTAACATGGAGGCTTTCCCCCTCTAAGTCATATAAGATCCAAGATTCAACAGAAGAATGATATTTCAGTCCAATTTTCTAGTGCTGGTTGAATAAATTACCTCTATCATACTTTATTTGGATGACTTGGGACAATATGTATCTTTTGAACTTATCCGACTGAACTCAGATTGAAACTCTAAGCTGCCTACGTACCTCGGTGAAGAGGATCAAGTCATACCCTGGTTCAGAATGGGTGATTTTTTTTTAAATTTTTTTTTTTTATGTCCTAACTTTTGCCTAGGCTGCCTCTTTCGAAGTTTATAACCTAGCAGACTTTCTTTTTTTTTTAGCTGTATACAGTTTAGACTCATGGGGACTAAGAGCGTTGGAACATGCAGTTTAGGCTCATGCGTCAAGGAGCGTAGCAACTTCAAGGATAATACTTCTTCAAAAACTTGCCATTAATAGGCGATTCTCATGCCATCCGCATCATCCAGCTTGTAAGCCCCACTTGAGTAAGCTTCTTGTACGAAATATGGCCCATCCCATTTTGAAGTGAACTTCCCTACAGGTTTATGGGAAGTAATAATGGGTCTTTATATGGCAAGGACTTGATCTTCTACTTGAAAGAATCTCGGGCGAACTCTTTTATTGAAGGTGCGAGACAATCGAGCTTGATAACATTCAAGACTCTGTTGACCTTCCAACCTCTTCCTATCAAGAGCCTCTAACTCTACTAATAGAAGTCGAGCATTTTCTTCATCAGTGATCCCTTCTTGAATAGCTAATCATAATGAAGGTATTTGACGATCGAATGGTAAGAGGACTTCGACTCCATAAACGAGTGCATAAGGGGTCGCTTGTGTTGGCATGCGGTGAGTTGTCCTATATGCCCAAAAAGCTTCTTCAATACGGTCATGCTAATATTATTTGGATTTGGAAACAAATTTCTTTAATAAGTTGCATAAAGTCTTGTTAAATGCCTCAGGTAGACCATTGGCGGCAGCATTGCACATAGAAGAGTCACGTTGCTTGAAGCCAAAGAGATCACAAATCTTGTTCATAAACCTATTGTCAAATGGCTTGTTATTATCCATTATCATGTAACAAGGAATGCCAAAGCAATAGATTATGTTTACTCGAATGAAACTTGCAACATTTTCCTTCTTTACTTCCTTAAGAGCCACATCTTTAGCCATTTTGAGAAATAGTCAATTGAAGCCAAGATGTATAGGTGCCCACCGGAGGACTTTGGCAGTGGTCTAACACCATCGAATCCCCAAGCGTCAAACGGCCAGGATGCAATAGTAGGATGCAACACTTCAGGAGGCTGATGAATAAAATTCGAATAGAATTGGCAAACCTTGCATCTTCGAGCATAGTCCAAGCAATCTTTTACCATCGTTGGCCAATAATATCCCATCCTTTTGAGTGGGGTGGGGTTTGATCTTTTGCTGCTGAGTTCGAGAATCCAAGCGCTGGCAAGTCAGCTAGCGAAACCAAGGGGCAAAGAAGGTCAAAAGTAAGTTCCGTGCCTATAGTCATTCCTCTCTCTGGTAGCGTTTGGCTCGTTGTTAACAAGCAAATGCGAAGTAAAAAGCTTCAATCTCACATTTCGATGTCACTGCTGAATGTGGTATGAAAGTAGAGCTTTGGTCCAGACTGGTGTAATCCACATACCCTAGAATGTGCTGCTTGCGAAGCTTGGAGTGCTTCATCTTCCCCTAAGCATCATAAGAGTACTCCCTTGAATGACTTTATGTATATAGTATCTTTGTAGTAAAGTAAGCGAGGTGCATGACGACGGAATTCAGTCCTTCTCCTCTGATTCTCTGGAAGTATCCCATAGCTTAAGTAGTCGATAATGGATTATCACTATTCTTCTTTCTCAACTTCAGAAACAGCGACAAGGTGCTTGAGTTCATTTTCTTCACCTTCAGCCTCATTTGGCAGCGGTACTACCTATTTTTGGCAGATAGTAACTTGCGCTTGCGCAGGCAAGGTCAACAATGAAGCTAGGGCAGCTAAAGCATCAGCCTTCTTGTTTTCTTTCCTTGGCTCATGTTGAATATTCACGTCACTGACCCACCCCATTAATTTCTTAGCATAATTATGATAAGGGCATAATTCAGGTTTTTTGACCTCGTAACTACCTAAGAGCTGATTGACTAGGAGTCACCAAAGACTTACAATTGCAACTACTTCATATCAACAGCCTTTTCAAGCACAAGTATTAATGCTTGATACTCAGCAACATTATTGGAACAGAGTTGTGTCAAGGTGAAGGAGTAGGGCAAGACTTCACCTTGGGAAGTGACAAATACTACGCCAGCACCAGCTCCACCGCGATGCACAGCACCATCAAAGTACATCTTCCATAGAGGTTGAACTTGAACGACTATTGCATCCTCATTAGGTAGTTCGTCAGTTAGCTCCCAGTCATCGGGTATCGGATGATCTGCCAAGAAGTCTACCAATGCTTGTCGTTTTACAGCCTTTTGAGGGATGTACAAAATCTCAAATTGTTAAAATTGGAGGTACCATCTCGCTAGTCAATCACTAAGAACAGGTTTTGACATCACGAACTTGATGGGATTTGCTTTAGAAACAAGACGAACAACAAGAGCTTGAAAGTAAGTGCTTCAACTTTTGAATTGAGAATACTAGCGCCACAACTTTTCAATTGGCGAATAATTCAGCTCGTTTGGTGTCATCATTCTGCTCAAGTAGTAAAGAGAGTTTTCTTTCCCCTCACTATTTTCTTGGGCCAATAGTGCTCTTACAGACCTTTTTTGCGCCGCAATGTATAGTATCAATGGCTTTCCAGGTATAGGGGCTGCTAAAATTGGAAACTTTATCAAGTAGGATTTAATGCTCTCGAAGGCATTGGTACACGCTTGGTCCCTTTTGAAAGGGACACCTTTCTTCATAAGGCGAATGAATGGTTGGCACATCCCAACTAGGTTTGAGATGAATCTCCTAAGGTACGCTAACTTTCCTTGCAGACTTTTCAATTCGTGAATATCTCGAGGCTCAAGAATTTTCAAGATTGCATCTACTTTGGCTTGATCAATTTCAATCCCTCGATGTTGGACGATAAAACCAAGGAACTTTCTGGAAGTAACGCCAAAGGTGCATTTCAATGGATTCATGCTAAGTTGGTACCTCCGGAGCACTCAAATGCCATTCTCAAGTCTTTCAAGTGGTCGCCCTCTTTCTTGATTTTACCACCAAGTCGTCCACATAGCATTCGACAAAAATTTATTGGAGAAGTTCGTCAAAAATACTCTGCATAGCCCTTTGATAAGTAGCACCAGCATTCTTCAAGCCAAAAGGCATTACCCTGTAGCAATAAATACTCTTGGGGGTGCGAAATGTAGTAAGCTCTTCATCTTTTGGTGCCATGCGAATTTGGTTATAGCTCGACGAACCATCCATAAACGACATTGCCTCATACCCAGTAGTAGCATCAATCATCAGCTCTCTGGAATAGGGAGCGAGAATTCATCTTTGGGACAAGCATTATTGAGATCCTTGAAGTCAACGCACACTCAAATATGGCATTTTTCTTCCTTACAGGGACAATACTTGAAACTCATGTTGGGTATTTAACTTCCCAAATAAATCATGCTTTAATGAGTTTGTTAACTTCGGTTTTAATCAGGGGAACCAACTCCGGCCTAAAGCGCCTTTGAGCTTGCTTAATAGGACGAGGGCCATTCTTGACTGTAAGGTGATAGATTGCTACTTTAGGGTCCAAGCCAGACATTTCTTTGTAACTCCAAGCAAAGACATCCCTAAACTCCTTGAGTAACTCAATATAAGTGTTTTCTTCATCAATTTCTAGTAAAGTACTTAGGTAAGTGGGTCTTGGTTCTTCATTAGTGCTAAGGTTAACTTCTTTTAAGGCATCAATCATTTCCTTCACCCCTTCTTCAAGTTCCGGGGGAGCATCTTTCGCATCTTCATCTCCTTGAGGGTCCCTATCGTTGAAGGATATGTGATAACACGGTGAAATATCATCTAATTTCTCGTCATCCTCCATTAGAGATAAAACACCGTGCTCGCCTTGTGTAGTAACATGATATAACGAACCCACTCTTTCTTCATCTTCATCACGTTCTTTAGTGTAGACCATAGTGTATGGTTTCACCTTTTGTACCTCATCACACGAAACCATGACCGTTGTTTGTCGCCTCATTTAGAAGGAATCAGACTTTGGAATTTGTTAGCGATCTTCGAATTTTGAGTGAAGCGAGTGTTCTTGTATTTCGATAATTTTTTTGGAACTTATTTCCTTTCTTTAATGGACCCAATCTCTCAAACACGAAAGTCGTCAGAGTCGATTTTCCAAGTCGATCAAAGACAGAGGGCTTGTTAGAAGCGGCAGATTCATCTTCTACAGTGATATAATTGTTGCTCGCCCTTCTATGAAGATATGCATCGGTGACGGTTGCTTGTATCCCAAACCTTCACGTGGTTGCCTTGTCGCAGCTTCTGATGGGAGCTTTCCTAACTTTGACGGCTCATTGGGATAGTATACAACTTTTGCAAATCGCCTATAAGCGTTAAGATCAAAACCTTCATCTGTTCACTTTGTAGGGAGTGCCACATTCTACAAACGATTTTGAGTCACAAACCCTGCAAGTTGCTTTGAGGACAACTTCATTGCCTCAATTTGTTTTACCAGAAAAGTTAACTCCTTTAGCATGTTAGTTTGGAGATTAGATGATTCACCTTCATATTTCTTCCTTTTAGGGACATATTGGAGCGCATGAGTTACTTTCTTGCCATAAGACGCAATATCCCCTCTATAACATTTATTCGAGTTAGGTTGTACCTCCTCAGTAACAGCTTTGGCTCTACCAGCAGTCACCTCAGCTCTTTTAGTTGTGAGCTCGTCATTCTTGCTTTTTATGACATCATCAGATTTTAGCTCCTTCACAATGCGATTCTTCAAGTAGAACTTTGCATCGGCGAAGTATGACTCAGTCTCGGTGAATAGCTCATCATCTGCAACTATCTTCTTCTCTACTTCACCCTCGTAGTATTTTAAAAATTGATGGTAGGTAGATGGAATTACTTTCACGTATCCAAGGCCTTCAAAGCAAGACGATGTATGAAGTCTTTGCATCAATCACATGCAACCATGCACTTGATTGCATATCTTCAATAGTGATTCCTAACCTGATCGCGCCTCTGGCTCTTTGCCCCCTTAGTTGAATCCTTGAATCATCACATGACTTTCCAAGAGTTCGTTCATGGGAATGCCGAGTTTTTTCACAATGGGAACTGGCAAGATGTTCACTGAGGATCATCTATCAACCAAAATTCGATTTACTCTTTCATCGCGCATATATCCAACCAGATATAATGGCGGTTGTTAATAATGTCAACATAACTTTTTTCTCACAAGCATTAACTTCTTGAGGAGTGGACTTGATGAGCTTTTCCGAAGATGGTGCCAATGGTAGGTATTCACTCTTTTCTTCCCCTTTGTCAGCATGGCAACAAGAGGCATCAATACCCCCATGGGAAATCTTCGTGCGGAACCAACTTGGTAAAAACTCATCCAAGGTCACTGGATGTCGTGGCTTTTGAGGGTGGTGCACCTCCATTTTTGCTTTCTTTAATGCTTAAGTAGATTCTATCTCCTCGGTCTTTTCACCATTATTTTCCTTGTTGGTTGTTCCATTGATCCTTTTCATGGGCTCCTTTTGTGGCGCCTACTACGAGTCACCAACGTCCAACCTTCCTCATCATCAGGTTGATCGTCTTCAACTTTGTTGTTCTCCAGTAATTCTTCATCTTTACTTTCTTTAAAATTACATAATTCATTTGAATTGAATGAGCCAAATGTGATAGAGACTTGGTTTACGTTTGAAGACAAAGCACTTCTCCAGATGGTGGCTCATAAGTCGATGATATTTGCAGTAATTTGGGTCATCAGTTTTCCAAGCTTCATTTGGCCGCTTCATCTCCGGAAGCTCAGTGAGATTTAAATCGAGGAGTTCTTCGAATATGGCTGGCACATCAGAATCCAAAAATGGGTACTCTTTCTCTTGCATTTCTTTTAGAGTCAACTTTCCACTTGGATTATCTTGAAAAGAAGTGGATTTCACACTCTGCTTCTTTCTCACCTTCGTCGTGAACTTCACAAATGATGTGTTGACATTCATAGCTTCTTTGCTTTCAGACTTGGGTACGAACTTGCCTCACTTACTGACTTCTTGCTTGTTGTTCCCTTTGCGAGGTTCATAGATGGGCAGCCTTTCATTTCCAGCAGAGGCCATGCTCAATTCCATGTCATGGCACGAGTTGCAAGTTCTTCAAATGTGCTAGACTTGATACCTTGCAATATGTAGCGCAATCCCCAATGCATGCCTTGGATGCACATCTCTATGCCAGAAGCTTTACTGAGCATGTCTTTACAGTTGAGGCTTGCATTCCTCCAACGATTGATAAAGTCGATAACAAGTTCACCCTTCCTTTGACGAGTTTTTGTGAGTTCCACCATGCTCACAGTGCGCCTTGTGCTATAAAATCAGTTGAGGAACTCTTGCTCTAGTTGATCCCAACTATCAATAGATCCCGCCTCGAGGTCTGTATACCAATCAAAAGCATTTCTTTTTAGCGAGCGGACAAACTGCTTGATGAGGTAATCTCCATAAATCCCAGCGTTGTTACATGTCTCAACGAAGTGCGCAACATGTTGCTTTGGATTCCTTTACCATCAAACTGTTGAAACTTTGGAGGTTGATAGCCAGCAGACATCTTCAACATATCGATCCTTGCAGTGTACGACGTTGCGTATGTAAGGGAGGACTTGGCAGCAACTTCATAATTATTCTTAATAGTTCCTTCAATGAACTCTTTCAGTTGATTGATGGGAATCATCCCTTCAGATGAAATAGGGATAGCCTTAGCGGATGCTACTCATGTTGGGGGAGAATCAATCTCTGGAACTTCTGGGAGCTTGCCAGGTGCATGGGTGGATTCTTCTTCCATTAAGATTCCCACCCTGTCTGTTAGCTTGTCAATTCTAGCATCTTGATTTTGCATGCACTTGGTCAAGCCAGCAATTGCTTCCGTCAAGTTTGTCAACTGCTCTTCCACAGATGAAGTGTTTGTTGCCATGGCTTGCATGATTGTTATAGATGATGGGGAGTAGCATGGATTGTCACACAGATTGATTGTCGAATGGTTCACGCTATGCGGTGTAAGTGGGAAGGATCCATCACTTGAAGATCATCATCTTCCTTCACAGCAGAGTTCTTAGATCCGTAGAGGTCAAGTAGAGCAAAAGTTTTCTTAATCTTTTTAGCAACATCGCTTCCTCCTTCGGGTGCGTTTGTGGAAGATCTTGCTCCTTTTGAGGATGAAGATCCGAAAACAGGGGTTGATGCGGACGGCACCTAAAGTGTTTATTGTCCTAAAGAGCTTGCTTTGCTCCTCGTAACTTAGTCCGAAGCTTCGAAAGGTAACATCGAGGATACTTTCCATATAGCATAGAACTTGGAGTTAGCGGCCTTGGTGGATGTTGATCCGGAGTTGATTTTCTTTGAAACCATTTCGACGTTCTTGGACTTTGGTGATTGAAAAGTTGAGATGAGAGGTAGAGATTGTCCCACTGAGCGTGCCAGAATTTGTAGACAATAAATTGCGTCAAGAGAATAAAATCAAGATCGAAAAATATCGCAACAATCATAGTATTTGATTTCAAATAATATGAGTGTACAATCTCTATGAATCCTCTGATTCTTCTTTCCAATAGAAAATAAATTCAAGGGCCTTCGAGCTTGATCTTGAATCTATATTGTTGCCACGAATGATGATCTTAATTCAACTAGTACGAACTTCGATTTGAACTCGTACTCCTTGAATCTTGACTTATTCTTCGTTCTTGAGCTTGAACTTGATCGCTTGAAGCTTGAAACTTGTAGAGAAATTTGCGGCGTTTGATCCACGAGCTCTCTCTTGCTTCTTGTTGTAACTTTTAGTGTCTTTTCTGAGTTATGAATACCCCTATTTATAGTTGTGGGAGGAAGAGTTATGATAAGAACAAACTCTTTCCGACCAATCAAATTGAAGTGAGACAAGGCCGTATTTGATTGGCCAGAACATGTCACTTGCACACATGGCGCGATTTCATTAGCCTTTTAATGTGACTTGGCATGCATTGTCATTTTGACAAGTGGCATGATCATATTGGCTCTTTCGTTTGACTTGGCGTGCCACGTCATTTCACGTGTGGCACTAAATTGAGCCTCTAGGAAGATGGCATCTTGGGCCTAATAAAGTGAATTAATCACTTGTAGCCAATTAAATGGGCTAGCCCAATGGATTCAGGCTTATTTATTTAATCCATATTTATTGGACTTATATAACTAATCCAATAATATTAGTCCAATACGTTTATTTGAACTAATATATCTTGAATTTAAAATATAGTCCAAATTATTTTACGAATTTAATTCCAGTAAAATTTCTATGCCTACACTAGTATTTCCTAAAGAAATTCTTTCAAAACTAGAACTTTGAATTCAAGGAAAACTGACTATCTGATTTCATCACTTACTTAAATTGAAATTTCTACATGTAATTCTAGGTTCAATAAACAGCTTAGGATATCCACATTTTGAATCTCGATCTAATTCTAGCATGAGACTCATTTTGCTTTAGAAAAGATTTGTCTTTCAGCGTATAATAAAAAGTTCATAAACAAAGAGTAATGCTATGTTCATGGATCAAAATATATTTATCAAAAACGAAACGCAGATGAGTGGAGTATTGACCATGTAAAAGAGGTGGCAATTTAAAAATTGATGAACGACTTTCTTTTATTATTAGGTGATAAGTTATGTGTCCTTTGTTTTAATGATGTGACAAACTTCATGAGAGAACCAGATAAGGAACCAGAAACAATTAGCTCCTTTGCATTCAGAGTAACTAGTCAGATGTCTGGTTCAACTCTCAATGAAATCAGTTAAGGGAACAGCAGAGAGAACATATAGAGATCAGTTCCTCCAGTCATAATACAGGTCAACTCCTTACAGCTGTTAAAGTCGTTGCACTGCTGCACTACACACGCAACAGTGCAACAGTCACTTTATGGAGCATGCCTTGTAGTAGATATTTGCTTACATCATCCCAATGACCTCGTGCACACATATTATCAACATGAGGCAAGGGATTTCATTGCCTAACACTTGCAAACACCAAAATTTGATTTTCTCTCTCAAGTGCTAGCCACCATTTCTCACAAGAACAAAGTAGCTGCAACCTCAAGGACCAGATCCAAAGATTGAAGATATCTTAAGTCCTTAGGTTTGTTAAGTCTTTGTTATTTATTCTTCATTTGTACTCCTACACTACTTTCAAGAAGTGTCTTTGTAGGACAGATTTAAACTACTGTTCGTTTTAGTTTCTTCACTAGAGTTAGTCAAGATTTGTTGCTTTGTAATAGGTTATTACAAAGAGGCTTGCAATATAATAATTGCAAGTAGGTGAGGAATTAAGAGTTTAATTCCTAGGTTTCAATAGGTTGTAATCTAAAGTTGTTCGGTTAGTGAACTTGAAATCTTACGAGTGTAGGTCGTGGTTTTTAATCAGGTGAGCTGGGAGTTTTTCACGTAAAATATTATTGTGTTATTTACTTACTGCTGTGTGTGTGCGTTTTGTGGGAACTGATAAAGAACCAGGTTCTCTCTATAGATTGGTGGACCCTTAGTTTGGATCAATTGGTATCAGAGCGGGTTCTTTCTATAAAGCTAACACCTAGAAAGGATCTATAAGGCTGCTCCACCATATTTTGAAGAAGGTCTATCAACCTACAGACTACCAAGATTTCAGAAAATGATTCGTAGAAATGGAGGCATTCCCAAGAAGGGCAGCTCTAGCAGAAACACTAAAGGATACGATTGTTGTTACAAGTGTGGAAGCCAGGATATTTCATCAAAGATTGTCCTCTCCACAAGCAAGACCATTACAAACACAATGCTGATAATATGGTTAAGAGGAACCCGATTCCTGACAGAAAGTTCAAGAGAAGAGATGTCACTGGTAATATTGTAAAGCAAGCTCCGACTGCCTGGGAAGATGATGAACAGGAAGAAACCTCCATGATGGCCGTTGAAATCAAAGCTGCAAAATATGATTCCATATGTGCATTGATGGCAAAATCTGATGAGGATGAAGAAGATGATGACGATGAGGTAAGCTTTTTGGACGTTCAAAGAAATTTGAAGTCTTATTCTACAAAGAAGTTGGTATCTTTGGCTAATGTTCTAATCGATGCTTACCACAACCACATTAGTGATAAAAATATTTTAACCGAGGAAATCAGAGAGTTAGAACATGAGAGAGATGATCTAGTGGTTGTAGTTGTAGATTTGAAAGAAACAGTGAAGGAAACAAACAAAGAAATACCCTCTTAAAAAATTCAATGGAAAAATGCATGAACTCCTCTAAAGGAAAGGAAGTGGCAAGTGAGGCACACCTTAAGCTTGAAAATGAACTCAAAAATATAAAATTGAGTCTTGCTGCTGAACTTGAAAAGAATAGACAACTTCAGAAAAATTTAAACTGGGTTAAAAATGATCTAGATAAATCTCTAAAGTGGACCTGACTCTCTGATACAATCACTTCCATGTATAAATGTAATGTAGGGAACATTCAATGAATCGGGTTCCACAAGGAAAAACCCTCCATAACCCACATAGCAAGTATGTTACTGTGCCTGATAACTGGTTTTGTATTAACTGTGGTAAGACTGGTCATTACAAAGATTCATGTAAAGCAATCTTTCAGTCCCAACAGAAAAACAAAGTTTTTGTCGAAAAAGTTTCTACTGCTAAAGAACCTGATTATCTGAAAAAAGAAACGTGTGATGTCTGCATGGACAAAACGAAATTTGATTCACCCCTTCCCTCATTAGAAGGGACCCAAATTTGTTTGGGTTCCTAAGACTAATCTCTGATTCCCTTGTGCAGGCAGTAGTGAAAGGAGGCAGTCAAAAATGGTAAATAAATAGTGGCTGCTCTAAACATATGACTGGAAGAACGGATGATTTTCTTTCACTCAAGGTTCTGCAAAGTGGGAGTGTATCCTTTAAAAAAAAGGATACATTATGGGAATTGGAAATATTGGGAAAAACACTCTCTCACTCAATTAAGAATGTGTATTATGTGAACGGATTGAAGTATAGCCTGCCGAGTGTCTCTCAAATCTGTGACAAAGAAAACAAAGTGGAGTTCTTGTCAAAATCTTGCACTGTCACCAATCTTATAACTGGTGAAGTGGTTCTGATCGCAAAAGGTTCAAAAATATTTATATTGCAGACTTTGAATCTCTGATGGTGGTGATCTTACATGTTTGAGTGCCGTTGATGATGATGAACTATGGCATAGAAGATTGAGACATTCAAGCTTCACTCTGTTGAATAAGCTGATCAAGAAGGACCTGGTTCGTGGGTTGCCGAAGTCAATGTTTAAAGATCACAAGGTGTGTGATGCATGCATGAAAAAGAAGCAAGTCAGATCCTTATTCAAGCCAAAGAAGGAAGTGAGCACCTCAAGGCCACTAGATCTTCTTCATATGGATCTGCGTGGACCTATGAGGATGCCTGACAGAGGAGGAAAGAAGTACATCTTCGTTATTGTTGATGACTATTCAAGAATCACATGATAAGTCTGATCAAGACGGAGATTATTCAAAGGTCCCTGGAGAGGTTATTGATATGGCAAATGGGAAGGCTGATCTAATGAGTCAAGTCAAGAAATCCAGTAAAGAAAATGCAACAAAACTTCCAGCTGATTTGGAGGAACCTGGTCCTTCCATTACAGCAACTGAAGCTGACAATAGCGTTGTTGATGTTGTGTCAAGCACTCCTGATGCAGATCAAAGAAGTGATTTTCACACTTCCATCAATGCCAATGATGGGTCTCACATGGCGGAACCTGGTCCCTCACATCCTAAAACCCAGGCGTCTAACTGGAAGCACAAACGCTCACATCCTTTCCAAAAAGTAATCACTCCTCTGAATTTAGGGATTCAGACTACATCCAAGGCAAGAACTTTGCTTTCTCAGCTTTCTTGTCTCAAATTGAGCTGAAAAACATCAAGAAAGCATCGAAAGATGCTGACTGGATTGCTACCATACAAGAGGAGCTCCATCAATTTGAGAGGAACAACGTGTGGCACCTAGTTCCTCGACCCTCAGATAGAGTTGTTATTGGAACTAGGCAGGTATTCAAAAACAAGATTGATAAATTACAATAAGAAATAAAGCCAGGCTGATGGTCCAAAGCTATAATCAAGAAGAAGGAATTGACTATGATGAGACTTCTGCCCCAGTTGCTCGAATGGAAGCCATCAGAATCCTTATTGCCTTTGCATCTCATATGGAATTCAAACTGTTCCAAATGGTTGTCAAAAGTGCATTTCTGAATGGAAATTTAAAGGAAGAAGTTTTCGTCAAACAACCACCAGTTTTTAAGTGTCATGAGCATCCTGAACATGTGTTCAAACTTGACAAGGCATTATATGGGCTGAAACAGGCCCCTCGTGCATGGTAAGAAAGGTTGTCCAAATTTCTTCTTGAAAATGTCTTTACAAGAGGAAAAATCAGCAACATCCTATTTTGAAGAAACGGGAGAGGAACCTGCTTATCGTGCAAATCTATATTGACGATATCATCTTTGGTGCAACAAATGATTCCTTGTGTGAGGAGTTTACAAAGCTTATTGGAAGCGAGTTTGAAATGAGCATGATGGGGAAATTAAATTTTTCTTAGGGTTGCAAGTTAAGCAAACACCTAAGGGAATGAAGATGAGTCAGCAAAAATACATTATGGAGCTTCTGAAAAGGTTTGAGATGGAAAGCTCAAAGACCATTGATACTCTCATTGCTACTGCTACTTGTCTAGACATGGACGAACCTGGTTCACCTGTAAATAAAACTATGTATCAAGGTATAATTAGATCTCTCTTGTACCTAACAAGCCAGCAAAACTGACATTGTGTTTAGTGTTGGGTTATGTGCTAGATTCCAATCTAGTCCTAAAGAATCTCATTTGAAAGTTGTCAAAAGAATTCTGAGG
Organism: Nicotiana obtusifolia; assembly: GCA_002018475.1. Lineage (NCBI taxonomy): Eukaryota > Viridiplantae > Streptophyta > Magnoliopsida > Solanales > Solanaceae > Nicotiana > Nicotiana obtusifolia. The sequence continues at coordinate 153,029 of MCJB01013991.1, read as the reverse complement.
TATCTCAAAGGAACGGAGGACCTAGTCCTCTATTATCCCTCAAGAGATAATTTTGACTTGATTGGGTATGCTGAAGTTGAATACGCTGGTTATTTGGTGGATAGAAAGAGCACATCTGGCATGGCATACTTTTTGGGATCTTGCTTTATTTTATGGGGTACAAAGAAATTAAATTATGTGGCCCTCTCTACTACAGAAGCTGAATGTGGTAGATGCCTCTTGTTGTGCCCAACTGTTGTGGATCGAGCAAAGATTAGAAGACTTTGGCGTATTCTTTGATTGTGTGAAACTGCTATGTGACAATACAAGTGTCCTCAATATGGCAGAGAACTTGGTCCCTCGATGATTGGCTATGAAAGAATGGTAAGGTAAATTACTAAAAAGTATTTTCTAGCAACTTCTAACTCAATTCTATACATTACAGGTAAACACGCATGACAACTACAGGACAAGCAAGTGTCTAATGACATTGCAAATTCTTGGAAGAATGAAGCTCGTATTTATAAAATTTGTCAAGGAACCTAGTTCCCATGACTCAGGTTAGCAATTCCTCTTACACTCATATGCATTTTGAACTGCTAGTGCGCCACATCATTAATTGCCTCCTCTTCTTCTCTTACCTCTTAAACCGACCTGACTACCCATCCATTTTTCTCACATCTTATTGTAACCGGTCCCTTTTTTCCCTCTAAATACCCCAAACCCTCTTTTTGTGTCTTTCCTTTCTCAGAATCACCACAATCTGAGTCTCGTAGAGATATTAAAGACATCCCTATTGTGTCTCCGTATCTCAAAGCACAGCCATCTAGATAGGAGTGTCGGTTCCTGATATAATAGATGGTGTTCTGTGTCTGGTGTTTCTGAAACTCAGTGTGCTCAAGGTTTTGATCTGAATATTTCTTCAACATCAGGTAATGCTCCATCCTCTTTTACTGATACTGCATTGTTGGGAACTATTACGGGTAAGATAGGTGAATTTTTTTTTTTACTGTTGTTGCTATGGAACGTCTAGTTAGGGATTATTTAAATAGGTGATGTGGGTACTGGGACTTAGGGGGGAGAACGAGGAAATAGAGACCAGGTGTCTCAAAGTCACCAAGAACCAGTCAGTACTACAAGGGAGCCTATAGAGGGACCTGGTCCCTCTGCCCAAGAGGAGTTCTCAGCTCCTACCTGGGATAAAACTCCAAGATCTACCATATATCCCCTGGGAAGTATTGACCCTTCATCTTCTCCTCACCTTGATACAGTCCATTTGGAGGTTGTGTACTCTGAGATGAAGTCGGTGTCTGCGGGAGAATTTGATGATAGTGAGGATGACCTATCTGCAAAGTTGTTGGGGTTGGTGGTGACGAAGGAGTTGGAAAAGAAAAAGATTGTTGAGAAGAAAAAGCCACTTAGAAAGAGGCTAAGTACTTGTGAGGAACTCGGTTCCTTAAAAAGGGCCAGATTTGATGTGTCTGAGCTTGAAAGGAAAGAAAAAATTGCAAAAGCAAAAAGTTCAGTGGGGGAGAGTTTTTGACACTGACCTTCTATTTGAGGTAGTTGGTTGAAATCTGCGACTTCGAAGAGTGGACTCATCACTTTACTGCTTAGAATCTAAAGGTCTATGAGGAGGAATTTCGCAGTTTTTATGTTGATTTATTCCTAGTGGAAGGTGACAACATCTATTTGAAGATCAGTGGGGTAGAATTTGTGATTGATGCGATTGTGCTCGAGGATATTCTTGGGGTGCCTGCTGAAGGGCTCTCAACTGCGGAAGGAACTTGTTGCCCGGGTTTTAGGAAGCTTATTCTCAAGCCTCAAGTTGTTCGACAAGGGGAACAAGTGCACAAGAAGGCACTGCTTCTAGACTACCAACTCTTGTTCGAGTTGGTGAATAAGGTCTTGCCACCAAGAGTTGAAAGGCAATCAATTGCCTCGATAGTGGACTTGGTTCTTTTGGAGGTAGTGGACGCCTACACTCCCATCAATCTGCCTGGGATTTTGGTTGAACACATGAAGAAAGTGGTAGACTTCAAGGATGAAAATCATGGGTTGCCATATAGGTTCCTGCTCGCAAAAGTCTTGGAACAATTTGAGGTCCCATTGGGAAGAGCAGTTGTGGGAACTCGTAAACAAATATTCTCAATGAACACCTTGGAGGAATATGAGTATGTTGACAAAAAGGGGGGGAATAGACAGCAGTTCCACAATCTCTCAGCTTATTGATGCCCAAAATATTGCAAATGAGGAAATTAGGCGGTTGAAGGCGGAGAATGTTATTCTTAAGTCTAAGCTCAATCAGGCCAGCAAGGAACCTGGTTCCAGCAACGCTCAGGTAGAAGAGATTTCCCGCCTAAAAGCTGAAAATATGGAGTTGAGGAACCAAGTAGAGAACCTGAAAGAGCAGTTGATCAACGATCAAAAGGGTGTTAATGTTTGCATGGACAGCCTCCTCAAAGCCCTTGCTTCCTAGTTCTTCCATTCTCCATCCAGTGTCCTCTATCTTACCCTTTCGCCAGCTCCTGTTTAATCTTACCCTGTCTTTTTGTTGTCCTTCCCTTTCGACTGTGGTACTCTAGTTTTGTTTGACTTGTGTATGTTTGTAATTATAGTAGTACTGCTAAAATATTTTTCCCTAACTTAATGAGCATCGTCGTCAATTAATGTATGTTATACTCTTGCGTTCTATTTTTATCTACGTTGTGTTAACATAAGTGGAATGAGTTAACCTTGCTGGACTTTTTTTTGTATTTACTTCACTAATTCTTTTTTATGATGCCAAAAAGGGGGGAGAAAATTGAAGGGGAGAAACAGGTTCTCAAGAGGAATATGGCTATTCTACAGGGGGAACAATATGGAGATCTGGTTATCAGGGAGAACTTCAATTCTAAATTTGTCATCATCAAAAAGGGGAAAATTGATAAGTTATGTACCTTTGTGTTTTGATGATTTAACAAACTTCATATGAGAACCAGATAACGAAAGGTTCTCAAGGGGAATATGGCTATTCTGCAGGGAGAACAATATGGGAGATCTGGTTTTCTCAGGGAGAATATCAATTCTAAGTTTGTCATCATCAAAAAGGAAAAATTGATTAGTTATGTTATTTCGTGTTTTGATGATTTGCCAAACGCTCTCAAGGAACCAGATAGGGACCAGATGTGATCAGTTCCCTTGGTCGCCGTACAGTCAACTCTACAGTTGTAAAAGTTGTTGCACTGTATCAACTGATAGCAGATATGTTACTTGAAAATTAAAAGGGAGGAAACAGGTTCTTAGGGGAATATGGATGATTCGTATGGGAAACAATGTGCAGATCTGGTTCTTAGGGAGAATATCAACTCTAAATTTGTCATCATCAAAAAGGAAAAAATTGATAAGTTATGTATCCTTTGTTTTAATGATTTGACAAACTTCATGAGAGAACCAGATAAGGAACCTGAAACAATTAGTTTCTTTGTGTTCAGAGTAACTAGTCAGATGTCTGGTTCAACTCTCAATAAAATCAGTTAAGGGAACAACAGAGGGAACAGATAGAGATCAGTTCCTCCGATCACAGTATATGTCAACTCCTTATAGCTGTTAAAGTCGATGCACTGGTGCATTGCACACGCAACAGTGTCGCAGTCACTTTATGGAGCATGCCTTGTACCGGATATTTACTTACATCATCCCAATGACCTCACACACACATATTATCAACATGAGATAAGGGATTTCATTGCCTAACACTTGCAAAACCAAAAATTGATTTTCTCTCTCAAGTGCTAGCCACCATCTCTCACAAGAACACAGCTGCAACCTCAAGGACTAGATCCAAAGATTGAAGATATCTTAAGTCTTAGGTTTGTTGTGTCTTTTTTATTTGTTCTTCATTCGTAATCCTACATTATTTTCAAGAAGTGTCTTTGTAGGACAGATTTAAACCACTGTTTGGTTTAGTTTCTTGACTAGAGTTAGTCAAGATTTGTTGCTTTGTAATAGAGTTATTACAAAGAGGCTTGCAATATAATTATTGCAAGTAGGTGAGGGATTAAGAGTTTAATTCCTAGGTTACAATAGGTTATAATCTAAAGTTGCTCGGTTAGTGAAGCTGAAATCCTACGAGTGTAGGTCGTGATTTTTAATCCGGTAAGCTGAGAGTTTTTGACGTAAAATATTATTGTGTTATTTACTTACCGTTGTGTGTGTGCGTCTGTGAAAGCTGATAAAGAATCAGATTCTCTATATAGTTTGGTGGACCCTTAATTTGCATCATTAGGGAATTGCAGCAAGGTCCAAAATGGCGGTACGTGCTACAAGCACTCCCCTCTGGAATGTGTTTTGATACAAGTGAAATATTTTCCACTATATACCACAAAATAGTTATGCTATCCACTGACGGTCTATTTGAAATCTTCTAACTGGATATTCACTTTATGATAACACTAAATCAATTCCTCAGAAAGGTAGCTTATTGAAAAATATTGGCGCGCATGTAAACAACATACAACATCAAATCTTCCGCTATATATATATTTGATAAGTAACAAGACACGTGAATCAAGAGATTCTTCTCCTTAGATAGCATTATCCGCAACAATCTCTATAAACCAGAATGAGTCTCATGCTCATCTCCCTAAACATCCATATTTTGCTACTCTCTCTGTTTCAATTTAAGTGACACACTTTTTTTATTATCCGTTCCAAAAAAAAGATATATTTTATTTTTGAAAACACTTTAAAACTTTTTATTTTACCCACTTTACCCTTTATGAGAACTTTTTAGAGCCACAAAAATGACATGACCCCAAAAAGTTTTTGCCTAAGTTTTTAGGACCATATGTTTCAAAAGTTTTTTTTTTTTCCCTAAATTTGTGTCAAGTCAAACTACATCGTCTAAACTGAAACGGAAGGATAATCTTTTTACTAGTTTCTGACGGTTAATGTGAAGTTTCCTAACATGACAAACGAGGTCTCATGAACAAATATTTTGATAAAGCCGATTCTCATTGATGATATAATCTATAATAATGACATAGTATTAATTATACAATCAAAGGGAAATGCACAGACTCAGGACAGGGGAAAAGAATGTACAATAAAACGACCAGAATACAGATGTTGCTGGTGGTTGTTTAGAAGAAAGCAACTTCATACCAAATACCTTTCTGGAGTACAAAGGCAAACTCTGTGGGAACCGCGCTTGGCATGGCGGCCGCTGGCTACACAAGGCCATTGGGCCAAAGGTCTCTGAAATACCATTCATCTTAGAGACCTCTATATAGAGAATGGCAGCAGAGAACAGCACATGAGAACACGTTGAACATGATTTTCCAACAAAATTTTCTCACCGAGGGACTTTCACTTCTCTAAACACTCACTTCTATACACCTTTACGAAGCTAACTTTTCCGAGAGCCTCTAACAGTTGGACTAGTCACTATCCGTGAGCTCATACTTGCAGTTCTTAGAAGCCTACGAAATTCCGACAAGCTTATCTTTCCATCTTTGTCAATATCTGCTTCTTCTAGAAGTGGGTCTATGGAGCCCTTTAAGCCGGTATGCTGTATGAACATAACCATCATGTAAGCAAAAGTCAGATATGCCACAATTTGGAGCTAGCATATTTCCAACAGAATACGCGAGCTATCTATATGGAGGATCCACACTTTCAAAGATCAATGAAAGATTTATGTTCTCAATAAGTACAGTATAACCATGTAGCTTAGCAACTCTTATTTCTTTTCTTCTCGCCTTTTCCTTCTGGAAGAAGCATGTAAATACCACATTGTTAATCACTTGAAGTAGAAAATATGACATACTAACCATTCTAAGTTCTTCAGGAGTTATGAATCCATCTCTATCAACATCAAATTCCTCAAAAGCAGCTTGCGATCTTTCCTGCCATTTTATAGAATTATGCTCCTCCAACTGATGGACATGTAGAGTGGCTGCGACAAACTCTGGGAAATCAACTAGCCCATCTGTGTTACTATCAATCTGCCAATCAATGAATAAAATGCTTCAGGATTCTGAACTGTTGATGAAACCATATAGTAGGAAAAGAAATGCATATGCAGAAATAAGAGCATGGCCAATTGTTGAGTAACCCCTCAGATCATACATGGATTCATGAGCCGGAATCACAGAACTGCTATGTGACATCAAAAAGAGCATAAACAATTTTTTTCTTTATATCATTTTTACGGCTGTTTGTGCATTTGTCCTGTCCTTTCCTATTTCTTTTCAGAGTAGGCACTAAATTGGTCGGTAACATATCCCAGCTTGAAGCCACAACAGGTATTACATAGCAATAACTTAAATATTCCTCACATGTCTTATTGCAGTGGTATACTTCATTCTTAGATAAATGAGCTTACCGCTTGAAGAATCTCAAGAACCCGTGACTCTTTCATCTTCCAGGGAAGATCCTTAGCAAGGGCCTGCATTAGAATTGAATGTCATATTCCATAAGAAAGATGACAAAAGGAACATAAACGTACGCAACTCTTAGCAGAAAGAAATATTCTCATGATTTTAGCCAGATACTTAGAGAACTGTACAGGAAGAAACTAACTAGACCATGAAAGATTGGAAACACCTGTCTCATTTCTTCAAGGCTAATGACACCATTTTTATCCACATCAATTGCAGAAAACTGATCCCGGACATCTGCCAGCTCCTCTTCATCAACTGTGCTAGCCAATGCCTGCCAGGTAATGAAATTTCATGAAGTTAATGTTTTGTACATTTTATTTTGACTTTGCCACAAAAGGGTCTAAGAAAATAAGAAGCTATGAGTTTACCCGTAAAGCAAACTGTTTTAATCGACTGTACTTGACAAATTGTCGCATGTTTGATAAGACGGAAATGTCCAGTGGAATCTCAGATGCATCACCTCCTTCGCGGACCCATGGATGCGCTGAAATGTTTTGAGTATATCAGTTTGAAACACGTAGTTTGTTGTATCAACAATTTAAGGTGATGAACACCAGTAACATCTAATTGATTAAAAAAACCTGTGAAAATAGGCATGTCTGAAAGTTGTTCAATAAGTTATCAAACATGGAAGATATTTAGCCAAAACTGATAGCTATAATGGACATCCAACACCGAACAGTGCTGATGAAGAAGTAGGTTACTCAAAACTGACAAATTCAGGGTATGAATCTTTGGACCTTGAGCTACTTCTCTGATGAATCATGCTTTGTCATAGTAAAACTTAAACAGCACTTAAAAAGTTGTACTAGATCAGAATACTATTACTTACATAGGGCCTGGGCAGCAGTAAGTCTAGCACGAGGATCCTTCACCAATAATTTCTTAACAAAATCTTTAGCACTGTTGCTGATAGTTGGCCACGGCTTGCGACGAAAATCAGGCTTGTTTCTTAGTACCTTAGCGTAGTAGAACCACAGTTAGGAACAATAGTAAATCAGCTAAAGCACAATTTACTAAACATGAGAAAGAAGAAGTTAAGCATCTCAAAGGAATAAATAACACTTTTGAATAAGATCGTCTCTAAGGAAATATCAACCAAGCCAAACTTATTCAAAGAGATATCAATAGCTTCCGTGGACTCAAAAGAGAACAAGAAAAGTTCAGATTCTAGAAATTCTGATACTCAATATACATTGCAAAGCAGGATGCTCAAGAACTAAACTAAATAAAGCAATAAACTACACAGGAGATCGCATCACCAGATATACAGCAAAGTGTGAATGGACTGAAATTTCAAATAAAAAATTAGCTAACTAAAAAGAGACTGGAAATTTTAATCTTCCAAAGAAAGGCAGTCAAACATGAAATGTACTATGCAAAGGTCAACAAACAATGGTAAACATGCTGCTTCTATAGAATATACAGTTCATTTCTACTAGAGCTTAGAAATCGTAATTCATTTCCAGAACTTAGCAAGAAAAGAAACCCTTTGAAATGTTAACCAGCCGCAGAATAGAATAAAAAAGTTAGCATCTCACCTCCTTGAATATGCCATCCTCTGTTTTATCCCAGAAGGGCCGACGGCCACAGAGCAAAATGTATGTAATAACACCAATACTCCACACATCTGATTCGGGTCCTGATCTACGCTTTAATACCTCTGGCGCTACATAATATGCACTGCCAACAATATCTTGGAACTTCTTCCCTGCATTTATTAATTTTTCAGTCATAAGTTTTTACTATCTGAGGGAAAACTATATTACGCTTACACCATTGATGACTATAACAGATATATGAAGAAGATTACAGACCATAGCATTAATGAGCTTTTTCTTTTTTTTTTTCTTTTTCTTTTTAATAAGCAAAATGAGTTTACATTAAAATTTACCACAGTAGATTTACGGGCATCCAATTACCTGGTCTTATGAAGTCTGAAAGACCAAAATCTGTGGCCTTCAATGGTGAATCCTCCTTTGGAGATTTAAAGAGAAAATTCTACAAGAAAGAAAATGTGTAAGAAAACCAACATGTAGCAAGCACAAACAAGTCAAAGGAAGTACATAACTTCTTGCAGACCTCAGGTTTCATATCACGATGCACCAAACCATGTAAATGACATTGAGCGGCAACTTTTAGCATCTGACGTACAACTATTGCTGCATCTTTCTCGGCATAACGGCTGTCCTTTCTGATCAAAGTAATTATTGGTAACTCACATAAGTGTTCTTCTTAACCAGAAATAAAATATAGAGCAGGCATTGCCGCCCATGAATGATTAACTAAACCTGGCTAATGCTCTACTTACTTGGCCAAAATGCGGTCCAAGAGTTCTCCACCCTCACATAACCTAGAGGAAACAAATTTGAAATCTATTTAACTCACCGGTGGATAGCATGATCAATTATAGGGAAAGGAATTAGGATCTGAGGAATCAAGACCAGAGCTCTAATAACAAAACCTACTCCATTACTATGTAGACATAGTTATCATCCTCAAATGCATTATTGAATTGAACCACATTCTCGTGACCGGATAAGGCCTTCAATATCTTGACTTCTCGTTTTACATCCTCAACTGCAATCGGAAGAACCATCTGCAGTAATTCAGGAGAGTTATGGTATAGTTGTACTATAGTAGATTGGGACAACAGGAAGTTCAAGACAAGGTAATTGAACATGCAATTGTACTAAAACTTAACAAGTATCCAGAAGAGAAACATCAGCCCCATCATTACAGAAGGGTGATCACATCTTAACTGGTGCGAAGAGATTATAGGAGACAAAGCTGGAAGAACCTTTCACCAAATGAAAAGTTCCATAAAAGTCAACAAAGTAAAAAATAGTTGTATCATGCATTTATAACCAAGATTTTGTGCAGTCAGTCAAGTCCATAACAAAGGAGCTACCGGTGCCTATTGACTAGAAACCAGCTCTTTTTAGACCAGGTCAGGGAATTTCCATCAAATTGTACATAATATTAACTGCAACATCATTCAAGGAAGGCAAAGTGCAAACATAGATGTTTCTCTCAGCATGCGTCAACTTCAGAACCACAACCACTATTATTAATCAAACAACCTACATAGACCTATAGGTTTCAAGATATTTATGTCTATTTACAGTCACAGCTTTATCCTCTAGCCATGAATAACAACTAACAACAGCTTAAGTTGGTACTTCAAAATTTTGCAGAAGATACTCCTCTGCACAAAAGCTAAGCAAAAAAAGAAAAAACAAGAAAATATGCTAAAGCTTTTTACATTAGTGATTGATGGATTTTCTGGCCTATGAACGTAAACCATTTTGAGTATCTCTGTTAGAATGCATAATAGAACTCAAGTATCAGTCAATCAAGACATTTTAAAAAAAGATTCAAAAGAAAGTCTTGAACGCATTATTAGGATTTAACAGAAACGTCTCATAACTCTGATAAAAATTTCAGACAATGTCCCAATTTGATGCACTGCATAATTCCATAAGAACTTAAAATTTCAATAAAGCCGGAGACAAAAATCAGATAGTAGAGGACGGGCAAAATGGAGAGAAAATAAAAAAGGGGAGAAACCTTGTTCTTCTCAATTCTCTTGACAGCGACGCGATCTCCATTAGACTTGTGGGTGGCAACGTAGGTATAACCAAATTGGCCATGACCCAACAACTTCCCAATGGTAAACCTCTTATTAAAATCTTTATCATATCCAAAATCAGTTCTTTTCCCACAAGCAATAACCCCACTCTTCTGTCTCCTCCCATAATTGTGATTCTTAACATTTTGCTGAGAATTTCTAGGTTGTTGTTTTTGGTGTTGGCTTTTGTGGTTATCTTTAACTTTCTGTTTATTGCAATGAGACCCCTCTTGATTTCTTGATGTAATTGTGGATGTAGAAGGTGGATTGGCTGTGTTCCTCCGGACATTCACGGCGGTGGTGGTGGTGGTGGAGGGGGTGTTGCTGTTAGAACCACTAACTTTTGAGCTAGAAAAACAGTTATTACCCATATTTAGGATATGAATATAAAACCTCAAAGTTTTGGAGAAAAACCCAAATCATCAGACAAATTGGAGAAAGATTATGGATATAAGGAGAGAATTATATGGGGGGAGGGGAATGTGAATGTAAGACAATAATAAAGAGATTTAAGAGGAAAGTTATTAGAAGGAGAAAAGAGGAAAAAGGGAAGAAGGAGAGGGGAGGTGAAGATGGACCATGGTTATCATGGTCAAAACAGAGACTTCTGAAGAGAACCATAAGCCCCTCTTATTTTCCAGTTTTATGGAGGGAGAAAAAAACTGATAATTTTACCCTTTGATATTCTTTTTTGTCCTTTTGATTTTCTGTATTTTCATTTCTCTATTGTGACCTCTCTGAGATTAGGAAATAGACATGAGGCTTTTGGTGTTTTCCTTCTGGAATTAGGAGTCTGTTCCCCTCCCTCCTCTGGTGTGTATTTTACACGCACGTGTACTGGTTCTGTACGAGGACTGCTAAAATCGGTAAGGACTTGAGACTGAATGTTTCGGCCTAAATAACGTGGGAATATAGTAAGTATATACAAATTCATAATTTTGAATACTAATAAATGTGCTTCATAGATACATCTTTCAAATATAGTACGTTTAATTATTCATTAAGATACGAATTACGATTTAGAATAAGTTCCTAATGGATGTGCTGAAAACATCCAAACACAAAGCATTAACTTGTCAACATTCCCAAAGGTTGGGCATTTAGACGGTTGAATGGTTACAAACAAAAAATTAACAACCACTAAAATGACATCCATTTGACAGAAACTACAAGCCTTTTTTGCATGCAAAAACCCTCTGCGCCAGCAAGATATACATGGGCGGTTTAACAGTTTATGTGTCTCAACACTTCTTATAGACATTCCTAAGACATTTGACTCCATTTGTGCTATTAATTAAATTAATATTATTTATACATATTTTTTTTATTTCTACAAGTTTAATTACTCTGATTCGTCTAATTATTCATTCTTTTACATATTTATATACTT
>MCJB01013991.1:113150-141566 GCA_002018475.1 Nicotiana obtusifolia | reverse complement strand
GGGGGGGGGGGTAATGTGAATGGATCATTTTATTAATTTCTCTCATTTTTTCGTAAGATTGCACTATGCGTAGGTGTTGATTGTTGAATTCCATTAATGCAAGAAAGCTCTTTAATGTAGTATTAAAGGGTTCTAAAGTATTTTAGGTCGTGGGTTTAGCTAGCATCCCTTATGTATAGTTCCTTCAAAGAATCAAATAAATGCATTTTCTCAGTTAAATATATAATAATGGCATTACTAATTGAGCGTAGCCATCAAATTACGTATATCTGAACAAGTGAACATTTTAAAAAGGAGGAAGAGGGTCTGTTCTGCTGTGATATGCAAAAAGAAGTTTGCTTGTGTAGTAGTCGACTAAACTATTTCAAACAAAAACACCATCTGTTTCATGGTGGGAAAACTAAAAACCCAAACAAAATGTGTAAATAGTGTGGTCGGATTGTTAGAATTCCTCTGTCCGTAACCAAAAATTTTGGATCCGAACTTTGAAAATGAAAAACTTTTGGATAAGAAGCACTTGAACACCCAATAGCTAGTGTGCCTATAATACATAAATCCGGACTAGTTTTTTTAAAACTAAATCTGGATTAATCAGATCAATAAAATTCGAATGTAGAATAATTTAAATTAAAGAAAAATGTTTGTAAGCTCAATCCTAAAGACTCTATCGACTAGAGGACGATAAGTGATATCGTATGGTGATTAAATGTGAGCCGTTTATTTAGGACAGGACGAGCATTATAGGGCTCCTTTAGGGTTGATTGTGGGACCAGCGTGATGTCTTCTTGTTTTCATTCTTCTTACTTACGGATACACCCATAAGAACATTAGAATATACTGACAAAAGTAAGAAAAAAAGACTCAACGGCAACAAATTAAATTAAGAATAAAATGAAATCTTCGAAAAAGAAAAGCAATATGGCATGTAAAAGATTTGTTCAAGTTGAAGAATAGCATAAATGATGGGTCTAATTAGTTGCAGAAGAAAAATCAACATTCTTTTTAGTGGATTCTAAGGTGGAAACAGAGTTAGTAGCATCAGTGTAGTGGAAATTAGACTAGTAAATAGAACTCTAGTATAGTGACTAAACGCCAAAACAGTAGCCATCAAAAGGAATAGACAGGTTCAAATTATAATCACAGTCCCATGACCCCAATTAGGGGTCTTCTCAATCCCACTTGCCCAAATCATTCAATCTTACACTTGCCTTCTGGTTATTAGATTGAAAGTGTGATTAACGTTGAGGTCGAGTCATGCATCAAAGTCCATGTCTTTACCACAAGCATTGACCTAGTCTTTTGGACAAGTTCAAATTTCCATCTATTTGCAAGTACAAGCCATCTCCTTAAAACCATTCAAAGTTGAATAACACAAGTAATTGCTATATTTTGATTTAACGGGGTGACCATTCTAGTTGATACTAAAGGCCTGGTCATAAAAACGACGTATGATAAAGAAGAGTTATTCTAATTTTAGTGGTGTTTGTTTTACGTTCAGATTTCGGTAACTTTTCCAATATTTACAGACCGACGTCTTTGTTTAACATGAATGGCTTTGTTTTAGAAATACGTTTCACAACCTTAGCTTCAGAAAAAATTTCTCTTTTGTAATCCAAAATGCAAAACTCTACTTGTACGAGTTTTGGAAGTTCCCTAAAAAAATTTCCAAAAACATTTTGTCGAAAAGTAATCCAAACCTGTCTCAAACTTATATGACATATGGTTACCCTCTTTTATATCCCCCAAAAAACTTTTCCCAAAGTATTTCTCCAATGTAAAAACTTTTTCATAACAAAATCCCATAGATCGCATTGTGATTATTGGATCTCGAACATGGAGTATTATACAAAGGAATTTGAAGTTTTATAAATCTGGGTGCACATATATATATATATATATCTCTATGTTGAAAACTGCAAAAATCAGTAATTAGAACAGGCTCATAAAATGTTTGATTTAAATATAGAACTTGTGTTAATATATGCATTGAAAGGATGTTATACGTGTGAACAAATTAAATGTATGGATTTCGAGTATCAATATAATGGATGTGGACTATTTAAATTATGAGAAGCAGACAAGATGGATTGAACAAAAGTAGGTATACTAACAAAAATAATAGTATTAGAAAAATTAAGTACAATGAACTGAGAAATGAAAGAGTTTTTAAGTCGAGTATCTTCTCGCTAATCTCAAGCTGCATACCATGGGATATTACTCAACAGAAGAAGCGTTCACACTTAAAAAGTACGTAAAATTGCAAAAAAGAGCACTTGTCCCACAATATTCCAAAGGCCTTTGGTTTTTTGGCTATATTCGTCAAAATTCAAAGTTAACCGCAAAGACCTCTTGAATGGAAAATCCAACTACTAATAGACTTGACTGCATAAACTTGGTACATATTTGGCCTTTATTTTATTTTTACCCTTCTTTAGATGATTATATAAATAAATGACGGTGAAAATAGAATTTACGTCACTGTCATAGATAGAAACACAGAGGAAGACCAAATCTTGAAGCTTTGTTGATTCCATTTACACAACGGCGTTGTTTGACCTCCATCTTAGAGACCCCAGAATTTGTGCTCTATATTCTCCAAGTTAAACGATTTAAAAACTAAGAACCTTGAAATGAGATAATATATACAATTCAGTATAGTATAGAGCAGAAATATTTTTAAATGTGAAGCATAATGTCACCTATTTTAAATAAATAATGTACAATTTCTAATAGTTTCAACTTTTAAAAGAGAAAAAAAAAAAGGTTCTTTGATAGGAGAAGTTCATTTATAGCTTATGAATATATAATGCTAGCTTTGATTCTTTTTAAGGTTGAGATGTTGAGTAGAGCTTGATGAAAAAACCTGATCTTCTAGCATGATACACTTCTAAATACTAGAAACGACTCTAATTAAACATGTTTAATTTGCCGTTATATATGCATTAATTAACTACAACCAAATCTCTCCGTCCTGTTTTCTCACTCCTTTTAGCTTCCATTTCACACTGCAATGGGTAGTTCAATTCTTCTTTTAATTCTCTTTTCCTTTGCTCGGTCATGAGTACATAATACTTACCATGCCGACCAGTACCTAATAATTTCCATGTAGACTCATCAAACATTACTTCTTATTTTTTTTTAAGAGTTGAAACGAAGTATTCGATAAATTTTCATGTGTCACACGTTCATTTGTCTTTTTTTTGTTTTAATTCTCAGCAAGACTAGTTACCTTTAACTAGCTCATTTTTCTTTTTTATCATTTTTTGTTGTTGGGCCGAAAGACATGAACTTTGAGTTTAACTCAACTCAAAGCTAGTTCAAAGATGAACATTATCCAAAATCACGCAAGGAGACCAAACTGCCCAACTCCAACATGTACCTAAATATAGGCGCAAAACACAGAATTCAGTCTTTAAAAAAAAAAAAGAAAGAAAAAAACGTGCCCCATTACGTACATGTGGCCCAAAGAATCGGGTGCTGTCGGTGTTGAAAAGGAGCTAAACGTCCGCTGCCTAGTGCCTAGTACAGTTGAGTAGCCCCTAGCATGTGACGAATATGTAAACGAGAAGAAAAAAAGAGCAAGACATAAAGCTGGATTTGCCAGAGTAGCAGGAAGTTAGGAACTAATTTAATTAAACCATTTTCTTTTTGCTCCGACAAAAATCCAAAATTCTTGAATAATTAATAAATTAAAATAAAAGTGGAATAGAAAGAGAGAAAGAGAAACGCCCTTTGGCTTTCCAAAGCCGGACAGAGCAAAGACCAATTTTGTTTCTTGCAAGAAATGTTCACGCGTCTCCTGCAGATTTGTTTAATGTCCTTTGTAGAGGTTAAAACTACAAGATTTTCTGGCTTTTGTTGTAAACTAGCTGTCATATGTATGGTTACGGAGTCCCACAGCATTTTGAGATTATTATAGTCCACATACAACGCACCGATCCCGGCTTGCATGTAAGATTTTTGCTAGTTCAAACGTAGGAAAGATAAACCCTTCTTTTACCAAAATCGATTATTCTGGATTAACCATCACGGTTGTGATGAGATGGATAGAATCACTTTAGCTTTAATTAGAAGTCTTGGGCTCGTGCACTGAAAATCTGGTAAGAAGCACTTCTCCAATAACGAACATCGGATAGAAAAAAAAAAAAATTATAGAGTAAGATTTTACCATGACTTTTTCAACCTAAATTATATACACATATCGTGTAAGGATTTTTCATATCAACAAAGTAAATAGACTAGTTATCGATACTTATCAATTAGTTTTACATACAAATTAAAGTAATGCTTATTAAATAGAGTCTGATATAATTATCTTTTTATAGTGACTTGATCATCTCAGTAGAAATAATAATATCGTAGTAGAAATATATATCACATTTTGGGTACACAGAGCTTAAAACTCTTTTAACTTTTTCTTATGGTCAACTAGAAAGTGTTAGTTCATACTTACTACGCCAAAGAGATAAAACATAGTTCTCTTTTTTCTTGTAGATAGTAAATCGAGAAGTGAAAAAGACCTAACGTGTTAGCAATAGTCATGAGGCCATTATTTTTGTCGCGTTATATGTTCAAATTGTGACAAAATATGTTGTGATTCACATTGGTTAAATAAATTTACACACACACAAAAAAAAAAAAACCAAAAAGAAAAAAAAAAAGAAGAAAAAAAAAAAGGAGGAGGTGCTTTACCTCCACTTGTTCCCCGGTGCGACTTTACTTCTTCTTTTTTCTGGATAATTTTAATATATTATTTTGCAATACCAATATTAAGTGGTTTTCTAACTTCAAATTGTAATGAATTTTGGCCCACTGCCATTGGTAATAAAGAAAAGAAAACGACTGAAATAAAACTAAGTTTTTGCGGAGAAGTGACAGTAACATGCAGTAACAAAATTACTTTGACAAAAGGTTGGCATTTTCTCCTTAGCATACCAAACATATAGGTTTGGCAACTTTATCACCAATTCAAACGACAAGATAAATGGTTATTGAAGGCAGTAGAGATAAATGATATTACAAGAGTAGGATCATTTTCCAACATCCAATATGTAAAACTGTAAAATTAAGCAAGAATTTTCTCAATCGGCTTGATTTCCAACTTGGCCTTCTCACCAGCTACTTCAGCTTGTATTTGTTGTTCCTTGGCCAGTTTCTTGAGCCTAGCAAGCTCAAGGTCCTTGCTCATTTTCCTCCTGTACATCTCTGCAAATGTTATGGGCTCGTCCATTACTGCCTTCTCTCCTTCCCTAATTTTCAATGGGTACACTATAGCCTCCGGTGCTGGATTCTGAAACGTAGCGATCGATAATCTGCTGCTATTCGAGTTCACCACTGCTTGATGATCAGCATTCTTAAACCTTCCGTTGCTCAGAAACTGTCAAAAATCGCATAATTAAATGCTAATTTGTTAAATTCATACAACATTGAACACAAACAATTGTAGGGTCTAAGTAACGCTAGACTTACGTGACCATGGTCACCAAGATTTACAACAAAAGCGCCTTCAACGGGCTGAACAGTGATCCAAGTTTTGCCATTATCTTTAGTGGCTTGAAGCCCACCAACTTGGTCTTGTAACAAGAGGGTAATGGTTCCTGGATCAGTGTGTCGTTTCAGCCCAAGGGTAAGGTCGGGCTGTGGACACTTTGGGTAAAAATTGACAACCACTTTTTGGTCCATATCCACACATGCCTTGGTTAAGGCCTCCTTCTCTAAGCCCATTGCCTCTGATAGTACTTCCAATAATTTGCAAGCCAACTCCATTAACTTTTCACTGTACTTCTGAGTCACACCTATCCATCCTTCTGGTTTGTCTGGCCATCTAGAGTAGTCTCTAGCCCGAATTGGATATGAGAAATAGGTCACTATTTCACGCCAATCTTGGACCACTTCACCCTTTAAAGAAGGATTCATTAACAATTGTTAGTAAATGTCAAACCTAATACTCTCCCATTCCTTATTAATTATTTTCTACATGTAAAAAGATATATACATATACTAGTTTAATAATTTTAACATTAGGTGAAAGGATTTAATTAAGTTATATATATATATATATATATAGCAGACCTTTTTTACTTAACACATGATATATAGCAGGTTAACTATCAACTTTTTTAATCAAATTACTACTTAGTAATGTTTATCATTAAAATTTACATGTAATTACCTCATAATTTAGCTGATTACTTAATGTTTTTACTTTTGTCACAACATAAGCTTTAAACTTATAAACTTTTTGATATATTTAACTCTGATGGAAAATATTACTGTAGGTGATAAGTTTTTTTTTTTTTTCAAATGGAGAGACTATGACCAAAGTCTATAAACATGCGAGGTTACCTGTAGATGGCTAGAGACAATGAAGCCACCTTTCTTGCCACCAGACATATCAAAGCGTAGCTTTTCCGCAGGAGGCAAAGCGAAGAATTGTTTAGCGAGGGTTGTCATTTGTGAGATAAGTTGGGCATCAACACCATGATCAACTACCTGGAAAATGCCCCAATCTTCACATGCCTTAACAATCTTCTCACATATTTCACCTCTTTTTCCATTAATTCCACTCTCATCATCAATACCCTTCAACGATATGATCGGAATCTCGTCGCTGAATTGGTTATAAGCCACTCTTGGACGCTCATCTTCATCCCTTATGAAACTTGTTTGAAGTGTCTTTTCGTCTGCTAGAGCTGTCAATGTCGAAGGTGCCATTTTTTAGTAATCTTCTTCGTTTGAGAGACTAATTTCTTGTTTTTTGTTTGTACATACAAAGGAGCGCTTAGATAATAACGCACTCTTTATGTGGAGACGTATAGGATATATATGGGGGAGATTGGCAAGTAGTGAGGAGGTAGGGGAAATTAGGGGCTGAGATTTATAAAGGAGTGGGAGTTGCATGTAGGCGTGGAGCTCTAACCATCTCTCCTTCCAACTAACTTTAACCCTGCACGTGCTTTCCTTCTGGAATTCCATTGCTTCTAAGTTGAAGGGCAGATACCGAATCACGTCTTACTTGAACAATACTTGGGAAAAAATAGAAAGATCATAGCACTAAAAGCTTCACCCTAGGTGAAAGGAAAAGGACAGAATACGAACAATGTATCAAGACAAATGTCTTTAATTTTCTGTGTATGGATTTAATTGTTAATTTTGTAAGGAAATCTTTGTATTTAAAACTACATAAACTATTGCTTCCAAATTTTAAACAAAATAGCATTTGAAACGTCATAATCAAAAGATTTGTTTAATTTCTTTAAGAGTACTCCGATTCATATATAATAAGTGATTTTCTTATTTTGGTCCAAAATAAATGGTCTTTTATATAATCGAGGAGGAATTAACTTTATTTTTTCAAAATTTACTCTTATTTACATATCTCAATGTGTGAAATTAACAATATATAAATTTTAGTTAAGAATAATTTAGACAAAATATCTTTTTTGCTCTAAAAATTAATATTATCTTAATGGGTGTGCCAAAGCTCAAAAAGTCACTTATTATGAATAAAATAAAAAATTTCCTATACGTATTTTTTTAGACGGAGGAATTAGCTATTTTTGGCAACAACAGTAACTGCTTTTTTGAAAAGTCGTTATTTTGTTTTTCAGAAAAACAAAAGCCTCTCTTTAGGATAATTGATTGTCGGTTGGGACAAATCACGTGACCGCTACCAACCAGCACACAGCACTGCATAGCTAAAAACACGTCAATTAATCATCCAGTATTATTATCTGTTAGTATTACGAATTACTCATCTCTTGATTAATTTAATTGTCTTGCGTCTATTCAGATTTATCCTAAAACTTAGTCGATTTTTTTTTGTTTTTTTAGAAAAGAGTCGTTCGGCGGTTTGAGGCCTTGAGTAATTTCACTTTAGCTATTATTACTTGTACGTATGGGCGGAGCTGAATTTCGAGAAATTCGGAATTGATATGTAAAGAAAATTCTAAATAAGAAAGCTTTAAGTTGAAAGAGTTGATCGGGGTTTGACTTTTGAGTAAACGACCTCAGAATTCGGATTTGAAGGTTCCAATAGGTTCGTATGATGATTTCGGACTTGGGGTGTATGTTTGAGTCGAGTATCGGGTGATCCGGGAGCATTTCGGTGCTTAATATGGAAAGTTGACATTTTGAAGGTTTTAGAACTTAAGTTTGATATGAAGTGGACTTTAGTGTTATCGATGTCCGTTTGAGGTTCCGATCCTTGGAATAGGTTCTTATCGTGATTTGTGACTTGTGCATAAAGTTTGGCGTCATTCCGAAATGTTTAAGTATGAATCGAATGCATTCGTCGAAGTTTAAATGTTTGGAAGTTCAAAGAAAGGTTTCGATCGTCGATTCATAGTTTTGATGTTGGTTGGTATGACTTGAGGCCTCGAACAGGTTCATGTTATATTTTGGGATTGATTTGTGTAATTGGACGGGGTCTCGGGGACCTCGGGTATGTTGGGTGTGTTTGGGTTGCGTCGTGCTATTATTTGATGGTTCAACATCGTTTTCTTGGGTATAAAGGATACTATATTGAGAAAGCAATCTTTGATTTATGATTGGATTAAACCATTAGATCCGTATCGTAATTATAGAGTCATAGCAACAAGAATCATCTAATTCTGATGCCGTATGAGAGAGTTATATCTATTTCTGTGTTGGGAAAGATTGCTGGTGTTGCTGGTTCTCAGGCATCGCAATTGCGAAATTTCCTTAGCATTGGGAACTTCGCAATTGCAAACATTTGTTCGCAATTGCAAAGCCTGAAGATTTTTGCCATGGTTCGCAATTGCTAATACTTGTCCGCAATTGCAAGGGTCGCAAATATGAACCCTGTGTCACAAATGCGACATTTGAGGCTGTTATTAAGACTTTATTTTAGGGTTTAGTCCATTCCTCTTATATTTTTACTTGGTTGGCGATTTTGGAGCTCTTGAAGAGG
The DNA here is from genome assembly GCA_002018475.1 of Nicotiana obtusifolia. Classification (NCBI taxonomy): domain Eukaryota; kingdom Viridiplantae; phylum Streptophyta; class Magnoliopsida; order Solanales; family Solanaceae; genus Nicotiana; species Nicotiana obtusifolia. The sequence goes on along the minus strand of MCJB01013991.1, from coordinate 132,634 downwards.
ATATTCTCATCATCTATTGTGAGGTAAGTTAATTCCCACTTGTTTCGAGTTAAATACATGGATTATATACAGATTTTTAATATGGAATTCGTGGAAATTGTGGGATTTTCGAAGAAAAACCTAAAAATCGTATTTTTGGATTTTGACCACAAAATTGGACATGAAATTTGGAGTAGATTATATATTTGAGTTTGTGATGTTATGGTTAAAGTTTATCTTCAAAATTTTTTGAAATTTGGGCACGTGGGCCCCATGGTTGACTTTGTTGACTTTTCGAGCGAAGTTGGAAATTGTTATGAATTGATTAATTATGAGTATTAGAGTGTATTTTTATTGGTTTGCACATTGTTTGACTAGTTTCGGATCGATGGGTTTTGGTTTGTGGTGTTAGAGGGGCGCGGGAGCCGGTTATGAAATTTCGGAGCGAGGTAAGTCTCCTGTCTAACCTCGTGAGGGGTAAACTACCCCATTGGTGATGTAATTGTTATGTGCTACTAGTTGTGGGTGCTACGTGCGCACGAGGTGACGAGAGTCCGTACGTGGCTAAAGCAGGTTTATATCCGGGTAGGCTTAGGACTTTATCATGTAGTATTTGAATTGTGTGGACTCATGTTACTAGTTTAATTAATTGAAATTATAACTGAAATTGATTTAGAAGCATATAAAAATATTAGGCCGAGCTTTATCACCTTGAGTTGTTACCAAGATATTTGATAAACGTAAAGGGATATATTTATTATTATGCACCTGTATCTGTGTTGTAAGCATGTGACTCGTAATTCGATAAGTTTCTTCCGTTCTTGTAGAGCGGGCCGAACGCCTCGACAGTATAATAGATGCATCTATAGTTCGTGCTGCTCAACCCTCGGCAGTGTACACATTATTCGGGATCGGACCGTATGACCTCGGCATAATCGTGCGTTATATCGCTAGCCGTCTGAATATTCACGAGATTATCCTTCCACCGATGCCTGGCATTTTATATGGTATTCCTTACCCATGATAATGGCACTTGATACATCTGAGCTGTTGAGATAGAATACGAGACTGAGGAAAATTAGATCTTTAAAAGAAATTTATGGAAGATCGTGTAACTTACAGTTTTACCCCATTATTGCTGTTGTGCTTCATATCCTGCTTATGACTTATCATATCGCTTTATTGGACCTCTAGTAAGTGTCAATATCGACCCCTCGTAACTACTTCTCCAGGGTTAGGCTTGATACTTATTGGGTACGCGTTGATTTACGTACTCATGCTACATTTCTGCACGAAATTGCAGGATCTGACAGGTTCAATTGGTGGTTATCTTGGCACGTAAGCGCAGCTGCTGAGGAGACTTTTTAGTGCGCTGCATTCTAGGCTGCATATCGCAGCCCACTGAGTCTCCATCGTACTATTTACTTTATCTTGTCTTACTTACATTCTAGGCAAATGTTGTATTATTATCATACTCCTTAGTAAATGCTCATGCACTTGTGATACCGAGTTTTGGGATGTTCTAGATGTTGTTTGTGATTTTGCTTAGCATTTACACACTTTTATTATCTATTCTATTTAAAGTGTAAGTTTTTATGATTTTAATGCGTTGATTTCTTTATCTAATAAAATTCATGATTTCAAAACTAATAAAATGCACAATCAAGTTATTAGTTCACCGTTGGCTTGCCTAACGGCAACGTTGGGCGCCATCACCGCCTATAATGAGTTTTGGGTCGTGACAACTTGGTATTAGAGCTCTAGGTTCACTTGGGTCTCACGAGTCATGAGCAAGTTTGTAGAGTCTTGCGGATCGGTACAGAGACGTCTGCACTTATCTTCGAGCGGCTACATGGCTGTTAAGAGCACTTCCCTTCTTGATTCCTCTTCGTGCGATTTGATTTGATTCCGTTGAAGCTTATGCCTTTATTTCCTTCCTACTCAATCTTATGCAACGTGGAGCGCTTGTTATCAATTGGGCATCGAGGAGTTGTAGTAGTAATGCAGACGTGGTGTAGGATGTTTCTCCTTGCGTATTCGAGCAGACTATTATCGTCGCCTTGCAGAAGGGTGTTTAGCCCAGTACCTGTATTTCCTATGGTTTTGAGGCTATGCACAGATTATTATGATGTTCATGCGTTGTTATCGCACAGTGTTGGTGTAATGGTAGGGTGCTTGTTTATGCGTCGAGGCAGGGAATGACTCGAAAGGAGGATTTCTCAGTGCATGGTTTAGAGGTTCGACATTTAATTCTAGCAGAGGAAAGGCAATCGGACTGTTGATGTTCAGACTTTGGTTGATGGAGTAACGAGACTTGATATTTTCGAGCGTGGTGGAATTCTCATTTATGATGTGCTGTCGTCGTCCTTGTTCGAACGCATTAAGGTTCGCTGGTGTTATGGTCTTCTTTGATTTGCCTACAGGGCAAGGTGTTGTGAAATAGTGCCTAAGAAGCGGTTGTCAGAGATGGTGGTGTGTAGCTGTTTTAGAATCAAATCAGTGTTTCTAATGCTGATGGCTCGAGAAAGATGATCTTCGAGGAGGCTTAGAGTTGGTAGCAATTTATTAGTTTAGGTGCTACAGAGATGGATTTTGATTTGAGGCAGCATTTGGGTAGCGAAGGATGAGGAAGGACATGGTGGGAGGTGTCTCATGGTGGTTGAATTGCTAGCAGGTAGAGTATGAAAAACAGAGGTCGAGAAGTTGCTTAAAGGTGATGGTTTAACCGAAGTGGGAGTGGCAGAGTAGCATATGGATTCTGTGGTAGGATAGCCACACGCCTTAGAAAAGTTTAGAGCGATTTGGGAATCATGGTGGACAATGACCAAGTCCATAAATGCCATTTAAGACGGTGGCTACTGTACTGAGGAAGGATTAATATGACAGAAAGGAATTTGCTTGGAATGAGCTTGATTATCGTTATGGGATACGATGTGATTTCGAGTTTGGAATGTTTGATCGGACTTTCAATTGATGTCAATGGGGAATGAACATACTTTTACAGCTGGTGGACGAGCATGGCCTCAGGAGGGGTTTGCTGACTTCGTGGTGGTTGTAACCAGGGCAATGTCGTTGGAAAATGTCGAAATGGAATCCCACAAGTGGGTTATCTCCTGTGAGCGTGTTAGCGGTTGCGTGATTTTGATGAAGTTTCTACGAAGAGTTCTACTTACTACCCGATAGAAGGTCGAATATGAGATTGTGGCTCTTAATTCAGAATTTTCATGAAACGTTTAACAACAGACTACAAGAAATTTGGCGGGTTGACGGTGCGAGATCATGGTAATTGAGAAGGAGGAATCTTTGTGGGATCTACATTATGTAATAGTAGCTTAAAGCTAAGTGAGACAGCCTACCGTCTATGATTGGATCGCGTGGTTATCTGCTTGTGCAGTTTCTAATTATTGGTGCATTGGTGCATCATTTATGACTAAGAAAAGAAAACATCAGAGGTAATTCGGGCAAAGAACTTGATGAATGTGTGCTATATTTCGCCTTATTGGTTCATGTGCAGGTTTTGGAAAAACTCAAGAGTTTATGCTTCTTGTGGATGTGATTCACCCGGTTGCTTCTTTGGGAGTGTTCATGTGCAGAGTGTTGGAGTTTGATTATATTCGGGACCAGGTGAGAGTGGGTAACTCTCGACAACGGTTCTAGTTGGTTAAAGAATTAAAGTGCAGTGCCTAAGGATTTCGGGTCCGTTGTGTGGTTAAGGATCAAGTTTTTGCAGTGGGTTATGAAAGGGACTTGGAGTGCTCTATGTTATCATCGGGTCTGCGGTGCAGTGTTGGAGAAATGGGAGGAAACAACTTCGGATTCGTAGAGGATCTTTCAGAATAGGTGTACCAGTTGGAGGTGCTATTGTGCACATAAAGAGGGTATGAGATGGTTCATGGGTATTGAGACGATGTAGTCTCATGAATTGGGTCACTCAGGATGAGTGTTGTTGGGTTACGTTATGTTTTGAATGGAGCTATTATTATTATTTCTAAGGCAGCCAAGAGTAAATTGGAAGAAGTTGGGTAGGTTAGTAATGGTTGAATCAGCATGATTGTGGCAATGATCAGTTCCTTCAGCGTGTTAAGTTATACATGTGGTTTGTGGTTGTACATACGGGCTTGACAGCCACCATAATTTGATTGATTTGGGAGGTATTTGATTCAAATGTCCTTGTTGTGCAAATGGATTCCGGAAGAGTTATGGCGGTTTAGACCACGACTTGAGTTTTGTATTTTCTGCGGATATGGGAATTCAGTTGCGTGTTGCAATGGTTCTTCTGAAATGAGTTAAGTAAAGGTTTCTAGCCAAGAATTGGAAGTTGAGGATCAAGGTTGCGGCTCGGTATTGATAAGAATGTCACAAGCTTGGATGAGCAGGGAAGAATTCAGATGTTCAGAGTAAGCTAGCATTTTCTTTAGTGTCACCTAAGAACGGTATCCTGTGTAAGAGGCTTTGTATATCGATTTGCGAATTCTTGATTTTCTTTACAAAGTTAGTACGGTTGGTGGTATGGAGGTGTAGACTTTGCTACCTAGTGCGGAAGGTCATGGGAGCGTATCCCACGGGGAAATTTGTACAAGTGAGACATGTTAGTCACTTGATATTTAAGGAATGAATCCAAGTATGGAGATTCTGGTACTATCTCTAATGTGAGAGTTTATGCCTGAAAGACGCTCTAGTCATTTGGTTGTGGACTATGGGTGTTTGGTCCGGAGTGGAAGGCTATTCGTGTGTGTCATAAATAGAGCCATTATGGATCCTTGGAAGGTTGTTGGCCCAGTATGGTATGATCAGAATTGGCTTGAGGTCCGGTTGTGGGTCTAATGTGAATGTGTGCTCTACGTCAGGTCAGATGTGTTCATTCGGCATAGAATTGCTTATGGAGGAGTCTTCGGGGTTGGATGTTATTCCCGTCCTTAGCTATTCCATGTAATAATCTATTGTTCCAGGTGGGTTGTGAGATGGCTTGGTTATTCGCATATGTGTAGTGATTTCGTGTAGTTGTAGTGTTATATGAGCAAGACGACTCTCGAGGTGCAGGTCATTTATTGCACCTTAGTCGTGCTTGGGTTTTTGTAGTGTGTCGCACCATTCGTCTCCCCAGAGTTGTATTTATGCACTTGGCATGCTTGTGATTGATATTCGGGCATTTCGTAAGTATAAGCATTACGGCTTGATAGGTGTTTCCTTATTAATTGTTGTGTGAATCGGGTGGCGCGTTGCCACAGGTATATTGTTTGGATCGGGTAGCACACCACCACGGGTATATTATTTGGATCACGTGGCACGCTACCACGGGTAAATTGTGTGGGTCGGGTTGCGCGCCGCAACAATGTCATATTCGGATCGGGTTGCACGCTGCAACAATGTCATGTTTGGATCCGGTAGTACGCCGCAACAGTGTCATAGTTTGATCGAGTTGCACGCCATAATAGTGAGGTGTTTAGTATGGTTCATTATACTTATTTTGGGTACCTTGTTTCCCATCTGTGAGACAGAGCCATAACATCGGTTTGGCCGTTTTATTCGCTACACGGGCTAGGTGGTTCTTTGCCAGAGTTCATTCTTCCCTATGGGTCACATTCAAGTTTTAGCTAGTTGGCGCTTTGATGGCGCTGCATGAGATTTTAGACGGTGTTTTGAGGCGGCTTATTGCACGAGCAGCTTATACTGGGTGAGACGAGGTTATTGGACCTGATATCAGTGCGATCAGATTTATGTAGGGTATATTAGAGAGAAAATATTGTTATTCAGTTTAGAATGAGGTAATGATTCTTGTCAGGTGAAGGGACTCCATGATTTATTGATTGGGTTAGGTGGTTATGAGTTTCTACACATCTCTTTCGTCGTGGCAGTATTGCGAGAGTTGAAAAAGGCTTATATGTGTTATGAGGTGTATTGCAGAAATCAGATTCGTGAAATTGCAGCTATTTTAGTGGGGGATGTTATTATGGGCAAAAGACTTATGTGGTGCATGGTGTGATTTCAGCATAGGTGCATGATCATGTTTTGGTACAGTGTGTAGTGATTGATGCGGTGTTCGTATGTAAAAAAAATTTGGGTCTCTTGGAGAATTCCGGATGTTGGAATTTGGTTCTAAGGTTTATTAGCTAAGGTTATAGGGTGGATCTTCAGTTTGGCTCGAGCTAATGTGCTCACATTGGTTGTGGTGGCACGGGTAGGTGCACGAGGTGTTGAACAGTTATTTTGGACAACTCCGAAACGGTTCTTGGCACGTTCGAGGACGAACGTATGTTTAAGTAGGGGAGAATGTAATGACCCGACCGGTTGTTTTGAGCTCTAGCGCGTTGTTCGTCGGTTTGAGGCCTTGAATAGCTTCACTTCACGTATTACGACATGTACGTGTGGTCGGAGTTGAAGTTCGAAAAATTTGAGTTGATTTGGAAAGAAAATTCTAAATTTGGAAGCTTAAAGTTGGAAGAGTTTACCAGGGTTTGACTTTTGAATAAAAAACCTCGGAATCGGGATTTGAAGTTCCCAATAGGTTCGTACGATGATTTCGGACTTGGGTGTATGTTCGGGTCGAGTAGCGGGTGATCCGGGGGCATTTCGGCGCTTAATATGGAAAGTTGGCATTTTGAAAGTTTTAGAATTTTTTAAGTTTGATTTGAAGTGGACTTTGATGTTATCGATGTCCGTTTGAGGTTCCGAGTCTTGGAATTGGTTCATATCATGATTTGTGACTTGTGCGTAAAGTTTGGCGTCATTCCGGAATGTTTAAGTATGAATGGGACGTGTTCACTGAAGTTTAATGTTTGGAAGTTTAAAGAAATGTTTAAAGAAAGTTTGATGTTGTTTGAGGTGATTTGAGGCCTCGAGCAGGTTCGTGTTAGGTTTTGGGACTGGTTTGTGTAACTAGACAGGGTCCCCGCAGCCTCGGGTGTGTTTCATATGTGTTTGGGTTGCGTTGCTCTTATTTGATGTTTCGACGTCGTTTTCAAGGATACTATTTTGAGCAAACGACCTTTGATTTGTGATTGGATTGAACCATTAGATCCGTATCATAATTAGGGAGTCATAGCAATAAGAATCATCAAATTTCGATAATGTATGAGAGAGTTATGCCCATTTTCGTGTCAGGAAAGATTGCTGGTGTTGCTGGTGCTTAGGCATCGCAAAAATTTCTTAGAAATTGGAAACTTCGCTATTGCGAACATTGTTCGCAATTGCGAAGCCTGTAGATTTTTGCCTTGGTTCGCAATTGCGAACACTTGTCCGCAATTGCGAACCCTGTGTCGCAAATGTGACATTTAAGGCTTTTATTAAGACTTTATTTCGGAGTTTAGTCTATTCCTCTTACATTTTTACTTGGTTGGGCGATATTTGGAGCTCTTGAAGAGGAGATTCTCACAATCTATTATAAGGTATGTTATTCCCACTTGTTTCGAGTTAAAGACATGGATCATATACATATTTTTAACATGGAATTGGTAGAAATTATGAGATTTCATAAGAAACCCTAGAAATCATATTTTTGGATTCTGACCACGAAATAGGACATGGAATGTGGAACAGATTATATATTTGAGTTTGTGATGTTATGGGTAAAGTTTATCTTCGAATATTTTTGGAATCCGAGCACGTGGGCCCGAGGGTTGACTTTGTTGACTTTTCGAGCGAAGATAGAAATTGTTATGAATTGATTAACTATGAGTATTAGAGTGTTTTTTTTATTTGTTTGACTTGTTTCGGATTGATGGGGCGTTGGTTTGAGGTGTTAGAGAGGCGCGGGAGCCGGTTATGGAATTTCAGAGTGAGGCAAGTCTCATGTCTAACCTTGTGAGGGAGAAACTACCCGCTATGGCGATGTAATTGTTATGTACTACTAGTTGTGGGTGCTACGTGTGCACGAGGTGACGAGAGTTCGTACGTAGCTAAAGCATGCTTATGTTCGGGTAGACTTAGGACTTTATCATGTAATATTTGAATCTTTTGGACTCATTTTGCTAGTTTAATCAATTGAAATTATAACTGAAATTGACTTAACATATAAAAATATTATGCCGAGCTTTATCACCTCGAGTTGTTGCCAAGATGTTTGAATTATTATGCACCTGTATCTGTGTTGTAAGCATGTGACTCGTAATTCGATAAGTTTCCTTCTTTCTTGTGGAGCGGGCCGAACGCCTCGGTAGTATAATAGATGCATCTATGGTTCGTGTCGCTCGACCCTCGGCATTGTACACATTATTCGGGATCTGGCCGTACGACCTTGGCATAATCGTGCGTTATATCGCTAGCCATCCGAATATTCACGAGATTATTCTTCCACCGATGCCTGACATTTTATATGGTGTTTCTTATCCGTTTGATACTGGCACTTGATACATCTGAGCTGTTGTGATAGAATACGAGACTGAGAAAAATTAGATCTTTAAAAGAAATTTATGGAAAATTGTGTAACTTACAGTTTTACCACATTATTGCTGTTGTGCTTCATATCTCTGCTTATGATTTATCATATTGCTTTATTGGACCTCTAGTAAGTCACTATTACAAAAATTACTAATTGCGGCTATTATTTAGTGGCAATAAGTGATTTGCCGCTAGTTGATTCCCGACACTTGAATGTTACTGGCAATAATTAATTGCCAGGAATAGATACTCTTTTAGTGGCAATTGAAAGAATAGCCATTAAAAGTTTAAGGGAAAGACAACTTTTAGTATTTTATATTCCCTCCAACTTTTTTCCTCTAAATTTTCACTCCCGCTTACCTATTCCCTCCCCGTGAACCACAAAAAGCGCCTTCTTAATTCAAACTCTAATTCAGCCACCGCCCAAATATTCCTTTTTATTCCATTTCTGTTAATCGCAATTTCCCTCGCTGACTATCATTCGAACACCGCCAACGCCTTTACCATGGCCAGCCACCATCATCAGGTTATCAATTCATCTCTCTCTCTCTCTCTCTCTCTACCTCTTCATCTAGTTTTTATTTTCTTCTGTGTAGATAACCTCATCTCTCATCAGCCTCCGCCAATTTTCGACATTTTTACAAATACAGAACCCTAGGTTTGGGTTTTATATTTTTGTTTCTTCTATTTTTGTTCTTTGTATTCTGATTAGTTTTTTGTTTTAGTATTTAGTTGGTGCCCTAGTTGTTAACTTAAATATGCTCAATTTCGTTACTAACTTCTCATAATATATGTACCAACCTAGATATTGTGTATTTAGTTGTTTGTTGTGTGGTAGTGATGGATTATTAGGTATTATCAAAGTTTCTCTATTTAAATTAGTGAATTGAATGTTGGAACACTGCTATTTACCCAAAAAAGGATGATATACTTCATAATTCTGATTAAAATTTTGCTTTCTTTGAAGAGTTGATGCAGTGTTGAAAAGCGAATGTTGTCTCCGATGATTAATAGGCCTTCTTGGGATGATACTGGTAGACTAAGTTATACGAGCTTGTAGTATACAGTTATTGAGTTTATTTTGGTACTTCCTTTATTCCTTCCTCTCCTGGTTGGTAAAGCAACATTTGTTTCCTTATGATAACAATCTTTGTCTCAACTCTCAACTAGAAATAGCCTAACTTAAAAATAATGGTTGGGCGATTGAATCATTTGGTGCTAACATTGGCACCTACCACAGGCTCCAAACTAATTGTAGGCATTTACTTCCTCCACAACGAGTCTGGAAGAATATTAGAATTCTTATATGGACCTAGTTCTTCAGCATAGTGCAGTTTAGAGTTGTCACGACCCAATTTCCTATAGGTCGTGATGACGCCCAGCGTCGCTGCTAGGCAAGCCAACAGTGAACTAAACGTTTATCTACTCCTTGAACAATTTTTTTGAAATAGTTGATTTTTAATTATTACATAAATAAGAGATGAGAAAAATTTAATAAAATAAAACGTAACAAATTGTAAGATCAACTGTAGTGAAATAAATACTCAAAAATCATTAAGTGTCTACTAGCAAAATTTTAAGACCTGGTGTCACAAGTGTATGAGCTACTAGTAGAATACACAAAACACTAAACTACTATCTGAAATAAAGTAGACAGAAAGTAAATACAAAAGAAAGACTTCGGGTACTGCAGAACGGCTCGAAAGATAGCTCACCGCTAAGTCTCGATGTATCAGGAGTGCGTGCCGGGATGATGTCCAGATGCACCTGTCTCAGATCCTACACGATTAGTGCAAAAGTGTAGTGTGAGTACATAAACAACATGTACCTAATAAGTATCTAGTCTAACCTCGAAGAAGTAGTGACGAGGGGTCGACTTCGACACTTACTATGGGCTAACAATAAAGTACCTAGATTCTAAATAAGCATGAGTTATGTAAACAACCATAAGTCCCCATAACAAGCGATAAACAAATATTTTTTCCACTAATAATAAATTCCAAGTCAATTTCCATCATTTAAAGAATTGTAACCTCCCAACCAATAAAATCATATCAAGAAGATTAGGATCCAAGTATTGTTACACACGATTTATGCCGAGGTCGTATGGCCCGATCCAAAGATATGTATATACTGTGTGCATTCCAAGGGTCGAACTGCACGAACCATAGATGCATCTATTAACCTGCCGAGGCGAACTGCCCGCTCCCATGAGAATAGAGGAAATTTACCTCGCTCGCGAAAATACTTGCGACGCGAGTGGACATAGATTTCTCAAATTTATTATAAAATTCTTCCATCCTTCCCCACACATAAGAAATTTAAACGGGAGACTTTAAATCTTAAAATCCTTAATCTCAGCTCTAGTTAAACCAGTTAATATGTATGACCAACATAATAGAGCAAACAAAGCATGGCGTAAGCCTAAGACTAACCGAATATCACATAAAATATAGCTACGCACGGACTCTCTTCACCTAGTGCATACGTAGCTCCCCACACATATAATTCACAACAAAATACCCCTTAGGGTATGAGTTCCCTATTACAAGGTTAGACAAGAGACTTACCTCGTCTCAAAGCTCGCTTTCCGGTCTCAAATTCGCTTTAAAGCCTCAACTCGGTGCCAAAAAATCCGAAACTAGTCAAATATTACATAAATAAATCAATATATGTTCCAACGGTCATAATTTAACTATTAGAGTAATTACTCAACCCAAATCAGAAGGTTCCTAAAATTCACCCTCTGGCCCACGTGCCCGGATTTCGAAAATTTTTGAAGAAAGTTGTTACCCATAATCTCACGAACTCAAATATATTTCAGTCAATCCCATAACCATTTTCGTGGTTAAATCCATTTTTATCAAAACCTAAATTTTTCACCTAAACCCATGATTTTCATAATTTTTACATGTTAAAACCTACCCACAATCTATGTATTTAACTCACATTACTTAGAAATTACTTACCTCAAAGTGCTAGGTGAAAACCCCTCTTCAAGAGCTCCAAAATCGCCCAAGAGATGAAAGAAAGTGAGCTAAAATAGCCTAAGTCCCGCATTAAATGGACCATTCTGCCTCCAGCTATTTCGCACCTACAGTCACTGGGCTGCATCTGCGGTACCGCTTCCGCGGAACTAGGTCGCTTCTGCGGAATTCCACAGGCCTAGCGTTGGCCGCTTCTACGGACGTGAGCCCGCTTCTGCAGTCATGCTTCTGCGGTCAGGGAAACGCATCTGCGGCCTTCTCGCAACTGCGGCTCCTCATCGCAAAAGCAAGTCTGCTTCTGCGCACTCCCCTTCGCTTCTGCGGACCACTGGCCAATTGCTCCCAAGCCGCTTCTGCGGCCAAAATCACGCACGTGCAGGCTCACACCTGCAACCAAAAACTCGTAGGTGCGGGCACACCATAAATGGTGCACCAGCAGCCCTTCTTGAGTCCAAGTTCAACACCAAAACTAAGAATCACACCCCAAACCAAATTGAATTAACTTATAAAATTCAAGTTCTTCCAACTTACTCTGAATGCGCCGATACATACTTAAACTACTCGGAATGAATCCAAATTTTACATGCAAGTCTTAAATCACCATACGGAATTATTCCCAGGCTCGGAATCCCAAAAAGACCTCGATAACACTAAAATCTACTCTAAATCAAATTTAAAGAACTTTAAGACCTTCAACGTGCCAACTATCATTATTAAGCGCTGAAACGCTCCGGGTCATCCAAAATCCGATCCGAACATACGCTCAAGTCCAAAATTATCATACGAACCTATTAGAACTGTCAAATCCTGGTTCCGAGGTCGTAAACTCAAAACGTTGACTTAAGTCAAACTTAGCCCTTTTTAGCTAATCTTAAGGAACCAAGTGTTCTGATTTCAACCCGAACCCTTCTAAATCCCGAACTAACCATCCCCGCAAGTCATAAACAATAAAGGCACATATGGGGAGTCTTATTTAGGGGAATGGGGATCTACAAAGCAAAACGACTGGTCGGGTCGTTGCATTCTTCGCCTCTTAAAGAAACGTTTGTCCTCGAACGAGTCTAGAATCATACCTGGAGTGCTGAACAAATGTGGATACCTGCTCCGCATGTTCTCCTCGAACTGCCAAGTCGCCTCCTCGACTTGTTGACCTTTCCATTGAACCTTTAATGCAGAAATCTTCTTAGACCTCAACTGGCGAACCTGTCTATCAACAATGGCAACAGGCTCCTCCTCATAACCCAGGCTCTCATCTAACTGAACCATGCTGTAGTCAAACACATGCGACCTGCCCTCCGAAGTCAACCACACATGCTCTGAGAATATCCTCCAAAATCTGAATTATCCGCTCCAACTGCCCGTTGGTCTGTGGATGAAAGGCTGTGCTGAGCTCTACACGGGTCCCCATCTCACTCTGTACTACTCTCCAAAAATGCAAAGTAAACTGAGGGCCTCTATCTGATATAATGGAGATAGGAACACCATGCAACCGAACAATCTCCTAAATATAAATCTGGGCCAATCTCTCTAAAGAATAAGTGGTCACAATCGGAATGAAGTGTGCCAACTTGGTCAACATCGACAATGACCCAAACTGCATCGAACTTCCGCAAGGTCCGCGACAACCCAACTACGAAGTCCATAGTAATGTGCTCCTATTTCCACTCAGGTATAGTCATCTGCTGAAGTAGGCCACCTGGCCTCTGATGTTCATACTTAACCTGTTGCCAATTTAGGCACCTCACGACATACTCAACTATGTCCTTCTTCATTCGCTGCCACCAATAATGCTACTTCAAGTCGCAATACATCTTCGTAGCACCTGGATGAATATAATATCGAGAACTGTGAGCCTCCTCTAGGATCTTCTCCCTCAAGTCATCAATATTAGGAACACATTGGCGACCTTGGAGTCGCAGAACACCATCCTTACCGATAGTAACCTCCTTGGCACTACCATGTAGTACCGTCACTCTGAGAACCAACAAGTGTGGATCATCAAACTGATGAGCCTTGATCTGCTCGAGTAGTGAAGACTAAGCAACGACGCATGCAAGAGCTTGGCCGGGCTCTAAAATATCCAACCTCACAAGTCTGTTAGCCAAGGACTGAATGTCCAAAGCTAATGGCCTCTCCTCCGCTGAAATGAATGCCAAACTACTCATACCCATACTCTTCGCCTTTCTGCTCAAGGAATCTGCAACTACATTCGCCTTGCTCGGATGATAAAGGATTGTAATATCATAATCTTTTAGTAACTCAAGCCACCTGTGCTGCCTCAAATTGAGATCCCTCTACTTGAACAAATGCTGTAAGTTGCAATGATCAGTGTAAACCTCACACGACACCCAATAAAGATAATGCCTCCAGATCTTAAGAGCATGAACAATCGTAGCCAACTCTAAATCGTGTACAGGGTAATTCTTCTCATGGGGCTTTAGCTGACACGAAGCATATACAATAACTTATCCCTCCTGCATCAATACACAACCCAACCTAACACGTGAAGCGTCGCAGTATACAGTGTACGTCCCTGAACCGGAAGGCAACACTAATACTAGTGCTGAAGTCAATGCGGTCTTGAGCTTCTGAAAGCTCGCCTCACAATCATCAGACCATCAGAACGAAGCACCCTTCTGGGTCAATCTAGTCAAAGGTGCTGCAATAGATGAGAAGTCCTCCACAAACCAGTGGTAATAACTTGCTAACCCCAAGAAGCTCTTGATCTCGGTCGCTGTGGTGGGACGAGGCCAACTCTGAATTGCCTCGATCTTTTTGAGATCAACTTTAATACCCTCGCCTGATACGACGTGTCCCAAGAATGCCACAGAATCTAACCAGAACTCACACTTGGAGAACTTAGCATATAGCTTCTGTTCCCGCAAGGTCTAAAGCACCACTCTCAAATGTTGCTCGTGCTCCTCCATGCTACGTGAGTAGATCAAAATGTCATCAATGAAGACAATGAAAAACGAATCGATATATGGCCTGAACACCCGGTTAATCAAATCCATAAACACCACCGGAGCATTAGTCAAACCGAAGGACATCATTAGAAACTCGTAATGGCCATATCTAGTCCGGAAAGCCGTCTTCGGAACATCCGAATTCCGAATCTTCAACTGATGGTACCCAGATCTTAAGGTCAATCTTAGAGAACACCCTGACAACCTGCAAATGGTCAAACAAATCATCAATACGCGGCAAATAACTTTGTTCAACTGGCGGTAATCAATGCACATCCGCATAGTCCTATCTTTCTTCTTCACAAATAACACTAGTGCACCCCAAGGCGACACACTCGGTCTAACGAACCCCTTTGCTAGTAACTCCTCAAGCTGTTCCTTTAATTCCTTTAACTCTTTTGTAGCTATGCGGTACAGTGGAATAGAAATAGGCTGGGCAGCTAGAGCCAAGTCAATACAAAAATCAATATCACGATCTGGTGGGATGCCTGGAAGATCAGAAGTAAACACATCAAAGAACTCCCGGACCACGGGCACTGAATCAATAGACGGAGTCTTTGCAGTAGTATCCCGAACATAAGCTAGATAAGCGAAACACCCCTTCTCGACCATGTGTCGAGCCTTCAGAAATTAGATAACCCGACTAGATGTACTGACAGAAGAACCCTTCCACTCCAATCTAGGCAACTCTGGCATCGCCAAGGTAATAGTCTTGGCATGGCAATCAAGGATGGCGTGATATGGAGACAACCAATCCTTGCCTCGGACGACCTCAAAGTCTGTCATATCGAGCAACAGAAGATCTGCTCGGGTCTCATAACCACAGAAAGTAACAATGGAGGACAGATAGATCCGATCCACAATAACAGAATCGCCCATCGGTGTGGACACATAAACAGGAGTACCCAAGGACTCACGAGTAACACCCAGGAAATGAGAAAACATAGATGAAACATATGAATATGCAGACCATGTATCAAATAGTGCTGAAGCAGCTCTACCGCAGATAGAAATGATACCTGTGATCACGGCATCTAAGGCCACTACATTTGGTCTGGCCGGAAAAGCATAGAATCTAGCTGGAGCTTGACCTAACTGGCCTCCTCCTATTTGACCTCTACCTCTAGGATGACCCTACCTACCTGCCCTCCGCCTCTGGGTGACCGTATGGCTGGCGAGGCAGCTAGTTCTGTAATCATAGGCTGATGAACCTATTGTACTGCCTTGCCCCGAAGTCTGGGACAAAACCTCTTCATGTGGCAAGGGTCCCCACACTCATAACAAGCTCTCGAAACGGCGGACTGCTGACCGGAAGTCTGACCCTGATGGCCTGAATACCTACTGGAGGAACCCTGAATAGCTGGTGGCCGATAAGAAATCTCTAGCATGGAGCTGAAATAGGGCCGCACTAAAGCACTCTGAGGAGGCGGCGATGCTGGATATATGTGCCTGCTAGACTGACCCCTCACGAACTGACCCCTGCCCCCAGTCGAGGCACCACTGAACTCTCTAGAATACCGAAACTGCTTATCCTTCGTAGCCTACTCCTAACCACGCTGACGTGCACCCTCGATCCTCCGAGCTATCTCTACAACTAGCTCGTAAGAAGTCCCCTATCTCAACCTCTCGGGCCATAGTGGCCTGGCTAGCAAAGTGCAAACCTACAACAAACCTCCGCACTCTCTCTGCATCATTCAGAAGTATCATAAGTGCATGATGGGACAACTCAGAGAATCTCACCTCATAGTCGGTCACTGACATCTGGCCCTGCTGGAGTTGCTCGAACTAAAATCGCAACTTTTCCCTCTAAGAGGGTGGAATATATCTGTCCAAGAAGAGGCGTGTGAACTGGTCCCAAGTCATGGGAGGAGAACCTACTGGTTGATCTCGTCCAATTTCACACCTCAATTCAAGTTTATGAGACGATCGAATACAATGATAGTACCTAATAAGAGCCATGGTCGATTTCCACAGGGAGCTATATATGGAAGTTAGGAGTATATATTGTAGTATGTGAATTTTGACTATCTCAATTTACACTTTCACAAATTTGAGTTGTTTTTAAGTCTAATTTAAAACTAAGAGTGCAAGTTGAGAAATAAAACTAAAAAATTATTTTAGTTGTTTTTCAAGTTTTGTAAAAAGCCTAGGGCTATGACCATTGCCTAGGTGTTTGCCTAATGGGATATAAACCTTAATGCTTATTTTATCGATCGGGGTGTATTATAGCTATCAACACTCAATTACCCACTCAATACCTCTCAGTCAGATAGTGATTGTGCCCAATTTGGCTTTCTCAAGTCCAAATGGGTATTGCACAAAACGGTTGATAAAAGCTCAAGTCGGGTTATTACTATCTCTTGATTGAACCCTTTAATTGGGATATCAATCTCTCGATTGACCCAATTTCTTGTTAGCCAAGTTTTCCTAGACTAAATATCCCTTTCTCAAGTAGAGACCAAGTCAAATAGGCATGAACTAATATTTGCAATCATTAATTCCACAAATTAAAGCATGAACAAGGCTAAATAATAAACACCCAACCATAAACAAGCATTAAATTAAATACCCATAAGGTTTATACACTAGGATTGGGTCACAACCCTAGTGAAAATCTAGCTACTCATACTTGAAATTTAAGAAAAAGAAGAAAAAATGATAAATAAACACATATTGCAAGATTAAAATGATAAAATATATGTTACAAAAGCTCAAAATATGAAAAACTACTAAAAGAAGTAAAGAGAAACAACTACTGTAGCTGCTGATGTCAAAAGTTAACCTAAAATTGTGAAACTCGTCTATTTATACAAGCAAAAAATTTCGGACAAAAATGCCCTTCAGGATGTTCTGCAGCCGCACAATTTCATGTGCGGTACGCACAAATCCATGTGAAGTCCGCACTTTTCTTCAACTTGTCAGGACTGGAAGTCTGCGGCTGCATAATTCTGATCTGCGGCCGCAAGGCACTCTTTCTGCGATCTGCACTTATACATGTGCGGTCGTACTTGATCTTCTGCGGTCCGCGCTTTTACTCCTGCTGCCGCAAGACGCTTCTTCTGCGGCCACACAATTCTTGTGCGGTCTGCACTTTGCACCAAACTCTGCTGGCTTTTCCTTCATCATCTGTGGCCGCAGATGATATTCTGTGGTCTGCGCTTCTGAGCTTCTGTGCCTTTTATGTCCTTGAGTTCAAATTACTTCTTTTTGAGTTGGATTTCATCTTGGGAGTTCACCTTCCAATATTCTTGCAATTAAGCATATTTTATTAATTTTTGGGAACACAATTAAACGCTTTTGAACTAAAACAAAAGCTAAAAAGCGCTAATAGGTAGTCAAAATCCCCACTTATCAACTCCCCCAAACATAAGTTTTTGCTTGTCCTCAAGCAATTAAATTAGTTCTCACCTCCACAAGTTAAGGGCTATTCCAGCTAATCAAAAGTAAGTCATTCACACATCAATTGGGACCAACAATTACCCACACCACTTATAAATTATCAACTAGGTAACAAGTTAAACTTTTATGCACAAATAATTCTAATGTGACACTTGAGCATCAAGAGGGATCTTTACTTATCGAGGAAGCTCTCTCTTTCATGTATGTCATTGTGGATCCCAAACTCTTCCTCCTCAACTCTCCATTTGCCTATCTCACTTAAGAATTTTAGCACTCAATCCAAAGATTTGCGAAAGGTTCAATCATCTATCTTAAAAGAATGTCGCAAGTACGACTTTAAGTATTATAGGCTTGCCCCTCATGTAGATCACCACTAATGTAAGCCCACTCGGCTTGAAATCACATAGGGTTTTTTCGGAATGCAATGAAGGCTTTTGGACTAAGGTTGGATATGCTATGATAGAACGGGTACATCTTTCCTTATGCACTCTATTTTCTGTTCTTGTCTTATGCTTTGCCAATTGTTTGAGCCATTTTCTTTTCCTTGGGGGAACTAGAGAGACTTAACACCACTCTTTCTTGGTCATGACATTCATTTTCTCTTTCTTTGATTTCTCCATGCTTTACATCATTACTTTTCTTTGAATTCCTTTAACTCTTCAACTTATTCACTATCTTTTTGCATTTTTCTTTTTGTTCTTTCCTTTTCTTGCCCTCCCTTCTTTTTATTTCTTTTCTCTTTTTGTGCCTTGATACCTCTTTCTAGTTCCTCGTCTCTCCCCCAAACTTGCATTTTTAGCCAATTGTTTCACAAGAGTGTTACGGAAAGCTCGGGTGCCAAGAGAGGGTCACGACAAAATGGGTAAAGGCGTAACATGGTTATCAAATGAGAAAGGTTCGAGGCTCAAATGGGTTAACTAGGGATAACATCATTGGTGGGCAATGAAAAACTACAAGCGGGTCAAGGAGAGCCTACAATCACTTCTCAAGCCAAACAAACTTAAGATTTCGCCTTGAAACACATTTGGGGCAAGTTCTAGAGCATTCGCACGAGTATTTGGACTTGAAACAAAAACATCTCATCTCTCACGCAACTGGATTGTTAAAGAGGATAGAGTCGAGGGCCCACAATGACCATATTCAAGATTGTAAATAACTATGGTTCGATTAAGCCACTCATTGATTGCCTTAGTCAACACAAGATTCACAAGGTCACTAACTAGAGCTATTTCTTTCTAAACCTTGTTTTTAACCATAAGCACGCAGTTAAGTGTGTTGGTACCAAGTGAAGCATGTTTGACTCTTCGAGCATGACTCAATTAGGTCTTTTTATTCATTACTACTACTATTATTACCTAAACACCAAAAACGAACTTAATCCCTTAAGAAGGTTGTCACACCATCCATCGTTGGGAAGAGTCACCCGGTTTACACAAAAACTACCTTTGAAAAGAACCATGGCATTAAGAAAACCAAAGGCTTATTAATCACTAAAACATAAAAAGAAGCTATTAAATCAAAAAGAAGCTACTAATTCAAAAAGAAAACAAACATAAAGATAAAGAAGCTATAAAGCAAAAAACTATTGAAAGCGTAACGAATATACATAATGAGAGAGAAGAGAGAATATATACATAATGAGAAAGGAAAAGGAGAAAGTATACAAAATAAGGAAAAAGAGGAAAATACTGTCAGTTATTACAAACCATTATGTCTCAGAATCATCAAAGTATATCAAATAAACTCCACCTCCCCCCCCCCCCCCCCAAAAAAAAAA
>MCJB01013991.1:71232-113130 GCA_002018475.1 Nicotiana obtusifolia | reverse complement strand
AAACCCCCCCCCCCCCCCCCCCCCACCAAAATAAAAATAATCATTGTCCCTAATGCTTAACAAAATAAGAATAAAGGAAGGGTAAGAGTGAAGAAAACTCCATATGGCTCTGTGCCCATCTCTGTGTCCCCAGCAGTGGCACCGACCTCGGTCTCATCCAATTGGATCTCATTATCCTCAAGTTCGGGAGTGGCTGGTTTGGTGAACATCTGATGTACTGCCTCGGCAGTGTCAGCATCAATGTCTGGCTCCTCAGACTGGCCAGCTGGTGTTATAGGTGTTGTAGGATCTAGGCCTGGGTGGTGCGGGTCTATCAGTATATCAAATGGAATGTTTCCGGCTGCTGCAAGCTTGGTAACCTTCTTGGAAGCTTGGGACTTTCGCATCTTCTTCACTTCCTTTCCCAGCTCTTCTATCACTGACCCATGCTGCACTAGAGTGGCCATTATTGTGTTCTGATTTTCCAGAAGCTTCTTCAAGGTTTCTTCAACTATGGCAGGAATCTGGGGTGCCGGAATGGATGCATGTGCTGCAACATGACTGGATATGTCAGACAACTTTGTAGTAGCTGTTTGCATCCAGTTGTTGAGGCTCACCAGTGTCTTGGAGACATGGAGCATAGAAAGTGGAGCAGTGGGCATACGCACCAGCTTCAAAGCCGAGATGGGAGGCACTGAGGCTGAAGGTGGGGGCATGGAAGATGCACTGGATGAAGGCTCTGCTAAAGTGGATGGCATATCGGCTGTCTCTGCAACTACCACCGACAGCTCATCAGACTGGCCTATGGTGGTAGTCGGCTGACCCTTTCTCTTAGGGTTGTGTGCCTCCATCAGAGAATACCATGAGAAGGGCTTCTTAGCCCGAACCTTCATATCAAAATCTCTTGGCTCCACCCGTGCATCCGTAAGGTACTCAATGATGGTGTTGGGATACGGGTAGGAGGTATCAGCTTGCTTGGCAACCACAGACATGTTGGCCGACATCACGGCACCCACGTTGATCGAGTACCCGGCCATAATGGAGGCGACTAGAACTGCCCGTGGAATAGGGAGGTTTGTTTTATTCTGGCACGTGTCTAGTCTGCTGCAGATAAAGGTCTGCCATCCCTTTGCCTCAAAGTTTAGGGTGTTCCGCTGAATAGGAATCGTTGCTGTGATCCATGGTGGTGCTAGCCCCAGAGCTGCAAGAATCTCATCTAGCCATGGGTGAGCTGCATCTCCTATCGCCAGCTTCTCCAAGTACTGTGCAGGCTCAACATCCTCAAACCCCAAGTAGGAGTTCAGCGTGTGCTGGTCAAACCGCACCTTCACTTTGGTCACTTTGGTCTCTTTCTTTATGTGTGCCACATAGGCGTAGAACTCCCGGACCAGATACTTCATTGCGTCCACTACACTTTGGGTGAACCACATCCACCCCTTCCACTCTCGAAACTGTCTCAAGACTGTTGGATTATACTTGTCAAGGTCTTTCAATTGGAACTGTCACTCAAGAGTGAGCGACCTCACCGGCCACCACCCACGGAAACTAGTGAAAGCAGCTAGACTAACGAACCGGTCCTCCTAGACCTCTTTCTTCTTCGATCTCTCAAGGCCGGAAACTGTACTATAACCCCCTCAGCCATCATCCGAAATATCATCAACTGTAGTCGCTGGTGCCTCAGGGCCAAGTGTAGAGGAGGGCTCCGCAGCCTGACTGGCACTCGCTGAACCCTTGGAGGTTCTATGTGATGTGGAAGGCTCGTCCCAGAGTTGATACCTCCCTGGTGGATTTGGTTAGACAGCCGGCTACTATTGAACTAAGTCGCCCTCTGATACTTCCCTAGATGGGGCATAAGAATTGGATTCGGAGGGCTCTGTGTTTCTTCCTCGGCCAGCTGTAGCCTTTTTGGTGATTATCTTTTGGAGGGAAAGGGGTAAAGTACTTTTGCCGCGGCCCCTGGAAGGTTCACCCCTCTCCTTTGAAGTATCTCCTCGGCCTCGAGATCTAACCATTTTTTGTAAAAAACAACAGCAGGTGTCAGTTGTAATTCAAGTGTAAACATATAAGAACACACCAGAGAGGCAATGAAAAACACAGTGTAAAATATGCTTGTAGGGTAGGGAAGTGTGGTCCGCATAATTATAAGTACGACCGCAGGCAGGGCGTTGCGGATCGCACAATTTGATCTTACGGCCGCAGAACTGGATCTGTGGTCTGCACAATCATTAGTGCAACCGCAGAACTAGAATGCAGTCCGCACATTTTCTATCGCGGCCACACATCAGATTCACCAAAATGTCAACTCTCTAAAGACAGAGATTGGGCTGTTTTGCGGCCGAACTCACTTTTCCCAACCGCGATGGGATTTCTGCGGTACGCATAATTCTCAGTGCAACCACAGAACCCTGCTTGACCCAAACACTGATCTCAACGTCTGCGGACCGCACAATTCCTTGTGCGGCCGCAGATTTCAAAACAAAATCGATCAGATATTTTAGGGTTTTTAATTTTTACACAAATTTGACATGGTTTTAACAGTTAGGCATGATAATCAAGTTACCCATTCCCCTTAGAACAATTACCAGTCTACCCACTACATATTCACCCCAAAAGATTGTTCAAATAGATTAACAGACAAATGGTTCAAAGTTTTGCTCAAAATCTAAAAATTAAAAGAAGTTAATTAAGATGATGATGCATACCAGAGATGAATTTGCACACGATATGAGTGATCAACAATTGTTAGGCTTGTGAGCAGCTAATTAGTAAGAAATTTCAATTTTTTTACATTGTGAAGAGTTCAGAGAGGGAAAAAGAGGAACAGTAGACCTAGGTCTACTATTTATACTAATAGTTTTGACTTGAGGGACAAAGGGCTGAGTGAGGCCGCAGAATTCCTTCTAGGGTCCGCACTCTATTACCCGGGGCTCAAAAGCCCTTGCTGATCTACGGTCCGCAGAATTTGTGGTGCGGTCGCAGATTTTTGTTGCGGACCGCAGATTTTGGTATGCGGCCTCACTTTGGCCATTTCTCTAACAAACCAAACTTCAGAGAGTTTGCATTTTCCTTTTTGAATTTGTGCGTCCCACACTGCAATTGTGCCGCCGCGGTTACCTTTTGCGGTAGCAATCACAATTGTGCGATCTGCACAATAGACATGCGGTCCGTACTTTTTTCATAGTTAGCCAATTTTTGGGGCACAACTTCTATAAGGTACACTCTTCCTTACAACACACTTCAAATCCAGTTTGCTCAAAAATAACATCTATCTACAAAAGAAGAAAAGAAAAGAAAAAAAACATAGGTTGCCCCCCAAGAAGCGCCTGATTTAATGTCCCGGCACGATGCAGATTACCATCATTTCAAATGAATAACTGCCACCATGTGGCCATCATCAACTTTTCCCAAATAATGCTTCACCCGGTGACCATTGACCCGGAATACCTCATCATTTTTGTTCTTCAAGTCCAATACACCAAAATGTGTCACACCCACAATTTTAAAGGGATCACTCCATTTAGATTTCAGCTTCCCGGAAAACATCTTTAACCGTGAGTTGAACAACAAAACAAGATCGCCCAACTTGAACTCCTTGTTCCGAATGCATTTGTCATGAAGGTACCTCATCTTCTCTTTGTACAAGGACGAACTTGCATATGCATGGTACCGAAACTCATCCAATTCATTCAAATATGCAACCCGCAAGTTAGAAGCTGCATCCCCAGCAAGATTCAACTTATTTAAAGTCCACATGGTTTTGTGCTCAAGTTCTACCAGAAGATGACAAGCTTTGCCAAACACCAACCGGTATGGAGACATCCCGATAAGAGTTTTGAAAGCAGTTCGATAAGCCCATAGAGCATCATCAAGCTTCTTTGACTAATCCGTCCGGTTAGCTTTCACTGTTTTGGACAAGATACTCTTTATCTCCCGGTTGGAAACTTCTACTTGATCACTAGCTTGTGGATGATAGGGAGTCGTAACTTTATGAGTGACACCATACTAGCCAAGCAAAGTGTCGAAAGCCTTGTTGCAAAAATGCAACCCCTCATCACTTATGATAGCCCGCGGAGTATCAAATCTTGTGAAAATATTCTTCTTCAAGAATGCCACCACACTTCTCGTTTCATTGTTAGGTAGAGCAGTGGCCTCAACCCATTCAGACACATAATCAACCGCAACCAAGATGTAGGTGTTTCCACAAGAACTCACAAAAGGACCGATGAAGTCAATACCCCACACATCAAGGATATCAATCTCCAAAATGGTAGTGAGAGGCATTTCATTCTTCTTCGAGATTCCACCGGCCCGTTGACATTCATTATATCTTTTCACAATACCACTTGCGCCTTTGTAAAGAGTGGGCTAATAAAAATCGCAACTCAGCACTTTGGCCCACGTTCTTGCTCCGCCGTGGTGACCACCATAAGGTGAAGAATGGCAAGACTCAAGAATAACATTTTGCTCTTCGTCTGGTACACATCTTCTAATTACACCATCTGTGCAAATCCGGAAAAGGTATAGCTCATCCCAATAATAGTCTTGACAATCCCGTTTGAGCTTCTTCCTTTTATTTGAAGAGAACTCATCCGGGATGATTCCACACACAAGGAAGTTTGCTAGATCCGCGAATCGTGGCACCTCCTTCATTGAAATAGCCAAGAGTTGCTCGTCGGGGAAGGATTCATTGATTTCAAGGCCATCATGCAGCCTCCCCTCCTCCTCCAAACGAGACAAGTGGTGCGCCACTTGATTTTCACTCCCTTTTCGATCTTGTATGTCAATATCAAACTCTTGCAACAATAGCACCCATCTCATCAACTGAGCTTTTGAAGCTTTCTGCTTATAAGATAGCAAAGTGCCTCATGATCCATATGAACAATAACCTTTGCTCCCATCAAGTATGGGCGAAACTTCTCAATTGCAAACACAATGGCAAGGAGCTCTTTCTCTATAATGGTGTAATTGACTAGGGCATCATTTATGGTCTTACTAGCATAGTAGACCAGATGAAAAATCTTATCGATGCGTTGCCCCAAAACTGCTCCAACCGCTACATCACCAGCATCACACATGAGCTCAAAAGGAATACCCCAATTAGGAGCGATGATAATAGGAGTAGTTATTCACTTGAACTTTAGCAATTCAAAGGCTCTCAAGAAATCATCATTGAAGTGAAACTTAGCATCTTTCTCTAAGAGCATGCACAATGGGTTCACCACTTTTAAAAAAATCCTTTGTGAAGCACCGGTAGAACCTCGCGTGACCCTAGAAACTTCGCACGCCTTTCACTGAAGTTGGAGGTGGAAGTTTGAAAATCACCTCTATCTTCGCCTTGTCGACCTCTATGCCATTCTTTGAAATATTGTGGCCAAGGACAATGCCTTCCTCGACCATGAAATAGCATTTCTTCCAATTCAACACCAAGTTCGTTTCTTCACACCTTACCAATACTCTATCCGAATTTGCCAAACAATCATCAAAGGGATCCTCGACTATTGAGAAGTCATCCATGAAGACTTCAAGGTAGTCCTCTACCATATCCGTAAAGATCTCCACCATACACCTTTGAAAAGTCGTCGGTGCATTGCATAAGCCAAATGACATCCTCTTGAAAGCAAAAGTGCCATAGGGATAGGAGAAAGTAGTTTTCTCGTGATCTTCCGGGGCAATAACGATTTGGTTGTAGCCCGAATATCCATCTAAAAGCAATAAAAAGCACGGTCGCCTATCAAGCATTTGATCAAGGAAGAGAAGTGGAAAATGGTCCTTCCTCGTGACTTTGTTTAGTTTACGATAGTCCATACACACTCTCCACCCGGTCACCGTTCTTGTGGGAATCAACTCGTTCTTGTCATTGGTGGCCACTGTTATACCCCCTTCTTTGGGACACATTGCACCGGAGAAGTCCACGAACTGTCAGAAATAGGGTAGACAACCCCGGCATCTAACCACTTGATGATCTCCTTTTTGACCATGTCTTGCATGGCTTCGTTGAGTCTCCTTTGATGTTCAATGGATGGTTTGGTGTCTTCCTCCAAGTTAATCTTGTACATGCAAAATACGGGACTTATCCCCTGAATATCTGCCAAATTCCAACCAATAGCTTTCTTCCTCTTGTGGAGCACCATCAATGTAGAGTCAACCTGCACGTTAGTTAAACAAGAGGAAAAAATAACCGGTAAGGTAGAACAAGGGCCAAGAAATTCATACCTAAGATATGGAGGCAATGGCTTCAACTCCAAGGTAGGAGGCTTTTCAATTAAAGGTTTTGTAGGAGGAGTTTTACTATTTTCAAGATCTAGAGAAAGTTTTCGGGGTGCATAGTTGTACGACCCCATTCCTTGCAAAGAATTCACACATTTCATGAATCCATCCATCTCATCATCATCAAAGTTGAGCAAGATGGACTCTAACATATCACCCACATTAATCGTGGCACTTATATCATCAATAATCACATCTGTCACCAAGTTCACGAAAGAACACACTTCATTTCTATTCGGTTTCCGCATAGATCTGCACACATGGAAAACCACCTTTTCATCACCCACCCGGAAAGTGAGTTCTCCGGATTCCACATCAACAAAAGCCTTCCCCGTAGCAAGAAATGTCTTCCAAGAATAATCGACACCTCATAGTCCACTTCACAATCAAGAATAACAAAATTCGTCGGGAGAATGAACTTATCAACATGAACCAATACATCTTCAATCACTCCAGCGGTCTATTCATTGTACGATTGGCCATTTGTAATCTCATAGATGTGGGTCTTGGTTGCCCAATTCCCAAGGTCCTGAAAACCGAATAGGGCATTAATTTGATACTCTCCCCAAGATCACAAAGTGCTTTGGCAAACTCGGTACTTCCAATGGTACAAGGGATTGTGAAAGCACCGGGATCTTCTAGGAGCCATCGAATGCACAATTGCACTCAATTGATGAGTGACTTTGATAGTTTCAAAATTCATCGACCACTTCTTTGTCACCAAACCCTTCATAAACTTTGCATAACCGAGCATTTGGTTCAATGCTTCAACTAATGGCACATTTATCGAGAGACTCTTCATCATGTCAATGAACCTTTTGAATTCGTTCTTGACATTTTTCTTGGCGAACCTTTGAGGATATGGAGGAGGTGGCTTAGGCAATGGTGCCTTAGCCTTTTGTACGACCAGTTCCGGTATGTAGATAACATGATCAATAGACGGGTTCACTTCCTCTTGAGTCTCTTTCACCGTGTCATCAATATCAATTCGCACTTCATTATTTGTTTGCACCACATTGTTCGGGATCTCTTCTTCTTCTACTACTTGTTCATCATCCACAAGTTGCCTTTGACTTGAGGTGGGTGCATTCCCACCTCTTCCACTTCTTGTAGTAACGACCATGGCAGGCCCCGTATTGTTCCCACCCTTTAGGTTCACCACCGTGTCACTTGGTAGTGCCCCCTTAGGACGAGAATTTAAAGCTTGAGAGATTTGTCCCATTTGTACTTCTAAGTTACGAATCGAGGTGTTGTATGAAGCAAGTTGAGCGCCGGAATCAGCATTCTTCTCCATTATTTGCTTGAACATGTTCTTAATACGGCCCATTTCATTGTTGGAAGAACTAGGACCATGGGAAGGATAAGGAGGTGGGTTGCTCGGTTGTTGATACATCGGGGGCCTTTGAAAACCCGACCCCTGATTTCCTTGATTGTTATTCCACCCGCCTTGATTGTTGCCTCCTCCATTGCCTTGGTTATTGTTGTTATGCCAATTCCCTTGATTATTGCTTCTATTCCAATTGCCTTGATTGTTTCCACTAGTCCAATTACCTTGGTTGTGAGAATTCCAATTGCCTTCATTATTTTTAGGTCTCCATTGTTGTTGTATAGGGCCTTGGTAATTATTTCTTTGCCCTTGAAAGTTGTTCACATATTGGACCTCCTCTTCTTGGTCATTGCAAGATTCATCTTGATCAAATCCACTATCATCTTGCACAAAATTTTCCACTCTTTGTTGCACTTGTGGACTTCTTATTCTTCACTTGTTCACCATCATACCTACTCCCTCCACTGCATTGACTTTCCTCAGGTTTTGCGCTTGTTGAAGTTGAACCTTTGCCAATTGGTTCATGGTGGTAGTCAACTCGGCTATGGTTTGTCCATGATCATGCAACTCTTTGTGAAGAAGAATCACATTTGGATCACCTTGTGGAACATTGGCCCGAGATTGCCACGCCGATGAAGTATCTTTCATCTCATCCAAGATATCACACGCCTCCGCATAAGGCGTAGTCATGAAGTTCTCAGCGGCAAGTTGATTCACTACACATTGGTTGTTTGTATTGATCCCCCGATAGAAAGCTTGTTGACTCATGTTCTCCGTCATATCATTGTTGGTGTATTCTTTCACCATTGTTCTATACCTTTCCCATAGCTCGTATAGTGATTGATTATGCTCTTACTTGAATGCTAGAATTTCATCCCGAAGAATAGCCATATGGCCGGGAGAGAAGTACTTAGAAATAAATTTTTCTACTAATTCATCCCAAGTATGAATGGAATGATTTGGCAAACGTTCCAACCAATCCAAAGCTTTCCCCCATGGAAAAGCCTTAGCCTCAAAGCATCCTCGGAGACATTTATTTTTTTACTCCCCCAACACGTATCTACGAACCCCTTCAAGTATTTGTATGCATTTTGACCCAGTGTAGCGGTGAAGAACCCTCGTTGCTTGAGTAAAGTTAGCATCACGTTGGTTATTTAAAATTTGCCTGCCATAATACAGGGAGGGACTATAACACTTGCATACGCTTCATTTGGCAACACCTGGTGTGGAGCCGCTCGTGGTGGAGGTGAGGGTGGAGCGGGCACATTGTCTTGAGGCGCTCGGCCTCATCTATTGGCTTGAGGTTCAAGAGGGACCTCATCCATTTAATCATCCTCAACGTCCACATCCCCCAAAGATATGTTTCCGAGCTTGTTGTTTGCCATGATTGCACCTACAATAACTCACACGTTAGTAACAAGGAAGGAAAAGAAGATATTCCCAAAAACACATGGAGCTACATATGGGAGTTAGGAGTATATATTGTAGTATGTGAATTTTGACTATCTCAATTTACACTTCCATAAATTTGAGTTGTTTTTAAGTCTAATTTAAATCTAACTGTGCAAGTTGAGAAATAAAATTAAGAAATTGATTTAGTTGTTTTTCAAGTTTTTTTAAAAAGTCTAGGGCTATGACCATTGCCTAGGTGTTTGCCTAATGGGATATAAACCTCATGCTTATTTTATTGATCGGGGTGTATTATGGCTATCAACACTAAATTACACACTCAATACCTCTCGGTCAGAGAGTGATTTTGCCCATTTTGGCTTTCTCAAGTCCAAATGGGTATTGCACAAAACGGTTGATAAAAGCTCAAGTCGGGTTATTATTATCTCTAGGTTGACCCTTTAATTGGGATTATCAATCTCTCGATTGACCCAATTTCTTGTTAGCCAAGTTTTTCTAGACTAAATTCTTTCTCAAGTAGAGACCAAGTCAAATAGGCATGAACTAATATTTGCAACCATTAATTCCACAAATTAAAGCACGAACAAGGCTAAATAATAAACACCCAACAATAAACAAGCATTAAAGTAAACACCCATAAGGTTTATACACTAGGGTTGGGTCACAACCCTAGTGAAAATCTAACTACTCATACTTGAAATTGAAGAAAAAGAAGAAGAAATGATAATTAAATACATATTGCAAGATTAAAATGATAAAATCTATGTTAAAATAGCTCAAAATATGAAAAACTACTAAAAGAAGTAAAGAGAAACCACTACTATAGCTGCTGATATCAAAAGTTAATCTAAATTGTAAAACTCGTCTATTTATAAAGGGCTGGAAATTTCAGACAAAAATACCTATCGGGAAGTTCTGCTGCCGCACAATTCCATGTGCGCTCCGCACTTTTCTTCAACTTGTCAGGACTGGAAGTCTACGACCGCATAATTCTGTTCTGCAGCCTCAAGGCACTCTTTCTGCGGTCCACACTTTTACATGTGCAGCCACACTTGATTTTCTACGGTCCGCGTTTTTACGCCTGCAGCCGCAAGACGCTTCTTCTGCGGCTGCACAATTCATGTGCAGTCCGCACTTTTGATGGAGTTGGAATGCATATTCTCTGAACTTTGCTCTTGGCGCAGCTTTTGCGGCCGCGCAATTCATGTGCGCACCACACTTTTCACCAAACTCTACTGGATTTTCCTTCATCATCTGCGGCTGCAGATGATATTCCGCATTTCTGAGCTTCTATGCCTTTTATGTCCTTGAGTTCAGATTACTCCTTTTTGAGTTGGATTTCGTCTCGGAAGTTCATCTTCTAATATTCCTGCAATTAGGCACATTTTATTAGTTTTCGGGTATACAATTAAATGCTTTTGGATTAAAACAAAAGCTAAAAGTGCTAATAAGTAGTCAAAATCCCCACTTATCACTGTTCTACCGAGAAGATATGACTGTCACCACTTACGGGCCCTGCCCTCTAGTTGGGAAGTAGTAAAATCCACCTCATGAGACTCCAATATTCTCATGTTGTGCAGTCTGTCCCTGCACCGATCAATAAAGTCCTGGGGGTCCTCGTATCGCTCACCTCCAAAGACAGGAGGTTGTAGCCTGGTCCATCTCTCCAATAGCCTATGCGGATCGCCGGCCGCAGCCGGTATGGGCCTAGGTATAGCTGTTGCAACTGGCTGAGCTCCGCCCATGGAAACTGCATGCCCTGGAGCCTGAGCGGTAGGGGTCTGTTCTCCCCCTCCCGCCTGAGATGTGCCTGGGTTTGCTAGAAATAAACCAGCCTTAGTCATAGAATCCATGAACCGTAGCATACGGCCCATGACCTCCTGGAATTCCGGTGCCGTATGTAATCCACCGGGGCTAGTTCTGCTGCAGGCACCTCGCCCTGCTCCTCAATAGTAAGATCCTCTATTGGATCCACTGGTGGCGTAACTAGAGCAACTCTAGGATGTCCTCGTCCTCTACCACGAGCTGGAGCCCTCCCTTGGCCTCTAGCGACAGGTGGAGCAGCTCCTCCAAGATCGGGTACATCTGTTGCGCGCGTTCTCACCATCTGTGAGAGAATAAGAGAGAGATACTTAGCACAACATCAACTGCACGATCGGAGATGAAGAAAGAGTAGTTTCATAACACCCTATAGCCTCTCAAAGATAAGTACGGACGTCTCCGCACTGATCTGCAAGACTCTATTAGGCCTGCTCATAACTCTTGAGACCTACGTGAACCTAGTGCTCTGATACCATGTTGTCACGATCCAATTTCCTATAGGTTGTGATGGCGCTCAGCGTCGCTGCTAGGCAAGCCAACAACGAACTAACCGTGCATCTACTCTTTTAACTTCTTTTTTGAAATAGTTCATTTTTAATTATTACATAAATAAGAGATGAGAAAATTTAATAAAATAAAACGTAACAAATTGTAAGATCAAGTGTAGTGAAATAAATACTCAAAAATCATTAAGTGTCTACTAGTAAAATTTCAAGACCTGGTGTCACGAGTGTATGAGCTACTAGTAGAATACACAAAACACTAAACTACTGTCTGAAATAAAATAGATAGAAAGTAAATACAAAAGAAAGACTTCAGGTGCTGCAGAACGGCTCGGAAAGACAGCTTACCCTAAGTCTCGATGTATCAGGAGTGCGCGCCGGGATGATGTCCAGATGCACCTGCCTCAGATCCTGTACAGTAAGCGCACAAGTGTAGCGTGAGTACATAAACAACATGTACCCAGTAAGTATCTAGTCTAACCTCGAAGAAGTAGTGATGAGGTGTCGACTTCGACACTTACTATGGGCTAACAATAAATACCGATCCAAACATACGCTCTAGTCCAAAATCATCATACTAACCTATTGGAATCGTCAAATCCCGGTTTCGAGGTCGTATACTCAAAACGTTGACTCAAGTCAAACTTAGCCCTTTTTAGCCAACCTTAAGGAACCAAGTGTTCCGATTTTAACCTGAACCCTTCCAAATCCGGAACTAACCATCCCCGCAAGTCATAAAATAGTAAAGGCACATACTGAGAATCTTATTTAGGGGAATGGGGATCTAGAAAATAAAACTACCTGTCGAATCATTACAAGAGTGGGGAAGAGAACTAAAATTTGGTAGGAGTCATAACTAGGCTTTACATAAACACTGAGGCTATAATAGCCCAATACAAGTTAGTAAATGTGTGGGTTAGTGGGAGTTATGCTTTAATGTGTGTAAGGAACTGAGAACTATGAGTAGAGAAGGACAATAATAAGAAATCACTATAACTTGAATTGTGTTGAGTGAAAATCTGAAACGGAAGTTATAAGTTTCCAGAATCTTGTGACAAAAACTTTTAACTTGCTAATGTTTTCCTATATGCTTTCTTTTTTCTGTTAAGATTTGAGTGCCTTGTTCGATAAATTATGTTCCATTTGCTTCTGATTACTTTTTCAGCAGTAAAACATATGCCGCGAAACATTTAATATTTGACAGCTCAAAGAGCAGATATTTTCTTGTTACTAATGTTCTTCTCGTTTCTATAGTTAAGTAATTATTATTGAAAATAAAATACTTTGTTATGATATTGTACTTCATGCCTCAGTAGTATAACTTCATGGACTCTGTCTCTAATATAATATATTCTAAGCCTTAATATTTTATTGTCTCTACTAAAAATATTAATTGTTCTTTATCGAAATTGTAACCTCCATATAATGCAGCAACTTTGTTGCCTAACACAGTGCTAATTAATTTCTCGATGTTATTTACGTATTGAAAGGTATCAAATACTTTAAGAAAAAATGTATTCTTTTATTTTCAATATTGGTTCTATAGATCCTCAGTTGCTTCCTATTAGAAAAAAAGGGGAGGGAATCAGAGAGCTTTGGAATTTTTAAATGGAAGGGGATACCGCCACTGGAAGGCATAGGTGTACGCGGTGTTTCTGGGTGATCAAGGCTGAGGAATTTCTAGTCTATAGCTAATATTATTTGTGTGTACTTAGATATCGCTATTGCCTTATATATGTAAAATGTAGCCTCAAAAAAGTTGGCTTCTCTTTCAGCATATGTAAACTAGAAGATAATAATCCTTGTTTGGTAGAAAGTCAATGTTTCTTTTGGCTTTTGGGGATAATTGATCTATTACTTATTGTTCTTATTTCCCTTGGTACCTTAAAATTTTAATAACAATATCTATTTTCCTTGCCTTCTTCATATAGCAGTTTGTTCTGCTCGTTGCACTAAGTCTGTTATAAAATTCAATCCAAATCTGAGGACATGTGAGAAAATTGGTGAATCAACCAAAGTCGCCCTTCTGGTAGAAAGGTTAGTCTTCACTATGAATTGCCTTGTACTTTTTTATTGTAGTGTTTATTTTAATTTATACATTTTGGATGTATGTACATTAAAATTTTATAGTGGTTGTTAACTTAACTCCTACCTATTGACAACTTTAAGAAATCAATATCTTTTTTACTCTACCCTAGTGCTTAGTTTTAGAAACTGTTGGAGTTAGTATGAAAGTGAAATAGGATACTTGATACTATTATTGTCTCAATTACCATATGTGTTTAACGATTGACTATCTAATGTTCTTGATGAGAAGCTAGCTATCACTATGCTTTTATTATTTCTTGCGAACCTTGTTTGTTTAGTGATAGTATCTTCGGAGGTTATTTCACTTCTCTCATATTGTAGGAGTTCTTGTTTCATTATACCTGTATTTATCAAGTGAAATGCTTGTTTCTTTCTTCTTCTTTTTTTTTTTTTGGTTGATGAGTGTCTTTACTGATTAAGTGATATATGGTGGCCTCCAATCCAAACAAATAGTAATATATTTCTTTGTCATCCCATTTACTTTTATGGAAATTTAGTTCTGCATAGGTTAATCTTCTTCGGTTGATAATGTTTGTGGATATGCCAGACAATATTTATTAGCAATATGTGAAGTAACTTGTTAGTAGAGAAGCTGCAAAAATGCTTTGAATTTAGATATTTTATTATGTTCATACATCTTACACAGATGACTTGATGAACTATATTTGATATTTATATTGTTTTATCTTGACATGTCACACGCTATGATATTTAGAGATTTAGCTTGTGGAAGATTTCAAGCGTTAGAGAAGTATTAATGCACTAACTACTGTCTTGTAATATATAGTTTTGATGACAATAGTTATCAGACTCAAAATGACACTAGCTTTTGAATTCAAATGGTGTACTTTTTCTTTTATATTCTTGACACTCTAAAATTATGGATTGATTTTAATTATTGTGAATTAAATTCAATATATTATGCTTTCTAGAATGAATATTAGCATATTTTATTAGTATATGTAAAGAGAATATTTATGTTAAAATTACACTGAATGCTAAATAGGCATATATTAACATTTGCCGATTTATGTATAATTTATCAAAAATAAAAAAGTGTTAATGCGAAGATAAAAAGCAAATATTGGCATAGTTTTAGTTGCCATTACAATGGCCATTGCAACATCTATTTATCGACAATAAAATGAATATTTACCGGCCATCATAAAAACCATTAAAATCATAAAAAAGGGTTAGGTGGAGGGTAAGTTTAGTGGCCATGTTAATTGTCAATAAAAGACTGCCGCAAAAAGTCATATGTTTTAGCGGCAATAATTGGGACATTTACCAACACTCTCTATAATTGCCGCTAAAGCCTTTAGTGACACTAAATACAACGGCAAATAGTTAATTGCCGTAAAAGTTTTAGTGACAATTTTAATTGCCGTTAAATTGCATATTTTTGCCGCTAAAAGCCTTTTTTGTCATAGTGGGTGTCAATATCGCCCCTCGTCACTACTTCTCCGGGGTTAGGCAAGAAATTTACTGGGTATGCGTTGATTTACGTACTCAGCTACACTTCTGCACTAAATGTGCAGGATTTGACAGGTTCAATTGGTGGTTATCTTGGCGCTTAGGCACATCTGCTGAGGAGACTTTATAGCGAGCTACATTCCAGGCTACATATCGCAACCCACAGAGTCTCCATCGTACTATTTATTCTATCCTGTCTTACTTGCATTCTAGGCAGATGTGTATTATTATGGTACTCCTTAGTAAATGCTCATGCACTTGTGGCACCGGATTTTGGGATGTTCTAGATGTTGTTTATGATCTTGTTTAGCATTTACACACTTTTATTATCTATTCTATTTAAAGTGTAAGTTTTCATGATTTTAATGCGTTAATTTTTTTTATCTAATAAAATTTACAATTTTGAAAATAATAAAATGCACAATCAAGTTGGTAGTTCACCATTGACTTGCCTAACAGCGATGTTGGGTGCCATCACGGTCTATATTGAGTTTTGGATCGTGACAGTTATTGATCATATTTAGCTAACTCAATAAAAAAAGAAACTATATAGGTTCATAATCATCTCTATTAATATACTCAACCAAAAATTTAAGCCAATTAATATAAATAACCATCGCAAAAGTAGAATCCAGAGTACATTTAGATTAATTTACTCTTTTTGGTTTTCGGAATGAGCTTTTTTTCTGTCCAAGCTTGTAAGCATGTATCCAGATTGTATGTCCCGATGCATCCAGAAATTGCCTTCTTATGTAGGTAAGAGTGTATGTCTGAAATTGAATTTTTTACTGTTGATGGACTCGAAAGGATATGTATGTTAATAGTATTTTAGAAGGAGTCAAAATATAGAATACATGTTAAAAGTCAAAACTAAAATTTATTCTTTCGTCTGTTCCGACTGATGTTTAGTTTCTATATTGTCCATAGACAGTTCTCATCTTATTAAAGGTAAGTCCACCTTGATTCAAAATATTAGTGGTTTATAATCTTTAAAGTACTTTTATAAGAAAACAAAATAATTGTTTAAATAAGAAACTGAGTATTTTAGTTTTTTATTTCTATTGCAAATTGAAATATTTGGATTTAAAAAATTGAAAACGTAGAGAAGAGATTTTTAGTATGTCACCAGGGTGAATTAGATAAAATAATTACACATCTATTATTTGCATTCGAGATAATAAGTCTAACGTTATAAAGCACATGTACTTTTAAATTTCTAATTATACAATTAAAGTTATTTTTCACAAGAAATTTGGCAAAAATATTAAGTATAAATTTCTTACCTAACTTTTATGTTACAATTGTCAAAATATTTCATAATATGTTATACATGTAGTTTGCTAATTATTAGTACATTTTATATATAAGATGAATATTGCTTATTACATAACAACTCTGAGTTCTGATTGAAACTTCTCTGTGATTGTTTGTTGCCATCTAGTTATTTTTGGAGTTGTAGGAGTTTTACTTTACCTGAGATGGGAGAATGTCCACCTCTCAGTCAATTTTATTTTTAGTTTTTTATACATAATGCTTACTTCCTAATAAAATATTTATAATTACCAAAAATTAAAATAAATATAAATAACAAATCGTCCGAGAATAATTACAATAGTTTCAAAATAATTTTCAATTTTATTAGGGACGTATAATAAATTGTATTCTTATTCAAATTAAATTCGCCCATCAAAAAGTTTATAGTGTCTACACGAATAAAATCTTTTAAAATCTTTTAGATACATCTCCGATATGTATGATATTTTTTGGGAGTTTAAATCTCTCGAACAACAAATCCTCACAAAAATACTTTTTGGATTTGTAGATATTTTTTGCAGAAGGATACAGAAGAAGAAGAAATAATATGCACGTAGCTATAGACTTGAATTGAGAGAGGGCATTAAAAATTAAAAAAATAAAAACACAGAATAGTGGTTTGGAATTGTCGCATCTTTGTTTTTGCTTAAAATTTGATTTGTTACATCTTATTTTGAATAATAAAATTTTAATCGATTTTGAAATCCTAAATATTAGGACCTAATTACTACATAATTTAAATAAGACAAAATTTGAGAACTAAAATTTTAGTTGATCTCAAAATTTTAAATATTAAAAAATTACTAAATGACTCTTTTGTTTAGTGAGAATTAGGCAAAATATTATTAACTACAAAAAGGTCTCCTAAGAAAAAGGAGAAATTTTAATAGTCCAAAATATATATAGAGTTGAACGACAAACTTTCCTAGGTTAGGCAAATTTTTATTAACTCAAAAAGAAGTCTCTTAAACCTAAGAAGGAGAATGGAGAAATTTAGTACTCCAAAGTATAAATGGAATTAGAAAGACAAACTTTCCTAGCGTGTATTGAAAGTTTAGGTAAAATTTTATTAACAATAAATGACTATTCTTAAATTGTAAGTGATTAATTAAATGACTATACCTAAATATTAGTGAAATACTCAAATTATTATGATGTCCAATGTGACTATATTTTTAAACGGTAAAAAGGCGAATATTTCACTAAGAGTCTTCGTGCTTTTAATATAGTATTAGTCTCTAGACACGCGCGTTGCGCGTGTACCCCTATCAATGAATAAGTAATTTAAAAGATTTTATAAATATATTAAATAATATATTTGAGTTATAAAATAAAATTTTAAAAAAGTAAGTTTTATGAATGATGATCCTATTAGTTAGTTCAATAAAGAAGGAAATTCTGCCCCATATACGTGCCTCACTGCAATTTAAGTGTATAAGTCATGTATTCTTGTTTTTAGGGGAAAAATGCATATAGAATATCATTACTATATTCTTACCAATGGTGCATTATATTTTGAGAAATTGAATAATCCTTCTACCTTCTGTATTAGATGGAGAACACTGAAGTCAATGACTAGCTTTGTTTGTCAAAGTAAGAGTAAGTCATTTTGTTGCCATAGCTATACGAAGACAAATACCATTGTTGTTATATATGTTGTTAGTACGCGTTAGAACTTAACCTAGAAGATAACTATTGATTTTGATAGAATTCACGATGGATGACAAAATTGCAAATTGAAGTAAGGTTCAAAATTAAGAAATATAATGAAATTTAAAAAACACTTTATAACAATATAGAAAATATTACTTATCCTGAATAGGTGGTCAGGTTCTTGACCATAAATTAATCTTAATTTATTTTGCTCCTCTTAGGTCATATTGTTTAAGCAAGAAGATTAAGCATGGTACAAGGTGAAGAGTAATTAGAAATTAACTTTCTTATGATTTTTTACTTTACCTCCAATTAATGCCATGGGTTTATGGCTACAATAGAAGAAAAATAAAGTAACAAAGAGATCAATACTTTCTACTAAAAACAGTAAGAATCATATCCAAGACTTAATATGCATAGACAACAATATCGAATTTCGTAGATATAGATACAAAATATATTCATAAGAGGTAGAGACAGATCTAGAATTTTTATAACATGGGTGCACCACTAAAAAAAGGAGAAAAAGGAAGAAGTATTAAGTGGGATTTGATCCCTACTCCTCTAGACAAATAACTCAAAATTCAACCAAATGCACCATTTAGTCTCTTTGGAGCATGGGTGCCAGCAAATAATATTGGACCAATTCTAAAAAATATGTATATAAAATACCTAATTTAGCGGAAAGAGACTAGGGGTTCACGTGCTTCATAGATTTACCTATTAATCTGCCTCTTATAAGAGGAGCAGATATAATATAAGCAAGACACTTATATAAAGTGCAATAATAAAGAAGATATAAATTTACCTGCGAAGATTGATTTTGTGTGTGCCTCTCGCGGACAAATATTGACTAAGGCCAGTAAATGGTAGCAAATGACAACATGCATAATAAATCAAAAAGAATAATGCTAGTACCGGAAAGCAATATTTCATAATTAACCTCATATTTTCTATAATTCAAGATGACCAACTACAATAAAAATCTTATCAAAAAAATATTTTCAAATATTTGTGTCTTCCAGACTAAAGAGGAAAAAGAAAACCAAGAGAACATTTGGGAGGGAAAACAAAAGAAAACGTGGAGGAAACGAAAAATAAACAAAAGAGAAAAAGACTAAATTGTTCTATACCCCTATCAAAATTCACTACTTACTCTTGATGTTTGAACAGCTTGGTTTATATTTTTTACACTCTAGATAATGGTCAATTCACAGAAAAGTTTTGTGCAGCAATTGTACCTATAAACCAAGAAGAACATCTAAAAATTAGTTAGGATCTCAAAAGTCACGTTGGAGAAAACATAAAGATCTAGAGGAGAGTAGGAGAAGGTGACAATGACAATTATAAAAGGCCAAATTGGAAGAAAGGATATACGTAAACTTTCATAAGTTTTTTCTTTGAAAAATGAAAAGATTCTAAATGCTTGTATCAGAATAATTGCTCTTAATATTTCTAGATAAATTTTAAAATATAAAATGGTGTAGTATATGTTTTTGTACATTTATATTGAAGGAAGCAAATAAAATGTTACTTTTAGGTAGAGGGTAAATAAGTCACGTAGTTTTTGAAGAACACTTTAGTAAAATAATACCACCTAAAAGTCTTCACACTTATAATATAGTAGATATGATAGATAAATAATATCCCTTAAATGTAGCCATAACTATTGATACGTGAATGTAGAGAATATTAAGATTCACCTCTCTCCTAATCAAAACGTATTCTTCTCCTCTACAAGAATCCTTTTTTATCGTACAAGTTCTATGTATCTAATAAACTTTGCAACGGAAGATATACCAATCATGATTCAATATGGCAAAGTATGGGAAAGCAATAGTTATGTGGATTTTTTTTATTAACGGGTTTGTTATCCATTTTGGTTGCAAATACTATGAATTGGTCCAGTGGACAAAACTCTACTGAAAGCTTTAGGTATTTATTTTTAATTCCTAACCTGATAGAGAAAAATATAAATCTGAAAAAGAAATATTTGTTGCATAGTGAGGACTTTATAAGAATACATTATTCAACTCCAAATAAAAATCACAATATTCTAATTTGAAATACAATATTCAAACCTAACATATTACAATATTCTAATTTGGAATATACTATCTAACTCTACATAAATACATAATATTCTAATTTGGAATATACTATTCAACACTAAATAAAAATCATAATATTCTAATTTGGAATATATTATTCAGATCAAACATACCATACTATTCTAATTTAGAATACACTCTTCAACTATAAATACAAACTACAATATTCTAATTTTGAATACACTATTCAAAACAAACATACTAAATTAAAATATTTTAATTTGGAATACACAATTTAACTCTAAAAAATTCACAATATTTTAATTTAGAATATAATATTCAAATCAAATATACTCTCGCCGTTTTTGTCTTACAACTGAATTCCATCGAGTCTAATTCCATTTACGAATGCAACTAAGGAGGACTTATTCCATATTAAGATTTGATGAGTTAACTGGAACAACTATGAAGAGCCAGTTATCAGTAGTAAGGATTGAAATCGTTGGCTGGATTAGACAAAACTAAGGCAAATCACGTTTATTCTCAAAACAGGAATTTTCGTAATTGGTGCTTAATAAAATATTGACTGAAGATACGTTAAAGAGAGATAATCTAGTCCCTTAAAAGTAGGATTTGTTTAACGGCATATAATGATAAAAAAGATTTAAAAAGTAAATAAAATTTTATTAAAGTAAATATACAGGATAAATAAATACTAAAAATGTATTTGGAGTTAATTGGTGTTTCCGAGGGGCATACCGCATAAATTTCTCAATGAAATATTAGTCGCCCCATTAGGATTCCAGCTAGGGCTGTTTAAAAGTTGTACTCATGGGCCTACCCATTCTGATAGGGCCTTAATAGCCATAAATCTTTTGGGCCATTCATCTCTCACTGGCCATAAAATAGGGGAAAAGGTGTAATATACCTAGGACTTTCGAGAAATTCATGGTATTTGTAAACTAGAGAGTTTAATAGTAATTTTTCTATTCACGAAAAAGAATTAGAATTGTATATTTTTGAATTTTGCTCAAAGAACATGTTGATTTTCTGGTTTTACAAAATAGAACAGAAGAAGTATTTACCAATAAAACTTTGATCACTTATAATCCTTTGTCGAGTGTAACTCGACCGAAACATTTCCTTACAAAGACAGTGGACAACGTTTTGAAACTGACAAAAAGAAAAAGTAGATATTTAACTTTAAGTCATGATGTTGTTTAAAACTCAGTGCTTACTATAGGGCTAGTTCGGGCTGGACGTGAAAAAAATCAGCCCGTTCGATTAGTGGTGCGGGTTGGATAGTGGGCACACTTATTCGGTTGATAGCGGATTGGAAAATTTTAGGTTTAATTGGGTCCGTCCTAATTCGGGCTTATCGGATCCGGACCAGGACGGATTTTTTTTTTTAGTGTATTATATTTTTCTTATTCAATGTAATTGATACTTAAGTGTTTGCAAACTTTCGATTAAGGAAATAAATATTTTAAGGCATAAAATTAAACTTTTAAACGTTAAAGTTTAAAGTTTTAAATTTAAAAATTGAATTTTTAAATTTTAAAATTAAAAATAAGTGGCTACGAAAAATTATTTAATAGACCAATATGTAAGGATCAAACTCTATATATATATATATATATATATTATTGTTTAATTAGGCATGAATTGTAAAAGATAGAAAAATTTTTAAAATTTGTGATCTAAAATAAGCATTATATATTTGTGTGATTGTAATTCATCTCATTATGGGTAAAGAAATTTTTTTAAAGTTAATTCATTTAAATATAAAAACGTTATATTTTTCTGAGAAAGACTAAAAAGAAAAAAAATACTACATAAATTGGGTAGAGAGAGTACTAAAAAAACTTAAACTTGCAAGAAATCGATGTAGCCATAACTTGGTACACAAACATGCTTATAAAAGAACAAAAGGGTCGAACCTAGAATTCTTGTTAATTTGCCAACTAAATTAATATGGTGTTAAAATAAAGATATTTACGCAGATATCTACCAAATGAGTCAAATTTAATTGAGAACTGATCTCTAATCAGTATTGAATAACTTTTTCAACGTACATTTTCATAAACATTCACGTGGGATGCTATCTTCTTCGTTACTCCAAACGAGCAAGGCGATCGTCATGACGTGACTTTGAAGGGACCTCTAACTGATGTTACTAATGAGTTTGAGGTGCCAATGTTTTGAACCTCTTTTCTGTGCATTCCAACTAGTAGTTGTCCAACTGCTTTTAACCCAAAGAAACCTTCAAAGGCAGCTATAGCGGCATTAATCCAAACGTAGGTAAGGAACGAAGGAGGTGCACAAGCTCGTAAAGATGTGAAACTCAGTGTTGTAGTCCAATCAGCTTTTAGGAGATCATGTTCTGATTCATCATCATATAATCTTATTAATCATGCAACGGTTCAAAACCATTAACAGGTAATACCTAGTAGCGGAAGCTGTATCTTCACCATGAGGATTCAAAGAATTTAAAAAGCAAACACGCGAAGAAGCTACAGGGATTCAACATCTAAATATGTAAACAAAAAAGAATGACCTTATATACACAATGTAATTTTTCGACGAAAAGAGCTCGGCTATAGTCCCCTTCCGCCCACCTGCCTCCGCCCTGATCCACAACATGCTTCAACAATGCTGCTGTATTGTTGCGTGTGCAGTGCAACTGTAAGAATTGACTTGTACTGTGACCAGAGGAACTGATATCTATCTGTTTCCTCTGATATTCCACTAACTGATTTCATTGAGATTTGTGCCAGATATTTGACTTGTTGTTCTGAACGCGGAGGATGCTAGTTGTATCAGGTTCTCTATCCGGTACTCATATGAAGTTTGCTAAATCGTCATAACAAAACGCACAAAACTTATCAATTTTTCCCTTTTTGATGATGACAAACTTAGAATTGATATTCCCCCTAAGAACCAGATTTTCACATTGTTCCCCCTGCAGAGTAGCCCATATTCCCCCTGAGAACCTGTTTCTCCTCTTGAATTTTCTTCCCTCTTTTGGCATCATAAAAAGAATTATACAAGTAAAAGTAAGAAGAAGTCCAGCAAAGTTAACGCAAGCCACTTGTGTACACACAACATAGTTAAAAACAGAACACAAAAGTATAACATGCATTAAAAAAGGACTAAGATGGTAATTAATTTAAGAAAGAAAAAAAAATTGTAGCAGTACCATAATTATAAAAGATTCACAAATTAAATATTACTAGAGTACCACAACCATAGGGGACAGATAACAAAAAGGACATTGTAGGATTTGGTAGGG
Source organism: Nicotiana obtusifolia (assembly GCA_002018475.1). Taxonomy (NCBI): domain Eukaryota; kingdom Viridiplantae; phylum Streptophyta; class Magnoliopsida; order Solanales; family Solanaceae; genus Nicotiana; species Nicotiana obtusifolia. Next base: position 89,952 of record MCJB01013991.1, on the reverse strand, counting down.
ACTGACAAAAGGAGCACTGACAAAGGGATAAATTAAGGGGCACTAGAAAAGGAAGGGAAGGAAGAGGGAGCAAGAGTCTTGAGGAGACCATCCACACGAGCATTAGCAGCTCTATGCTCATTGTTCAGCTGTTTTATCTGGTTCTCCACCTGTTTCCTCAACTATGTATTCTCAACCGTCAAGCGGACAACTTCTGCACCCTGAGCACTATTAGAATCAGGTTTCGTGCTGGCTTGATTGAGCTTACCCTTAAGAATAGCTTTTTGGGCCTTCATTCTCCTGATATCCTCATTAGCAGTACTCTGAGCATCGATGAGTTAAGAGATTATAGAACTGCTGCCTATCACCCCCCTCCCCCTTTTGTCAATACACTCGCATTCCTCTAAGGTGTTCATTGAGAACATTTGCTTACGAGTTCCTACAACTGCCCTCCCCAAGGGGACTTGAAACGTTCAAAGACTTTTGTGAGCAGGGATCCATATGGAAACACATGATTTCTATCCTTAAAGTCTGCCACCTTCTTCATGCGTTCAATTAAAATCTCAGTTAGATTGATGGGAGTGTAGCCATCCAGTGCCTCCAAAAGAACCAGGTCCGCTTTAGAGGCAATGGATGGCTTTTCAGCTCTTGGTAGTAGGACTTTGTTTACCAACTCGAACAGGAGTTGGTATTTTGGAAGCAATGCCTTTTGTGCACTTGTTCCCCTTGTTGAACTGCTTGAGGCTTGAGAATAAGCTTCCTAAAACCTGGGGAACAGGTTCCCTCCATAGTTGAGAGCCCTTCAGCAGGCACCTCAAGAATACCCCCGAGCACAACCTCATCAATCACAAAGTCCTCCCCATTTACCCTCAAACAGATGGTGTCACCTTCCACTATGAACAAATCAGCATAGAAACTACGAACTTCCTCCTCATAAACCTTTAGACTTTGAACAGTAAAGAGATGAGTCCACTTTTGGAAGTCGTAAATTTCAACCAACTACCTTATTCCAGACTTATCAAGAATATCAGTGTCAAAAACTCTGTCCCACAGGACTTTTTTCTTTTTCAGTTTTGTTTTCCTTTCAATCTCAGACACATCAACTCTGACCTTCTTTGAGGAACCGGGTTCCTCACTATCGCTTGACTTGCTCTTGAGAGACTTCTTTTTCTCAACACTTTTCTCCTTCCCAACAGACTTCTCATTCTCACCGGACTCCTTCTTCTCAACACTTTCTTCCCCACCAGTTTCAACAACCTTTGCAGATGATACCTTCTTCTGTTTCACAGACACAATCTTCTTAGAGGTTTTACGGACAAGAGAAGCAGGTTCCTTATTCACCTTTTCATCCTCAACCTCCACAACATTTGCCGGAGGCAGATCCTCCATATCAACTCGTCTACTTTTCAATAGTCTTCTTCTTTTATTTTTCTTCTTATTCTCCTTTAGAGCAGTATCAAGAGCAACCCTTTTTCTGCTGCCTAGTGGTGGGTCTTTTAGGAACAGACTTTTAAGTAGTTGTCACATGGTAAGTGATGGATTTTGACCACTTATTAGCACCTTTTTGCTTTTGTTTTAGTCTGAAAGTATTTATTTATGTTCCCAAAACTAATAAAAGTGTGAAAATTACAGGAATATTAGAAGTTTGGGCTCTTATGATGAAATCCGACTAAAAAAGGAGTGTCCCGACTCACAAGGCAAAGAAGGGGCACAGAACTTAAGAAGTGCGGTCTGCAGAAGGATTTCTGCAGCCGCAGAAGAAAGTGCGGACTGCAGAATTCCCTCTGCGGCCGCAGAACAAGGTCTGCGCTAACAAATGATTCAAAGCTTAGAGAGTGTACAAATGACCAAGACAAATTGTGCGGCCGCAGAAGATGCTTTGCAGCCACAGACCAGAATTGTGCAACTACTGAATCCAAGACCCTACCAGCTAAAGAAATCTGCGGACCACACATGGAATTGTGCGGCCGCAGAACCTCCTGAGGGGCATTTTCGTCAGCGAACTTTGGGCCACTATAAATAGACAAGAATCACATTTTTAGGTCAAGTTTCGAAGTTTGAGCTGCTGTAGCCGTTGGATTTTGCTATTTTAGGAATTTTGTGACTATTTCAGGATTTAAACATCATATTTTATCATTTTAATCTTAGATTATGAGTTTCATAAGTATTTCTTCTTTGTTTTTTTCATTTCTCACTATGAATAGCTCGATTCTTACTAGCGTTGTCACACAACCCTAGTGTGTATACCTTATGGGTATTTAATCTAATGCTTGTTTATGATTAAGTGTTGATTATTCAACCGAGTTTTTGTTTTAATTTTAGAATTAATGGTTGCAAACATTGATCCATGCCTATTTGACTTGGTCTTTGCTTGAGAAAGAGAGACCCAGTTTGGGAAAACTTGGCTAACAAGAAATTGGACTAATTAAGAGTTTGATTAGTCTAATTAAAGGGTTTGAACTAGAGATAATGAGAACCCGACTTGAGTTCATATCAACTATTTAGCTTGATACCCATTTGGGCTTGGAAAAGCCAAATTGAGAAAAATCACTCTATGACCGAGATGTATTGAGTAGGTAACGTAGAGTTGAGAGCCATAATACACTTCAATCAACAAAATAAGTGCTAACATATTTAACCCATTAGGCGAACACCTAAGTTAAGGTTATATCCCTAGACTTTTTTAACTATTTAGAAAAACACCAAAAACAACCATTCACCTTCTAATTTATTCTCTTAGCTTACTAAAGCCTTTTGTCTAGGTTCCATATCTCTGTAACATATTTGTCAAAATAAATAAAACCAGTGTCAGACATTTTGCCAACGAATAGTCAAACAAAAAATCAGCTAAGGACTTATTATATCACTGAATTTAAGCGATCTAAGTGAATAAATATGTCATTTAGCAAAATTTATGAGCTTATAATAATAATTTAGTGCAACTTGGGAGATTCTATCGTAAAATATGTGCTCGTAATCTAAGATCACAATATCGAATCTTACTGGTGTCCAACTAATGTTTTTTTCCAAGACTAGTATTCCAATGAAACTCTTTGTCCGAAACTCTAGTACACTGTGAGGTTAGGCTGGCAATGCGACCTTGTTAGCTACTTCCAATTTCTTGCCAGCATTATCCTGGGACAAGTAGGTATGTTCCCGCCGTTGCCATATTGAGTAGAGTTTAAGTTTTAGTTACTCAAAATTTTTTTTACACAATCAAGTAAATTTATAAGTGGCGAGCATAGGAGCGAACTACTTATTCAGTGCCCCTGTCGAACTTTAGACTTACGGGTTCAAGCAAATTATATGACCGTTTTTTATATATATATACACTTATATATTTAGAATTTTTGCTGAAGATAATGGGGTCCAGTGACCCCTCTTTTCCAAGCACAAATCTGCCTCTGATGTTATTTTTGGGTAAATCTTTTAACTAATACAGTAGCATAGTACGTAAATCTTCTCCGAGCATAATTATTACAGCTATTTACAATCTAATAAAAATAATAAACAACGTACTATTGCTATAGGCTATAGCTAGTTAAACTAATACAGTAGCATAATACTTTTACATTGTCCGTGTATTGTTTTAAATCCTATACCCCAAGAAAATATATGGTGGGGTGCTTTCTTTCCTTGTGCTATAAATTCATGATACATCATTCTTCTTTTTGCTTCACATCCAAGCTCAGTTAATCCGAGCTCTCAGTTTTCTCCTTCGTTCTGAAAAATGGCATTCCAAAAAGCATTTGCTGCTTTGCTAATTGCCTCCTTTATGCTTGTCCATTTTACTAATGCCCTTCAAAAGGTTCTTCAATTTTAAATCTCAAATAGCAAAATCATGTTGTTAACTCTTTCATCTTGAAATAACATTTGATTTTGTAATGTTTTGGCGCAGGTTGACTACAGCAAGCCACCAGCACCAGCCCCTCAAGTTTCACAGCCACTAAGTAATCTGACATTTACATTTTTCCCCCACAACAAATTAAGAAATAGTAACTCCTACTAAGGAGTATAATGTTTTTTCTATGTATCTAGTGTCTATAGTTTTTTTAATTTCTCATGTAATTCCTCTTTCTTTTTGTTGGGGTATTGTTAAACAGATTGCACAGGAGCCTGTGAATATAGGTGCAGCGAATCGTCTCGGCCAAATCTATGCAACAGAGCTTGTGGAAGCTGCTGCCACAGATGTCATTGCGTACCACCAGGGACTTCTGGCAATTATGAAGCTTGTCCTTGCTATTTCAACCTTACTACTCATAACAACACTCGCAAATGCCCTTAAAATTTATCAGCTTAATTATAATGTTCTTCTACTTTGTCCTTCTCAAGAAGGGACTCCATTTTCAAAAGCAAGTGTAGCTTTAAGCTTATTAGATGGTTTTGTGTCCAAATAAACAAGCCAGCTGTTCATTTGAAGTTCAATTCATTTGTTCTCTCTGTGTACGAGGTTTCTAATGCAAATTTGATTTTCTATTTCTATTGACTAGTTGTTCCACTTGTTGTGCATAATATGGATCATTCTTGAGAGATTCCTTTGTTTTTGAATTATCTTGGCTGATATTATTAGAAGTAAAACAATAATACATAGAGGGAATTAGGTTTGAACATTCCTAGATCTAGTTTATTAATTCTACATGTGAGATGTGATTAGGATAGAGCCTCGGTAATGTAAATTCTGGAAAAAGGAGCACACAACTTTCATTCTTTATGCTATAGACAATAACACTTTCTTCATCCCTATTTATATGGCACCGTTTGATGTTTGATTAGCCATGAAATTTATAAGGAACTTGCTTAGATAACATAGAATTCTTCTTAATTTGTCAACTAAATTAATATGGTGTTAAAATAAAGACACTGACGCAGATATCTGCCAAATGAGTCAAATTTAATTGAGAACTGATCTCTAATCAGTATTGAATAACTTTTTCAACGTAGTTTTCATAAACATCCACGTGGAATGCTATCTTCTTCATTACTCAAAAACAAACAAGGCCGATCGTCATGATTGACTTTGAATGGACCTCTAATTGATGTTAATAATGTGTTTGAGGTGCCAATGTTTTGAACCTCTCTTATATGCACTCCAACTAGTATTTGTCCAAGTGATTTGAACCCAACGAAACCTCAACTTGTAGCTATAGCGGCATTAATCCAAACCTATACTAGGGAATAAAGGAGGTAATGGTACCATCATCGAAACGCACATATGCACGGTCCTTTTTAATTCAATTGCAGCTCCAAATTTGACGGTAAACGAGAAATAACATGATGACTCCAAAGTACAAGAGTACATTCATTATAAAGAGTAAGTACTAATGAATAGGTTCAAAGAAATTCTTCTCATATAATATATGTTCAGAGGGAACAACATACCGTCACTATTAAAGTTAAATAGGCTTATGACCAGTTAATAGCTTTGAACCGCTGCATGATTAATTAGATTACAGCATGATGATGAATCAGAACATGATTTCTTAGAAACTGATAGGATTACAACACTGAGTTTCACATCTTCACGAGCTTGTGAATTAGTCCAGTGGAAATGCAATTTGTTTACGTCTCTATATATGCTCACAATTGACGTTACATTTTGCAACATTATTTGGAGGTTTGAAGAATGACGTTGGCTGTTGAGAAAGTTGTTATTAATATCATTGTCCATGGACCGATTCCACAGTTCTAACTCAGACATACAATAATTTATCAGAAAATGCTGCAATAAAAGTAGCAGCACATGAGTGAATAGCATCCCATAATATACTTACTTTACTTATTAGTATATTGTATACTGCAAAACACCCATTTGTTTGTTTAAAGGGATCTTGACCTACGAGGACTAATATCTATTTCTTATTGAATATTGATATACCTGTTCATAAAAATAAGGGTTCAAATTTAAGGATTACGTAGAAGACATTGTTAACCACATAATTCAAAATGACAAAACGCTAGAAAAATTTGTTTGAGAAAATTTTAAAAAGTTCTTTAGCTCTTCAGATAGCGAGTGAATGGGTCAAATTTATTTGGAACAACAGAGTAGTGTACCCCAATCAAGAATTATGCTGACACAGATGAAAATGAAATACTAGCATAAAGGCAACTCTCAGCTTAGATAGTATGAGAAAATATGCGTGCAAACATTGTGTACGGATAAAATCGGTGAAAAAAGTTATCCCCGATTTTCCGATGAAGAAATGAAGAACAATGTGATTCGACGCTGGCTCGGGTAAGGCCGAGGGTGACCGTAGATAGGAGCCCGGGGTGGATGAATGATACGTCACGGATCGAGCATGAACAAATATGGGAAGAATCAAGCTCGAGCGAAACGAAGGATCGAGTGTAGAGGAAAAGATGGTTAAAGAGGAAAAACTAGGAGCCGAAATATCCGCCATCAGCCGGATATTACGGCGCGAATCACGCCCGATATTAACCGCGGATCATGTTTTCTTGGTATAAAAAGGAAGGAAAGGATTTTTACCTTATTTAGACTTGTATTAGGGTTAAAACTCCTCTACTATATAAAGAGGGAAACCTTTTCATTTTTTAGGTCACTTTTGGCACACATATCAAAGAAATAAAGTTTACTTTTGTCTTTTAGTAATTGTTCAAGTGTTCTTCAAGCTGTTCATCCATTCAGTTGCAACCGAGCTCCATTCCTAGGGCCGATTGGAACCGGTCTTTAGCATTCAAATCTAACGCCAGGCTTAATTACTTCGTCACATTTGGTTTGACCGTTTTGTTTTCCTTTAATTCAATAACTTGTTGTTCTTTGGCCATTCATGTTAAATCAAAACCACATATCCTTTAAACCGCGTATAAATTTAATTGTTATCTACTTTAAGGGTAAAGAGTTTGACGCCCACCGTGGGGCTAAGGATAATAGTGGTGATTTAATACGAATCTTTATAACACACTCTATTTAACAATTGCTCTTTCAAGTTTGATTTCAAGATTATTCAATATGTCAAATTCACAATCTGCTCAGTTGAGTGTTGACGTCGACTCGAGGCCACTGCAATGAAAATAATAATATGGTGTCAAGCAACGGCGTACAAAAAAGAAAATTGAATCTAATTAGGCTAATTTGGGGGATAGAGAATACGAGATAGGGAATATAGATTCTTTCGCATCTCGATTCAGTTTTTGAAAAAAAAAATGACTCATCGAAGAAAAAAATCAGAAACAAGAACCCCTTGTCGACCCTAATGGCGTTCCAATCGCTAGCCCAGTCGATGCCAATTCACGGGTTGCTGTCAACATCAACCGACCGACTGATCTTGATAATAGCATTCACAGGGCACCCCGGTCATCGGCTCACGAGGAAACCGAATGGGGAGGTGATGGAGTCAGCTTACGTTTGATTTTGAGATGTTACAAGCTCAGCAAGTTGCAATAGCACAATTGTAGAGTCAAAATCACACACACAACGCGGCCAAACCCGAACGGGTTGGAGAGGATACTCTGAGAACGGGTGGAATCCGGCGAAAAGAAGATAGAGGCGAAGGATAAGAAGGTGAAAACTTACAATTCGAGGGGTGATCAAATCTGGGAGCGCCCGATATGGAAGGGACCAGATTCCAAAAAGTTCATCCAGAAACCTTTCCCCCCGAGCGCGGCACCAAAGCCAATTCTAAGAGGCTCCGTATGCCCGATATTCTCAAATACAACGAGACCACAGATCCATACGAGCATGTGACCTCCTACACGTGTGCAATAATAGGCAACGATCTCGAGAATGACGAGTTCGAGTCGGTGTTGCTGAAGAAATTTGGCAAAACATTATCCAAGGGAGAAATGATATGGTACCATAACTTACCTCCAAATTTTAGTGGTTCGTTTGCTATGCTAGCAGATGCCTTGGTTAAAGCCCATGCTGGCACTATCAAAGTTGAGACGAGAAAATCAGACATATTCAAAGTCAAGCAAAGGGATAACAAGATGCTTAGGAAATTCGTGTTGAGATTCCAGATGGAACAGATGTACCTGCTCCCGGTTGTAGTCTATTAGGCCGTTCAGGCATTCACCTCAGGGACTCAACCCCCGAAGTTCGGTTGCGTCTCAACAATTGAAGCAAAACTTGGTAGAGTACCTAGTGGTTATCTGGGCCGATGTCCATAACAGGTACAAGTCAAAGATCAAAGTCGAGGACGATCAACCAGGGGCTCCCTCGAGGTCAGTTTATCCTAATAGGGCAAACAACAAGCTTAAAAGAATAGTGGATCAGGAGTCGAGGCCACTTCAAGATCGATACCAGCCTTACAACTCAGATAGAAGAGGAAACGGACCTAATCGCCATCTGACCAGGAACGATAAAGAAATGATCAGGGTCCAAGCAATCGAGGGTTGGTGAATAGAAATGGTTTTGACAGATCACCGGGGTCAGAGATGCCTCGAGGCTATCAGAATATAACTTCAACGTGGATGTAGCGAGTATAGTGTCAGCCATCGGTCGCATCAAGGAGACCAAGTGACCAAGTGACCAAGGCCACTCCAGCCCGATCTTGCACAGGGAGATCACGATTTGATATATAAATATCACAGTACTCATGAGCACAGAACCGAGGATTGTCGATAATTAAGGGAAGAAGCGGCTCGTCTGTTCAACAATGGGCATCTTCGGAAATTCCTAAATCAGCGGGCCAAAAACCATTTCAAAAACAGGGATGCCAGTAAGAAAATCGAGCAGGAAGAAAATCAACATGTGATTAACATGATTATTTGAGGAGTAGATGTTCCACAAGGGCCAAAAAACGCACTAAATTATCTATCACAAGAGAAAACCGAACTCGAGATTATGTCCCGGAGGGAGCAACCTTGTTTAGTGACGAGGACGCTGAGGCATCATTCAACCTCACAATGATACACTGGTAATATTTGTGCTTATTAATAAATCTAGAGTTAAGAGTCTGTTGAATGATCTAGGTAATTTGGCCAACATCATTGGACAGAGAGTCGTGGAAAAATTGGGGCTATTGGATCAGATCGTACCAGCGGTTCAAGTATTGAACGAGTTCAATATGGCATGCGAGACAACGAAGGGTGAAATCGCACTACCAATCAACATAGGCTGAACCACCTAGGAGATGAAGTTCTATGTTATCGAAGGGGATATGAGGTACAACGCCTTGTTCGACAGACCATGTGTCCACAACATGAGGGCGATACCATCGACCTTGCATCAAGCGTTGAAATTTCTTACTCCAGGTGGAACGGTCTACAGGGAACAACCGACCGCAAAAGAGATGTTCGTTGTCGAGGAAGTGATCCCGGTACCCCCCATCACGACATCAAAAGGTAAGGGACTGATCGAAGAGAAAGGCACCAAATAAAAATTACATGTCTCGACCCCGACCGAGGTAGAAAAATAGGAGGAACGTCTAACGGATGAGGAAGATGACTTGGGGGTCCCGGGATCCTTCATAGCACCTGATGACACCGATGTCACCAAGTCAACGATCGAGGAACTAGAACAGCTCATATTGTTCGAGCACTTGCCAAACAGAAAGGTATACCTGGGCATGGGGTTAACCCTCGAGCTCAAGAAAAACTCAATGATTTTCTAAAAGCTAATGCCGATGGTCTGACTTAGACATGATAGGAATCCTACCGGAGATAACTGCTCTTATATTGAGCTTGGATCCGAACTTCCACCCTGTCAAACAGAAGAGGAGGCCACAGTCCAAAGTGAAGCACTCATTCATCAAAGACGAGGTATCTAAACTCTTAAAAATAGGTTCTATTCGGTAAGTCAAATACCCGGAGTGGATAGCTAACGTAGTCGTCATACGTAAAAAGGGAAACAAACTTAGAATGTGTGTATATTATAAGGACATGAATAAGGCATGCCCAGAGGACTCGTTTCCTTTGCCTAACATCGACCAAATGATCGATGCGACGGCAGGGCACGAGACACTAAGCTTTCTCGATGCCTATTCAAGGTACAACCAAATACGGATGGACCCGGGTGACCAAGAAAAAACTTCTTCCATAACTAGGTTCGAGGCTTATTATTATAACGTGATGCCATTTGGGTTAAAAAATGTCAGTGCCACGTATTAACACCTAGTTAATAGAATGTTTAAGGAACAAATAGGAAAATTAATGGAGGTTTATATTGATGATACGTTAGTTCAGAGCCTACAAGCAGAGGACCATTTGAAACATTTGCAGGAAACCTTCGACATACTGAGGGAATACAAGATGAAGCTAAACCTAGAGAAGTATGCCTTCGGAGTCGGCTCAGGCAAGTTCCTCGATTTCATGGTATCTAATCGAGGAATAAAGATCAACCTGGATAAAATAAAGGTCATAGAAGATATCATCGTGGTTAACAACGTCAAGGCGGTGCAGAGGCTGACGGGGCGAGATAGCCACATTGGGCCGATTTATTTCTAGGTCATCGGATAAAAACCACCAATTTTTCTCCTTACTAAAGAAAAAAAATGACTTCTCTTGAACCCTGGAGTGCAAAAAGGCTTTAGAAGAACTCAAACAATACTTATCAAGTCCTCCTTTGCTGCACAACCTAAAGGCGAACGAGCCGTTGTACCTTTACTTGGCAGTCTCTAAGGTAGCGGTAAGTGATGTCCTAGTTCGGGAAGAAGAAGGTACGCAGTTTCCTATCTATTATATTAGTAGAACCATAGGTGATGCCAAAACGAGGTATCCACATCTAGAGAAATTAGCGCGTGCCTTGTTAAGCGCATCTAGGAAACTAAAATCATACTTTCAATGTCACCCTATATGTGTCGTGACCTCATATCCGCTAAGGAATTTCATGCATAAACCCGAGCTCTCAGGCCGGCTAGCAAAATGGTCCGTAAAGGTTAGCGGGTACGATATTGAATACAAACCACGAACAACTATAAAGTCTTAGATTTTGGCAGATTTTGTGGCCGATTTCACACTGACCTTGATCCCAAAGGTCGATAAAGAATTATTACTTGCCTCGGGGACTAGCTCGGGGGTTTGGACCCTATTCACGGATGGGTCTTCCAAAGCGAAAGGGTCCGGGTTGGGAATCGTATCAAAATCACCCACGGGTAATATAATAAGTCAATCTATTAGAACTATGAAATTGACTAACAATGAAGCTGAATATAAGGCTATGATTGTAGGTCTAAAACTGTCTTAAAGCCTGGGGGCTGAAGTGATCGAAGCCAAGTGCGACTCCCTCCTCGTTGTTAACCAAGTTAACGGAACGTTCGAAGTCAAAAAAGACCAGAAGCGGAGATACTTGGATAAATTACAAATGGTGTTACATCAGTTTAGATAATGGACATTACAACATGTGCCTCGAGATCAGAATAGCGAGGCTGCTGCTTTGACTAACTTAGGATCGTCAGTCGACTTTGATGAATTTAACTCTGAATGGTGGTGCAATTGATGAGCTCAGTAATAGAGGAAGGTCATACCGAGGCAAACTCAATGAGTTTGACTTAGGACTGGAGAAACAAATACATAGACTACCTTCATAAGGGGAAACTGCCATCGGATCCTAAAGAATCAAGGGTCTTTCAAACTAAAGCTGCCACATTCAGCTTAGTTGGGGGCCAACTGTACCGAAGGTCATTTTTTGGACCGTTAGCAAGATGCTTGGGGCCCCGGGATATCGATTACGTGATGAGGGAGTTCCACGAGGGTACTTGTGAAAACTATTCGGGAGCGGAATTGTTGGTTCAGAAATTGATCAAGGCTGGATATTACTAGAATGAAATGGACAAAGATGCAAAAGAATTTGTTAAAAAATGCAACGAATGTCAAAGGCATGCCCCGCTGATCTACCAATCGAGGGAGCTGCTTCACCCAGTCCTTTTCCCTTGGTCATTCATGAAGTGGAGGATGGACATCGTAGGCCCTTTACCATGGGCACGCGGAAAAGCGCAGTACATTTTGCTCATGACATATTACTTCTCCAAGCGGGTTGAAGCTTAGGCGTTTGATAAAGTTAGAGAAAAAGAGGTTATCGACCTCATCTGGGATCATATAATATGCCGGTTAGGAACGAACTGAGATTACGTGTGACAGCAGGAGACAATTCACTGGCAACAAGGTCAATAAGTTGTTCGAAGATCACATAATCAAAAAGACTTTATCAACCCTTTATCACTCGAGTGCGAACGGTCAAGCGGAGTCAACAAACAAAACTATACTGCAAAACCTGAAGAAGGGTTTGACCAACTCAAAATGAAAGTGGAGAGAAATTCTGCCCGAAGTCCTTTGGACATACCGAACAATTTTGAGGTCGAGTACCGGTGAAACATCATTATCCCTAGTCTACAACGCATAGGCTTTGATTCTGATAGAATTGGGAGAATTGAGCTTAATATTCCGATATACTATAGAGACATCGAACGACGAGGCCATAGCCACAAGCCTAAATTTAGCAGACGAAAGGCGAGAAGCCGGCCTAGTCCGGTTAGCACCTTAAAAACAGTGAATGAAAGATATTACAACTGAAGAGCAAACCTTCGACACTTCCAAGTCGAGGACTTGATATTGAGGAAAGTCATTTTGCATATCAAGAACAAGAATGACGGGAAACTAGGTCTGAACTAGGTAGGACCGTACAGAGTCACCGGCATAACTGGGAATGGCTCATACTAGCTTGAGTCCAGAAATGGTGTACAACTCCCAAAAACTTGGATTGTGGCACACATAAAGCAGTACTACCGTTAAGGTATGAATACATGAATTTCTTTAAGGTTTATACTAACCCATGCAGGTACTCAATCGAATTCAAGTCTAAGGATTAGGTTTGAAAGCATGTGTTATACTCTTTTTCCTTTCGACCAATTTTTTCCTGAAGTGGGTTTCACAGCAAGGTTTTTAACGAGGCAACATTAAATGTACTACTCTAATTTTGGAGACCAGCTTAAAACTGGGGACTGCGGATTACCTGTATCGGATCAATAGTACTCGACCGCTCTAAATTCAACCTTAAGTACTAGGGGACTATCACACCCTAAGTCAAGAATCGAAGATCTAAGCTCGAATTTAGAAGGAAATTCTATTCAATATCGAAAGCCAAGTCTTGAATAATAGGATTTATTGTAAGGTCCAAACGGCCAAACAAAACATTCCCACATAACTCGTTCTTGACATGGAGGATAACTTCTATATCTTCGATTACTTACACTACATTTAAAGTAATAAAATGAGAAATTCGCCTTCTATGTTTCATCGGTTTGCGTTCGCACGAGCAATGTTATTGTTACATCACTTACAACGAGCCCCAGGACCACGGGCCACTATTAACCGGGGGCATGAAACCCCGAAGGCAGTAAGAGTCCACGGAACCATTCCCATCCACCTAAAGACCCTTAATCTCACGAGTCACCGAAGGCACCAAGACTACAAGGCAGGGCCTAAATACGACCGACTTAAAATACGAAGCCATTATAGCTTCTATAATAATATATAAAAAAAACTTGGAGACGTCTGAGTCCGTACACATAAAAAGTAAGGTCCTTACACATTTTAAATCCACAGGAGATTACGTCCAATTTAGTCAAGTCAATCAGTCTCGAATTACGGCCATGAAAAGAGTCATCTTCAGCAAATATTAGCTATGTACGGATTAATCATTCCAATATTTTAATAAAGACTTCATTTTATTTTATATCGGATGTCCGAAGTCAAAGCAACTCGGGGTCTGAGAAGAAACAATTTAAGAAAATTTTAGCTAAGGCATTGATGTTGTATTAACTCCGAGATGCAGGCTACATATCCTAAGTCTTAAACATACGCAAATTAAAGGACACAAAATGTAGCCAAAGGGTAATTTTATATATATGTATTCATTGAAAGGTATTTATAGAGCCAAGAGGAAATGGCCCCAAAGCACAAAATGTACGAGCAAAAAAGGCAAAAATAAGCTAAGGCATTCCCTGCTTAGTCTTCATCGGAGCCCGACTCGCTATCCGAACCCTCGGGCTGATACCTCGCCTTACTCTCGGCTTCAAGCCTCTTGGCCTCTTTAATCTCGACCTCTAAGTCAACTCCTCGTGCTTGGATCTCCTAGAGAGTCTCTCTTGTTATAATACGAACTTCGGCTACCTATACATCATTCTTGTACTAGGCAAACATGTTCTGGGCTTCTGTGACCTTGTCCGGAGCCACCTCCAATTTGGACTTTAGCGCAGTATATTCTTGGCCGAGAGTGTCCCGTTTTGCAACGGCTGAGGCAAGTGGTGCCCGGAGTCCCTCATTCAGCCAAGACCAATTGTTGACCTTTTCTCTCATACTCGGAGCTGCACTTTGGTCGATGCCAGGTCCTGTTTGGTGGCATCCCGCTCTGATGCTAGGAGATCCATTTTGCCCCTCAACTCATCGGTTGAAGCTTTGACCTCATCCATTTCTGACCTAAGCTGGTCAATTAGGGATATTTACTCCTGAACCTGCAAGGTTGCGGCATTAGATTTGCATTTAACCTCTTGTTATCGATCTCAAGCACCCTTACCTTTTCAACCAGAAGGGCATGGTCCTGTTTAGATTTCGAAGCCTCCTTTTAGGCTTTCACCAGCTCGGCCTGAATGACGGAGCGATCAACTATGTCCCTAAGGACTTCATCTTTTTCCTCACAAAGAGCTTTGTACATCTTTTTTTGCCAGACCTGCTACTTGAGCTCGAACTCAAGGTGACTCACCTCCATCCTGGACCGGTGAAAGCTTTCATGGTAAAGCACTGAGGCCTAATATATAAAAAGAAAATTTTTAGAATTCCGTTAAGGCAACATGAAATCGTTGAGGTAAAGAGGGAAAAGGATATACCTGATTCAGCGCATGTTGAGCTTCGTTGAAGAGACTTGGCCAATCTACCTCGTTCATCTTTACTTGGACATTCTCAGTTACCAAGGAATGGAGATAGCTAGGCACCCCGACTAGCCCAGACAACATGCTAGTATCTGCTGGCACCGCGAACCTGACTGCCTTCTTTCGCTCAAGGCCACGCTTGGGGCCGGAAACTACTTCTCGAGCTTCGAACTCGAGCTTGGCCCATCTGCTCCCGGTTGCACAACCGTTTTTAAGATCTCCAAGTGGCCAAAGCCAGAGTAATCCTCTAGTATGCCAACATCCACACCCTCGAAAAATGAGTTGAGAGCTTCATCCACAGCCCGAGGCATGTCAGTTGTCTTCTCTTCAGAACCTCGAGCTTCACTTAAAATGGCCTCCAGCTGGGGCGGCGATTTCTGAATGTGGATGAAGACCTCATCCTCAAGAGCAATTGTTCTCAGGATCGGAGGGGCTTCTTGAGAAGCAATGGTCACATGTTCCTCCTTGAGCTCCCGAGCTGAGGAGGATTCAGCCTTACGATCACCCCCTTTCGAGGCTACCAGCTCTTGTGCTATGTCGATCGGTTCGTGAACAATGAATTCCATGTCCTCATCATCCTCGAAGAAGTCCTTGAGGTGATGAAAAGCTTCAAAATCCAGGACCCAGGCACTGAAAGTTTTCTTGATGCTCTTTCTGACTCTGAGCATGATCCTTTTCTTCTTCTTAGCCTTGACAGGAGCGTCCAAGGAGTCAGGAGATCTTTTCTTATTCTTCTTCTTGATTTTTCCTCCTTTTGCGCAGCCGCTTCGGTGGCAGGCTGTAATGAAGCAAAGGATTTTGTAGAGGGGATCGAGGCCATGACCTCGGTGATTGACCAAATTGTGTGGTCTTAGGAGAGCCTAAGGAAAAAGACTTAGTCATAAAGATGACAGAATAAAAACGACCCAAAGAAAATTTCATCCAAAAAAAAAAGAAGGGCACTCACTGTGAAAACAAGCCTCCTACTTGCCTTTGGAGAGCTTATGCCACCCACGCTCGGAGTAGGTGAGTTGCTTGCATATGCCCTCAACCCTCTCCTTGAAATGCGGGACCGTGTTGGGACTCGGGCGACAGCTGCATGTCAAATCAAAACAAATAATGAGAAAGAAAAGTATATACAAAAAGGGTACTTTGATGACTTAAGAGGAAGTGAACTTACGTTTTGGGTTCCATTCTCGGAGAACGACACGAGCTCGGAAGGAATAAGGTCCTCAGTCTTTATCCTAACAAACTTACCCTGCCAGCCTCGGTCCCTGTCCTCGTCTATGTAGGAGAAGGGAGCTTTCTTTGCCCCAAGGGCAAGTTTGATTAACTCCCCTCGAAAGATTCAGGGGCTATAAACTCGGAGAAGGTGGTCGACCGTGAACAGAGGCTCCTCCGTGTTGTTGGAAAAATGACAGAGAAGGGTCACAATCCTCCAAAAAAACATTTGAATTTGCCCAAGGCAGATTTCGTACCTCTTACAGAACTTGAGGATTGTTGTATCTACCGGACCAAATGTGAAAGGATATGTATAAACGCTTAAGTATACTTCCACGTGCGTCGTGATATCCTCATCGGGACTGGGAACAACTATGTCTTTGCCTTCCCATTTGCAGTTCTCTCGGACCATTTTGAGCGTCTCCTTGGTGATGGAGGAAACATACCTCCATGCTTCCTCGCGTCGATCTCCTTGTGCAGAGGCCTTTTTGACCTTGAAGTTATTATCCATGGAGCAGCCACCGAGGATGAACTCTGTAAGAGGAGGTTCCAGGGCTACTATCGAAAGCGTTGCCTCAGCACTGGTGGCGGAGGAAGAAATTGCGGAGGTAGTACTTTGGGGTACCGATTTCAAAGTCCTAGCCATTTCAATCTGGAAATATGAAGTTTTGAAGGTTTGGTATGAAGGTCTGAAGATTTAGTATGAAGGTTTGAAGGTAAAGTATGAAGGTTTGAAGAAAAGGTATCAAGGTATGAAGATGTGAAGAACAGATTATGAAGATTTAAAGGATTGATGAAGAGATGAATAACTCGAGGGTAACTCAAGAAGGATCGAAATCAAAAAGTAAAAAAGTGAAAAGGGGAAAGTGGAGCTTTTATGGGGAAGGAATAATGAATGCATGACGTTTCACATTCGGTAATTGCCAAGGATGATCAACCGGTGGCTGACGCGTGTCAAAAATTAGAGCGACATGACTGATGGGACGTTTCAGGTCGTCAACTTGCTTATGGTGTATGAAGGAAGGAACCGGAGTCAATTAGTCACTTCTCATTGATAAGTGTGGATTTTAACCGCTTATTAGTACCTTTTTTCTTTAGTTTTAGTCTGAAAGAGTTGATTCTTGTTCCCAAAACTAATGGAATTGTACAAATTACAGGCATGTTGGAAAATTAGACCTCAACAAAGGAATCTAACTCAAAAAGGGATATTCCAGCTCAAAAAGGCAAGAATGAGTGCAGCAGGCCAAAGAGCGGTCAGTAGAAGGAATTATGCGGCCGCAGAAGAAAGTGTCGTTCGTAGAAATACCTCTGCAGCCGCAGATCTAGTACCTGAAGCTCAGAGGATGTTTAGAGAAGTGCGGTCCAACACTAAATGTGCGGCCGCAAAACATGGTCGCACTGACAAAAAATTAAGAAGTTCAGAGAATGTGCAAAATGACCAAGTGTGAAGCCTTGCCAAAAGCGCAGCCACAAAAGCTGAACTGCAGCCGCAGATGGAATTTTACGGCTGAAAAATCTCTACACTTGCTGGAGCTAAAAAAAAGTGCGGACCGCACATGGAATTGTGCGGTCGCAGAACCTCCCGAAGGGCATTTTGTTAGTGAACTTTGGGCTATTATAAATAAAGGGGAAACACTTTTTTAGGGTCAAGTTTTGTAATATTTAGAGCTGTATCCGTTATATTTTACTGTTTTGGGTAATTAGTGACATTTTTAGGTTAAGAATTATTAATTTTATCAATTTATTCTTCGTTATGGCTTTAATTAGTTCTTCTTCTATGTTTTCTTCAATTTTTACCATGAGTAGCTAGATATTCTCTAGGGTTGTGACCCAACCCTAGTGTGTAAACCTTATGGATGATTGATTTAATATTTTTCTAGGATTGTGTGTTATTATTTTACCTTTTTCATGCATTATTTCTAGAATTAATGGTTGCAAACATTTATTCATGCCTATTTGACTTTATTCCTATTTGAGAAAGAGGAACTTAGTCTAGGAAAACTACTAACAAGAAATTAGGCTAGTTAAGTTTTTGGCTTGTCTAACTAAAGGGTTTGAACTAAAGATAGGGAAAACCCGACTTCAGCTCATATCGATTATTTGAATTGATACCTAATTGGGCTTGAGAAATCCAATTTGGGCAAAATCACTCTATTACCGAGAGGTATTGAGTGGGTAAATTAGAGTTGAGAATTATAATACACCCCGATCTCTAACATAAGTATTAATGTGATTTACCCATTAGGCTAACACCTAGGTGAAGGTACCATTCCTAGGCCTTTTACCCATTGATAAAAACAACAAAAATAATTACTCGTTTTCTAGTTTCTTCTCCTTAGTTGATAATTCTTAGTGTTAATTTTAGAAGTAAAAAATAAAATCCCTTGTTTGGAAGCACAATTAAGCTATTTCATTTACTCTCATCAAGTTTATGCTTTAACACCCATATTAACTCCCTATGGAAATTGACCCCAACTCTTGTTGGGTACTATTCTTCCAATGACTTTTCCACTCACTATTGAGTGCGGATTGAAAGTGGATCAATTTTTGGCATCATTGCCGGGGAGTTTTAACGGTGTTAGGTATTTCTTGAAATATCTTTTTTTCCTTCCGTGTTACTAACTTGTTGAAGAAATCGTAGATACAAAATGGCGAACAATAAGCTCTAATCTATGGCTCAACGGAGGTTATGCTAGTGCAATAGTCCCCCCCCCCCCCCCCC